>JARVZY010001914.1:0-300000 GCA_030686995.1 Artemisia argyi | reverse complement strand
GTTGTATTTAGATCTGGTAGTTATAAGAATGGCCTGTCATTCTTATATAGTGGTAGTGGTAGTGTCCTTAGGGACTTCGATGAGAGACTCACTCTCTTCCATTGTACTTAAACGTTTTTTTTTTTTTTTTTTTTTTTTTTTTTTTTTTTTTTTTACAAAAAGGTAAAATATATTAAATAAAATGGAAATTATTTACAAACAAAGCACAAGAAAAGAAAAAGAATAGGACAACCCCTATCTCACATCTTTCTTGCCTAGAAACAAAAGTACCAAACAATGAACAAAGAAACCATTCTGATAAACAACTAGGCTGCAATACAAAAGAAACAAATGACCAACCTACAAGTCCATAACCATAAGCAACCCCCTGAAATCAAATTTAGTATAGATACAGCTTGATCTAGAACTACTTATGAACTCTGAATACATGGGGTACTCCAAAGGAATCAACCAAAAGAGGTCCATACATCACCATTCACACGCAGTCCAAAGAAAGCAATAAAACTAAACTTGAAAGCAGGGGAGAAACTGAATACAAAAAGGATCAAATGCAACAAAAACCACAAGTGTAATAACCATGTAGAAACAGATAACCAAACTCCAAAACAGCATCAATCTACATGATCTTTGAAGAGCTTCAGATCTTTTAATAACATCAACTTCAAACCTCAATTCTCTCTTGCCAGGAAAAGGATGAAACTTCAGCATAACAACACCAGACAGAATGGCCAATGAAAGCATCCAGGTCTATATAACTTGAAACTCAGATCTGTAAAAGGATGAATCACCAATAACATCAATCATCCAAACACCTTGTCTCGTTAAAAAACCTTGCCAAATAAAAACCCTGTGGGAAAACTTTGAGCAAGGAAAAAGAGTACAAGGTAAATTCGTGTTAGAGTACCAAAAGATCAAATCAAATAAAGCGCAACTCCTGCTAACACAAACCACCCCACACCCCAACCAAGAATCAAAGAATTCCATAAACATAGTAAAGAACAGAATGTCATTCCAACTAAACCCATACCCAAACCTGACAATCACAAAATTAGCTAATAACCAGAAAACAAACCAAACCATGGGAAACCACAGAGGAAAACAGTCAATACAATCAAACCTATAGATATCGGCATTACTCCAAAACCTAATAGTCCTCACCAGGCCCTCCTTAGGGATGAAATAAACCAAAATCCATGCAAGATAATTAACTGAATTCTTGTTAGCCATCCAATAACACCATCTGACCAGGTAAAGAAAACCAGCACCATCGTCACAATCAAAAATTTGATTACAACTCCAAAACCCCGTACCTGGACATAACCAACAGACCCACCACACATGAAAATCAACAGGCCTGTAAGCAAATAAACAATATCGAGAAGTGATATGATAATATATAAAACAAGGATTCAAATAAGACCTAAACCACAGATAATACCAAACCTCATGCAGCAACAAAGATCTGTTCATGTAATTGAAACAGAGCATGTGCATAAATAACATGAACCAAGTATTAAGTAACTCCATAATCACCATAATGACTCCTACTACCATCACAGAACTGATTGCCACCATTACCATCATTTGTAGTCTTCAAGGGAATCTTCCAAATTATAGCAGCCTTCCTTGCTTCCAAAGAATGCTTGATTTTCAGTCCCATCAATTTATTTATTTTTTTGGGTAAAGGGCATTCCACCCGGTAAAATTCATTACACCAAAAAGCGTTGAAGTACAAAGGATGAGGGCGTACACCCCTCATCTCAAGTCCCTTAGGACACTTACAGACTCAAATATAAGAATGACAAACCATTCTTATAACTTACCACTAACCACCTATAAGAGAAACCTCTCTTATAACAAATACATGAACATAAAACTACAACGACTATCAGATTACAAAATAAAAACATCAAGTATAAACTTGAATCTTCTCATGTCGTCATAGAAGTCCATAACCTTCAACGATGCAGCCGAAACCATAGTAGGAAAGAAAGTGCCAATCCACACAAATGATCCAACAACTACACCGATCTTCATTGACTCAACCTGAACCAAACCAACCCTACAACTCGATCCAATACCTCATCTACTACAAGTTTCAAAATGAAGGAAACTTAAGCTAAGAATGAAAACCATTGTATCTCGATCAGTCGTAGACGAACATAGGGTTTGCCGACCCTAACTTACAGCAAATAGAGCAGCATCGATCAACAAAGAATATATAAGCCAAATAAATAGATCGATCCACCCATAAACGGTCAATAGAAAATAGTGACATTCCTATTGAAACGAATCAAGGATTTTTGAATAAGTTACCCTTTAAACTTAACCTACATGACACGGTCCCCTTCCAAGCAGCCAAATTCAATATCCCATGAAACACCATGATAATCAAACCAGCAAACACAGGAGAACCATGCAATAAACCGAGGGAAAAAACCCACACAAGCACAACAACTCGATCAACTATAGCAGGTCTAGTACAGCAAGCGAACCAGCACCATTCACCATACCACATTGACAACCATGGTACGGTTTCATTGCCATACCACAGTACGAGAACTAGGGTATAAGGAAACCCTAACAAACATCCACCCAATAACGATCCGCAATATAGGGTTTAGGAAACCCTAACATCACCATCGACACAACAGATCAAACGGGCATCATGAAATATACACCAAGACAATCGAAACCCTAATCCAAACAGAATTATGACCAGCAGAGCAATAGGATCAAGATCACGAACAAACATCCAACAATAATAGGAACAATCCACACCACTAGAGTTTACCAACTCTAACATCCCATAACCACCAAACGATCACAAGACTAGAACAGTTCTTGTAATCATCCCACGAACAAGGGTTTTTGAATAAGTTACCCACAAACTTAACTTACACTCTCTCCAAAACCCACAAATCCATATTAACATCTGATAAAGAACCAGCAGTACGAACCAACCCCAAAGGATTACCTTCAGATGACAACCATGGATAATGAAAAAACACGAAACCCTAAGATTAGGGTTTCATATAATCGTTGAAGCACCATGCAACCAGATATGATAAAATAAACCACACGGGTATGAATAACGAATAGATCCAGTAGCAAACCCAACAATCGTACCCAGTAACAATTATGTACCAGCATACAATCATAAAAGAGGAAAACCCTAATAACGATCACAAAGAGAAATCGTTTAGGGTTCATGAAATCATCCCTTATATATATAAATGAGAACCGACCTAAATCAGAACCGACATATGAGAAGGAATAAAGGGACGATTAACATATGGCGGTTTAAAACCCTAAGAAAAACGAATTCAGAAAGAATAAAGGGTATAGCCGCCAGAAAGTAGAGAAATCCGATAAGATAAAATAGAAAATCGATCCAACCACCCTCAATAATCTATTAACTGACTAAACACGTATTGCATATCCCTAAAAAAGAGATAGAGAGGACGATTTAGCAGTTAATTTAGGCCGGAATTATGGGGAGGGTGGTGGCCGGATTTCTCCACTAGGGAGAGAGAAAACTAGTCCCATCAATTTATACCTCACCGTATCCACAATAATCTTAAAAACAGTTTCGTCAGTCCTGAAATCTTTTTGAAATATCCTGATGTTTCATTCTTGCCATAAAAAATACACAACAGCACCAAAGACTAATCGCTGAATGACACTCCAAATTGAGTTGTTAGCAGTCTTAATAGACAAACCTGAAACCACTTCAGCCCAATTACATGATAAATCCTCAAGCTTACATAACGGCTTCAAATTATCCCATACCCTTTTAGAGAACTCACATTTAAAAAACAGGTGACAATGAGTCTCATCTTCAAGATTGCAAAGAGGACACAGAACACTAGAGACATTAAACCATTTAGAAATTCTATCAGTAGTCTTAAGTCTGCCTCGCATTACCATCCAAAGCACAAAAGCGTGCCTAGGAATACGTTTAGTGAACCAAATAAGCTTATACCAAATAACCTTAGGGCTATCTAATCTCAATGCTTTCCAAGCTTCCTTAACCGTAAACACCACCTCCCTGTTCTTTTTATTAATCCATAATACCTTATCCTCAAATTCATCAATTAAAATCGGAACATGGACATTTAAAAACTCACCAAATAAACCATTCCAATCAATAGGCCATTTCCATCCATTATTGTCAATCCAATCAGCAACCTTATCGTTCACATTAATGCCATGCTCAACAAGAAAACTGTGAGTAATAATCTTGCACAAAGGACCGTTAGTGTGCCATTTATCAAACCACATAGAGCAATTCTTACCATTTCCTAACTTATACGCAACAAAAGAACGAATCTTATCCCTAAGGCCTAATATCTGATTCCAACCTGATGCACCATGCTCAAAACTAACAGTAAACCAAATATTCCTATCTTTGACCCTATACGCATGAACCCATTTAACCCAAAGAGAGTCCTTCTTACAAATGACATTCCAGAGATATTTCGATATTAAAGCCTCATTCATGAGTCTGAGTGGTTTAAGACCAAGACCACCCTGACTTTTGGGTTTGCAAATATCATTTCACGAAACACAAGCAATACCACTACCATCACCCCCGCCAGACCACAAAAAGTTCTTACAAATTTTGTCAATACCGTCACAGACATGGGTAGGAAGTAAGAACATGGAAGCCCAATAAATATGAAGAGAAGAAAGCACAGAAGAAATTAACTGAAGCCTACCAGCAAACGATAACGTTTTGTTTCTCCAATCATTAATCCGGTTTTTCACTTTCTGAATCAAAACTCTACAATCTTCATTAGTAATCCTCTTACCAGACAGTGGAATACCCAAATATTTCAAAGGAAGTGTACCAATTTTGAATGGCATAGCAAGCAGAATTCTGTTCCTAATAGGATCGGGAATGCTTCCAAAAAAGGCAACACTCTTGGATAAACTAGGAAATAGGCCAGAACACATAGCAAATTCATCTAATGCTCTCCTAAGAATACAAGCAGAGATCTCATCACCATGGCAAAGAAGTAATAGGTCGTCCGCAAAACACAAATGGGTCAGTTGAAGCTTGTGACAACCCAAATGATATCTAAACCTATCATCTCTCCTAATCTGCCTCTTAATCATCAAATTGAAAACTTCCATAACAATAGTAAATAAGTAAGGTGAAATCAGATCTCCTTGCCTAAGACCACGCCTACTTTTAAAGAAACCATGTAACCATTAACACATATAGAAAGGAAGCGGAGGTACGACATATCATAATCCAATGAATCATGGAACTGTGGAATCCAAATTTCACAAGAACCGTCTTCAAAAAATCCTAATTCACCGTATCGTACGCCTTCTGGATATCAACCTTGAACGCACACTTACTAGAAGTACGCTTCTAGTTATACCCCTTCAAGAACTCCTGAGCTAATAATATGTTATCACTAATTTGCCGTCCCGGAATAAAAGCACTTTGGTTGCAGTCAATCAAACTACAAAGACCCTCCTTCAACCGGTTAGTGATAACTTTACTTATGCACTTATAAATGACATTCCCAAAAGCAATGGGACGATAATCAGACACCTTCAATGGAACCTGCAACTTAGGTATAAGAGATATAACATTAGCATTGAATTCACCAAGCAACTTACCCGAACTGAAAAACTCTTTTACTGCAGCACACACATCTACACTGACAATACTCCATGCAGCTTTAAAAAACTTAGAAGTGTAACTGTCCGGGCCAGCAGCTTTGTCATCTTCGATACTAAACATCGCATCTTTGATTTCAATATCAGAAATAGGTCTAATCATACTGACAGCAACATCAGGGTCTTGCTTCTTAATGAACAGATCATCACAGTCATCTAAAGGAATCACATCATCTTCAGCCCCCAAAAATCGCTCAAAATGATTAACAAAACATCCCGGAACATCATCACCATAAAATTTATTACCCTGATCATCACAAACCAACTGAATCCTACTCATATTAACCCTACTCTTGAGCACATTATGAAAATAAGAGGTATTCTGATCACCATCTTTTAACCATTGAATCTTGGTTTTCTGTCTAAGTAAACTAGCCTCATCCCTAACGGCTTCCTAATAAGCTTTACAAAACATATACTCTTCTTCTCTAAGGCAAGGATTATTAGGCTCCTTATCCAACTCACGCTGAATTCTCTTAAGTTCAACCCTCAAAGCCTTAATCTTATTGAACACATTACCATTGACCCTATTCATATTTCTAAGAAATCTTTTCATATTTTTCAACCTTTTAGCCAAAATAAACATCCGAAACCCTTGAACATCAACACCCCAATTATCTCTAACAGTGGGAATAAAAGTCTCTTTATCCGCCAAGAAATTAGCAAAACGAAAAGACTTAGGTTTACTATGTCTGGCTAAAGGATAATTCAAAACCACAGGACAATGATCCAAAGTCATAAATGGCAAAAACTCAGCAAAACAATTATCAAAAGAAGAGATAAAACTTAAGTTACCCAGAGCTCTATCTAACTTTTTAAGGATACCAGAATTAGGATCAAGCCGTTTTTGAATCCAAGTATAAAACATACCCTTACTTGCAATATCATCAAGCTCCAGCGTTTCCAAACACAATCTGAAATCTTCCATCTCACCATCTCTAGCAGCATTAAGATAAGAACATTCCCCAATATTAAGCGCAACATTAAAATCACCTAGAAGAACCCATGGCACACCATTAACAATACTGCTATGGTCCACCAGGTTCTTCCATAACACCCGTCTTTGCTGGGTAAAGTGACAATTGCTCTTATTGAGTGTGTAAGCATTAGGGACAACGGTTATCATCATGTAAAGGGCAATTGCTCTCATCAAGTGAGCAAGTGTTTAGGGACAACGGATCCCATAAAGTAAGGTACAATTGCTCTCAACAAGTGTGCCGTTAGGGACAACAGCTCTTATTATATAAGAGACAAATTCCCCTCATAAATTTAGCCTTTAGGGCCAACGGATCTCATCATGTAAATGACAATTGCTCTTATTGAGGTTGTAAGCATTAAGGACAACGGTTATCATCATGTAAACGGCAATTGCTCTCATCAAGTGAGCAAGTGTTTAGGAACAACGGATCCCATAAACTAAGGTACAGTTGCTCTCAACAAGTGAGCCTTTACGGACAATGACTCTTATTATGTAAGGGACAAATTGACCTCATAAAGTTAGCCTTTAGGGACAACGGATCTCGTCATGTAAGTGACAATTGCTCTTATTGAGTGTGTAAGCATTAGGCACAACGGTTATCATCATGTAAAAGGAAATTGCTCTCATCAAGTGAGCAAGTGTTTAGGGACAACGGATCCCATAAAGTAAGGTACAATTGCTCTCAACAAGTGAGCCTTTACGGACAACGGCTCTTATTATGTAAGGGACAAATTGCCCTCATAAATTTAGCCTTTAGGGCCAACGGATCTCATCATTTAAGTGACAATTGCTCTTATTGAGTGTGTAAGCATTAAGGACAACGGTTATCATCATGTAAAGGGCAATTGCTCTCATCAAGTGAGCAAGTGTATAGAGACAACAGATCCCATAAAGTAAGGTACAATTGCTCTCTACAAGTGATCCTTTAGGAACAACAGCTCTTATTATCTAAGGGACAAATTGCCCTCATAAAGTTAGCCTTTAGGGACAACGGATCTCATCATGTAAGTGACAATTGCTCTAATCAAGTGTGCAAGCATTAGGGACAACGGCTATCCTAATGTAAAGGGCAATTTCTCTCAACAAGTGAGCCTTTAGAAACAAAGGCTCTTATTATGTAAAGGACAAATTTCCCTCATAAAGTTAGCCTTTAGGGACAACGAATCTCATCATGTAAGTGACAATTGCTCTTATCGAGTGTGCAAGCATTAGGGACAACGACTATCAACATGTAAAGGGCAATTGTTCCCATCAAGTGGGCAAGTGTTTAGGGACAATGGATCCCATAAAGTAAGGTACAATTGCTCTCAACAAGTGAGCCTTTTGGGACAACGGCTCTTATTATGTAAGGGACAAATTGCCTTCACAAAATTAGCCTTTAGGGACAACGGATCTTATCATGTTAGTGACAATTCCTCTTATCGAGTGTGTAAGCATTAGGGACAACAACTATCATCATGTAAACGGCAATTGCTCTCATCAAATGAGCAAGTGTTTAGGGACAACGGATCCCATAAAGTAAGGTACAATTGCTCTCTACAAGTGAGACTTTAGGGACAACAACTCTTATTATGTAAGGAGAAAATTGCCCTCATAAAGTTAGCCTTTAGGGACAACGGATCTCATCATGTAAGTGACAATCACTCTAATCAAGTGTGCAAGCATTAGGGACAACGGCTATCATAATCTAAAGGGCAATTGCTCTCATCAAGTGAGCAAGCGTTTAGGAACAACGGAACACATAAACTAAGGTACAGTTGCTCTCAACAAGTGAGCCTTTATGAACAACAGCTCTTATCATGTAAGGGACAAATTGCCCTCATAAAGTTAGCCTTTAGGAACAACGAATCTCATCATGTAAGTGACAAATGCTCTTATCGAGTGTGCAAGCATTAGGGACAACAACTATCAACATGTAAAGGGCAATTGTTCCCATCAAGTGAGCAAGATCTTAGGGACAATGGATCCCATAAAGTAAGGTACAATTGCTCTCAACAAGTGAGCCTTTAGGGACAATGGCTCTTATTATGTAAGGAACAAATTGCCTTCATAAAATTAGCCTTTAGGGACAACGGATCTCATCATGTTAGTGACAATTGCTCTTATCGAGTGTCTAAGCATTAGGGACAACAACTATCATCATGTAAACGCCAATTGCTCTCATCAAATGAGCAAGTGTTTAGGGACAACGGATCCCATAAAGTAAGGTACAATTGCTCTCTACAAGTGAGCCTTTAGGGACAACAACTCTTATTATGTAAGGAGAAAATTGCCCTCATAAAGTTAGCCTTTTGGGACAACGGATCTCATCATGTAAGTGACAATTGCTCTAATCAAGTGTGCAAGCATTGGGGACAACGGCTATCGTTATCTAAAGGGCAATTGCTCTCATCAAGTGAGCACGCGTTTAGGAACAACGGATCCCATAAACTAAGGTACAGTTGCTCTCAACAAGTGAGCCTTTACGGACAACGGCTCTTATTATGTAAGGGACAAATTGCCCTCATAAAGTTAGCCTTTAGGGACAACGGATCTCATCATGTAAGTGACAATTGCTCTTATTGAGTGTGTAAGCATTAAGGACAACGGTTTTCATCATGTAAAGGAAAGTTGCTCTCATCAAGTGAGCAAGTGTTTAGGCACAAAGGATCCCATAAAGTAAGGTACAATTGCTCTCAACAAGTGTGCCGTTAGGGACAACAGCTCTTATTATGTAAGGGACAAATTGCCCTCATAAATTTTGCCTTTAGGGCCAACGGATCTCATCATGTAAGTGACAATTGCTCTTATTGAGTGTGTAAGCATTAAGGACAACGGTTATCATCATGTAAAGGGCAATTTCTCTCATCAAGTGAGTAAGTGTTTAGGCACAACGGAACCCATAAACTAAGGTACAGTTGCTCTCAACAAGTGAGCCTTTACGGAAAACGGCTCTTATTATGTAAGGGACAGATTGCCCTCATAAAGTTAGCCTTTAGGGACAACGGATCTCGTCATGTAAGTGACAATTGCTTTTATTGAGTGTGTAAGCATTAGGCATAACGGTTATCATCATGTAAAGGGAAATTGCTCTCATCAAGTGAGCAAGTGTTTAGGGACAACGAATCCCATAAATTAAGGTACAATTGCTCTCAACAAGTGAGCCTTTACGGACAACGGCTCTTACTATGTAATGGACAAATTGCCCTCATAAATTTAGCCTTTATGGCCAACGGATCTCATCATGTAAGTGACAATTGCTCTTATTGAGTGTGTAAGCATTAAGGACAACAGTTATCATCATGTAAAGGGCAATTGCTCTCATCAAGTGAGCAAGTGTTTAGAGACAACAGATCCCATAAAGTAAGGTACAATTGCTCTCTACAAGTGATCCTTTAGGAACAACAGCTCTTATTATCTAAGGGACAAATTGCCCTCATAAAGTTAGCCTTTAGGGACAACGGATCTCATTATGTAAGTGACAATTGCTCTAATCAAGTGTGCAAGCATTTGGGACAACGACTATCCTAATGTAAAGGGCAATTTCTCTCAAAAAGTGAGCCTTTAGAGACAAAGGCTCATATTATGTGAAGGACAAATTGCCCTCATAAAGTTAGACTTTAGGGACAACGAATCTCATCATGTTAGTGACAATTGCTCTTATCGTGTGTGCAAGCATTAGGGACAACGACTATCAACATGTAAAGGGCAATTGTTCCCATCAAGTGAGCAAGTGTTTAGGGACAATGGATCCCATAAATTAAGGTACAATTGCTCTCAACAAGTGAGCCTTTAGGGACAACGGCTCTTATTATGTAAAGGACAAATTGCCTTCATAAAATTAGCCTTTAGGGACAACGGATCTCATCATGTAAGTTACAATTGCTCTTATCGAGTGTGTAAGCATTAGGGATAACAGCTATCATCATGTAAACGGCAATTGCTCTCATCAAATGAGCAAGTGTTTAGGGACACTGAATCACATAAAGTAAGGTACAATTGCTCTCTACAAGTGAGCCTTTAGGGACAACAACTCTTATTATGTAAGGAGAAAATTGCCCTCATAAAGTTAGCCTTTAGGGACAACGGATCTCATCATGTAAGTGACAATCACTCTAATCAAGTGTGCAAGCATTAGGGACAACGGCTATCATAATCTAAAGGGCAATTGCTCTCATCAAGTGAGCAAGCGTTTAGGAACAACGGAACCCATGAACTAAGGTACAGTTGCTCTCAACAAGTGAGCCTTTATGAACAACAGCTCTTATCATGTAAGGGACAAATTGCCCTCATAAATTTAGCCTTTATGGCCAGCGGATCTCATCTTGTAAGTGACAATTGCTCTTATTGAGTGTGTAAGCATTAAGGACAACAGTTCTCATCATGTAAGTGATAATTGCTCTAATCAAGTGTGCATGCATTAGGGACAACGACTATCATAATCTAAAGGGCAATTGCTCTCATCAAGTGAGCACGCGTTTGGGATCAACGGATCCCATAAAATAAGGTACTATTGCTCCCAACAAGTGAGACTTTACGGACAACGGCTCTTATTATGTAAGGGACAAATTGCCCTCATAAAGTTAGCCTTTAGGGACAACGGATCTCATCATGTAAGTGACAATTGCTCTTATTGAGTGTGTAAGCATTAGGCACAACGGTTATCTTCATGTAAAGGAAAATTGCTCTCATCAAGTGAGCAAGTGTTTAGGCACAAAGGATCCCATAAAGTAAGGTACAATTGCTCTCAACAAGTGTGCCGTTAGGGACAACAGCTCTTATTCTGTAAGGGACAAATTGCCCTCATAAATTTAGCCTTTAGGGCCAACGGATCTCATCATGTAAGTGACAATTGCTCTTATTGAGTGTGTAAGCATTAAAAACAACGGTTATCATCATGTAAAGGGCAATTGCTCTCATCAAGTGAGCAAGTGTTTAGGAACAACGGATCCCATAAACTAAGGTACAATTGCTCTCAACAAGTGAGCCTTTACGGACAACGGCTCTTATTATGTAAAAGACAAATTGCCCTCATAAAGTTAGCCTTTAGGGACAACGGATCTCATCATGTAAGTGACAATTGCTCTTATTGAGTGTGTAAGCATTAGGCACAACGGTTATCATCATGTAAAGGGAAATTGCTCTCATCAAGTGAGCAAGTGTTTAGGGACAACGGATCCCATAAAGTAAGGAACAATTGCTCTCAACTAGTGAGCCTTTACGGACAACGGCTCTTATTATCTACGGGACAAATTGCCCTCATAAATTTAGCCTTTATGGCCAACGGATCTCATCATGTAAGTGACAATTGCTCTAATTGAGTGTGTAAGCATTAAGGACAACAGTTCTCATCATGTAAAGGGCAATTGCTCTCATCAAGTGAGCAAGTGTTTAGAGACAACGGATCCCAAAATGTAAGGTACAATTGCTCTCTACAAGTGATCCTTTAGGAACAACAGCTCTTATTATCTAAAGGACAAATTGCCCTCATAAAGTTTGCCTTTAGGGACAACGGATCTGATCATGTAAGTGACAATTTCTCTAATCAAGTGTGCAAGCATTAGGGACAACGACTATCCTAATGTAAAGGGCATTTTCTCTCAACAAGTGAGCCTTTAGAGACACAGGCTCTTATTATGTAAAGGACAAATTGCCCTCATAAAGTTAGCCTTTAGGAACAACGAATCTCATCATGTAAGTGACAATTGCTCTTATCGAGTGTGCAAGCATTAGGGACAATGACTATCAACATGTAAAGCTCAATTGTTCCCATCAAGTGAGCAACTGTTTAGGGACAATGGATCCCATAAAGTAAGGTACAATTGCTCTCAACAAGTGAGCCTTTAGGGACAACGGCTCTTATTATGTAAGGGACAAATTGCCTTCATAAAATTAGCCTTTAGGGACAACGGATCTCATCATGTAACTGACAATTGCTCTTATCGAGTGTGTAATCATTAGGGACAACAACTATCATCATCTAAACGGCAATTTGTCTCATCAAATGAGCAAATGTTTAGAGACAACGAATCCCAGAAAGTAAGGTACAATAGCTCTCTACAAGTGAGCCTTTAGGGACAACAGCTCTTATTATGTAAGCAGAAAATTGCCCTCATAAAGTTAGCCTTTAGGGACAACGGATCTCATCATGTAAGTGACAATTGCTCTAATCAAGTGTGCAAGCATTAGGGACAACGGCTATCATAAGCAAAAGGGCAATAGCTCTCATCAAGTGAGCAAGCGTTTAGGGATAACGGATCCCATAAACTAAGGTCCAGTTGCTCTCAACATGTGAACCTTTACGGACAACGGCTCTTATCATGTAAGGGACAAATTGCCCTCATAAAGTTAGTCTTTAGGGACAACGGATCTCGTCATGTAAGTGACAATTGCTCTTATTGAGTGTGTAAGCATTAGGCACAACGGTTATCATCATGTAAAGGGAAATTGCTCTCATCAAGTGAGCAAGTGTTTAGGGACAACGGATCCCATAAAGTAAGGTACAATTGCTCTCAACAAGTGTGCCATTAGGGACAACGGCTCTTATTATGTAAGGGAAAAATTGCCCTCATAACTTTAGCCTTTAGGGCCAACGGATCTCATCATGTAAGTGACAATTGCTCTTATTGAGTGTGTAAGCATTAAGGACAACGGTTATCATCATGTAAAGGGCAATTGCTCTCATCAAGTGAGCAAGTGTTTAGAGACAACAGATCCCATAAAGTAAGATACAATTGCTCTCTACAAGTGATCCTTTAGGAACAACAGCTCTTATTATCTAAGGGACAGATTGCCCTCATAAAGTTAGCCTTTAGGGACAACGGATCTCATCATGTAAGTGACAATTGCTCTAATCAAGTGTGCAAGCATTAGGGACAACGACTATCCTAATGTAAAGGGCAATTTCTCTCAACAAGTGAGCCTTTAGAGACAAAGGCTCTTATTATGTAAAGGACAAATTGCCCTCATAAAGTTAGACTTTAGGGACAACGAATCTCATCATGTTAGTGACAATTGCTCTTATCGTGTGTGCAAGCATTAGGGACAACGACTATCAACATGTAAAGGGCAATTGTTCCCATCAAGTGAGCAAGTGTTTAGGGACAATGGATCCCATAAATTAAGGTACAATTGCTCTCAACAAGTGATCCTTTAGGGACAACGGCTCTTATTATGTAAAGGACTAATTGCCTTCATAAAATTAGCCATTAGGGACAACGGATCTCGTCATGTAAGTTACAATTGCTCTTATCGAGTGTGTAAGCATTAGGGATAACAACTATCATCATGTAAACGGCAATTGCTCTCATCCAATGAGCAAGTGTTTAGGGACAACGAATCCCATAAAGTAAGGTACAATTGCTCTCTACAAGTGAGCCTTTAGGGACAACAACTCTTATTATGTAAGGAGAAAATTGCCCTCATAAAGTTAGCCTTTAGGGACAA
The DNA here is from genome assembly GCA_030686995.1 of Artemisia argyi. Lineage (NCBI taxonomy): Eukaryota > Viridiplantae > Streptophyta > Magnoliopsida > Asterales > Asteraceae > Artemisia > Artemisia argyi. The sequence goes on along the minus strand of JARVZY010001914.1, from coordinate 285,899 downwards.
CGGATCTCATCATGTAAGTGACAATCACTCTAATCAAGTGTGCAAGCATTAGGGACAACGGCTATCATAATCTAAAGGGCAATTGCTCTCATCAAGTGAGCAAGCGTTTAGGAACAACGGAACCCATAAACTAAGGTACAGTTGCTCTCAACAAGTGAGCCTTTATGAACAACAGCTCTTATCATGTAAGGGACAAATTGCCCTCATAAATTTAGCCTTTATGGCCAGCGGATCTCATCTTGTAAGTGACAATTGCTCTTATTGAGTGTGTAAGCATTAAGGACAACAGTTTTCATCATGTAAAGGGCAATTGCTCTCATCAAGTGAGCAAGTGTTTAGAGACAACAGATCCCATAAAGTAAGATACAATTGCTCTCTACAAGTGATCCTTTAGGAACAACAGCTCTTATTATCTAAGGGACAAATAGCCCTCATAAAGTTAGCCTTTAGGGACAACGGATCTCATCATGTAAGTGACAATTGCTCTAATCAAGTGTGCAAGCATTAGGGACAACGACTATCCTAATGTAAAGGGCAATTTCTCTCAACAAGTGAGCCTTTAGAGACAAAGGCTCTTATTATGTAAAGGACAAATTGCCCTCATAAAGTTAGACTTTAGGGACAACGAATCTCATCATGTTAGTGACAATTGCTCTTATCGTGTGTGCAAGCATTAGGGACAACGACTATCAACATGTAAAGGGCAATTGTTCCCATCAAGTGAGCAAGTGTTTAGGGACAATGGATCCCATAAATTAAGGTACAATTGCTCTCAACAAGTGAGCCTTTAGGGACAACGGCTCTTATTATGTAAAGGACTAATTGCCTTCATAAAATTAGCTTTATGGACAACGGATCTCGTCATGTAAGTTACAATTGCTCTTATCGAGTGTGTAAGCATTAGGGATAACAACTATCATCATGTAAACGGCAATTGCTCTCATCAAATGAGCAAGTGTTTAGGGACAACGAATCCCATAAAGTAAGGTACAATTGCTCTCTACAAGTGAGCCTTTAGGGACAACAACTCTTATTATGTAAGGAGAAAATTGCCCTCATAAAGTTAGCCTTTAGGGACAACGGATCTCATCATGTAAGTGACAATCACTCTAATCAAGTGTACAAGCATTAGGGACAACGGCTATCATAATCTAAAGGGCAATTGCTCTCATCAAGTGAGCAAGCGTTTAGGAACAACGGAACCCATAAACTAAGGTACAGTTGCTCTCAACAAGTGAGCCTTTATGAACAACAGCTTTTATCATGTAAGGGACAAATTACCCTCATAAAGTTAGCCTTTAGGGACAACGAATCTCATCATGTAAGTGACAAATGCTCTTATCGAGTGTGCAAGCATTAGGGACAACAACTATCAACATGTAAAGGGCAATTGTTCCCATCAAGTGAGCAAAGATCTTAGGGACAATGGATCCCATAAAGTAAGGTAGAATTGCTCTCAACAAGTGAGCCTTTAGGGACAATGGCTCTTATTATGTAAGGAACAAATTCCCTTCATAAAATTAGCCTTTAGGGACAACGGATCTCATCATGTTAGTGACAATTGCTCTTATCGAGTGTATAAGCATTAGGGAAAACAACTATCATCATGTAAACGGCAATTGCTCTCATCAAATGAGCAAGTATTTAGGGACAACGGATCGCATAAAGTAAGGTACAATTGCTCTCTCCAATTGAGCCTTTAGGGACAACAACTCTTATTATGTAAGGAGAAAATTGCCCTCATAAAGTTAGCCTTTAGGGACAACGGATCTCATCATGTAAGTGACAATTGCTCTAATCAAGTGTGCAAGCATTAGGGACAACGGCTATCATAATCTAAAGGGCAATTGCTCTCATCAAGTGAGCACGCGTTTAGGAACAACGGATCCCATAAACTAAGGTACAGTTGCTCTCAACAAGTGAGCCTTTACGGACAACGGCTCTTATTATGTAAGGGACAAATTGCCCTCATAAAGTTAGCCTTTAGGGACAACGGATCTCATCATGTAAGTGACAATTGCTCTTATTGAGTGTGTAAGCATTAGGCACAACGGTTTTCATCATGTAAAGGAAAGTTGCTCTCATCAAGTGAGCAAGTGTTTAGGCACAAAGGATCTCATAAAGTAAGGTACAATTGCTCTCAACAAGTGTGCTGTTAGGGACAACAGCTCTTATTATGTAAGGGACAAATTGCCCTCATAAATTTTGCCTTTAGGGCCAACGGATCTCATCATGTAAGTGACAATTGCTCTTATTGAGTGTGTAAGCATTAAGGACAACGGTTATCATCATGTAAAGGGCAATTTCTCTCATCAAGTGAGTAAGTGTTTAGGAACAACGGAACGCATAAACTAAGGTACAGTTGCTCTCAATAAGTGAGCCTTTACGGAAAACGGCTCTTATTATGTAAGGGACAGATTGCCCTCATAAAGTTAGCCTTTAGGGACAACGGATCTCGTCATGTAAGTGACAATTGCTCTTATTGAGTGTGTAAGCATTAGGCACAATAGTTATCATCATGTAAAGGGAAATTGCTCTCATCAAGTGAGCAAGTGTTTAGGGACAACGGATCCTATAAAGTAAGGAACAATTGCTCTGAATAAGTGAGCCTTTACGGACAATGGCTCTTATTATGTAAGGGACAAATTGCCCTCATAAATTTAGTCTTTAGGGCCAACGGATCTCATCATGTAAGTGACAATTGCTCTTATTAAGTGTGTAAGCATTAAGGACAACGGTTATCATCATGTAAAGGGCAATAGCTCTCATCAAGTGAGCAAGTGTTTAGGGACAACGGATCCAATAAAGTAAGGTAAATTGCTCTCTACAAGTGAGCCTTTAGGGACAACAGTTCTTATTATCTAAGGGACAAACTGCCCTCATAAAGTTAGCCTTTAGGAACAACGGATCTCATCATGTAAGTGACAATTGCTCTAATCAAGTGTGCATGCAATAGGGACAACGGCTATCCTAATGTAAAGGGCAATTTCTCTCAACAAGTGAGCCTTTAGAGACAAAGGCTCTTATTATGTATAGGACAAATTGCCCTCATAAAGTTTGCCTTTAGGGACAACGAATCTCATCATGTAAGTGACGATTGCTCTTATCGAGTGTGCAAGCATTAGGGACAATGACTATCAACATGTAAAGGGCAATTGTTCCCATCAAGTGAGCAAGTGTTTAGGGACAATGGATCTCATAAAGTAAGGTACAATTGCTCACAACAAGTGAGCCTTTAGGGACAACGGCTCTTATTTTGTAAGGGACAAATTGCCTTCATAAAATTAGCCTTTAGGGACAACGGATCTCATCATTTAAGTGACAATTGCTCTTATCGAGTGTGTAAGCATTAGGGACAACAACTATCATCATGTAAACGGCAATTGCTCTCATCAAGTGAGCAAGTGTTTAGGGACAACGGATCCAATAAAGTAAGGATAAATTGCTCTCTAAAAGTGAGCCTTAAGGGACAACAGCTCTTATTATGTAAGGAACAAATTGCCCTCATAAAGTTAGCCTTTTGGGACAACGGATCTCATCATGTAAATGACAATTGCTCTAATCAAGTGTGCAAGCGTTAGGGACAACGGCTAACATAATCTAAAGGGCAATTGCTCTCATCAAGTGAGCAAGAGTTTAGGAACAACGGATACCATAAACTAAGGTACAATTGCTCTCAACAAGTGAGCCTTTACGGACAACGGCTCTTATTATGTAAAGGACAAATTGCCCTCATAAAGTTAGCCTTTAGGGACAACGGATCTCATCATGTAACTGACAATTGCTCTTATTGAGTGTGTAAGCATCAGGGACAACGGTTATCATCATGTAAAGGGCAATTGCTCTCATCAAGTGAGCAAGTTTTTAGGGACAACAGATCCCATAAAGTAAGGTACAATTGCTCTCAACAAGTGTGCCGTTAGGGACAACATCTCTTATTATGTAAGGGACTAATTGCCCTCATAAAGTTAGCCTTTAGGGACAACGGATCTCATCATGTAAGTGACAATTGCTTATTGAGTGTGTAAGCATTAGGGACAATGGTTATCATCATGTAAAGGGCAATCGCTCTCATCAAGTGAGCAAGTGTTTAGGGACAATGGATCCCATAAAGTAAGGTGCAATTGCTCTCTACAAGTGAGCCTTTAGGGACAACAGCTCTTTTTATGTAAGGGACAAATTGCCCTCATAAAGTTAACCTTTAGGGACAACGGATCTCATCATGTAAGTGACAATTGCTGTAATCAAGTGGGCAAGCATTAGGGACAACGACTATCCTAATGTAAAGGGCAATTTCTCCCAACAAGTGAGCCTTTAGAGACAAAGGCTCTTATTATGTAAGGGACAAATTGCCCTCATAAAGTTAGTCCTAAAGTTCTCTCTCCCCATGGAGAAATCCGGCCTCCATATTTTGCTCAATTTTCGGTCATAAAATCCAATAACATATGTCCTCTCTATCCTTTAATGATTCTTTTCATTCTAGGTTATGCAATACTTATTGTTGTTGCGATTTTTATTTAACAGATATGGTGGCCGTCCTTTTATTTGATCTATATCTATTGATTTCTTCATGGTTATGTCTAATACCTATCCCTAACCGACTATACTATCTTGATCTGTTGATCATTATTCTTTTTGTTAGTGGATCTGGTGGTTTTTTTGAGGCGGCTCATTAGGGTTTGTGATTTTTAACACAAATCTGTTCGTTCTTATGGTTACTTATATTATTTTACTGCCTTTTGGGTGATGATCGCTGCCTTTTATCCTAAACAATACTTAAGTCGGTTTAAGGTTTCTTTAACTCGTTTATCTACCTTGGGGCGATCTGTTGGGTTTTATGTGATTGCTACATGTTCCTAAAGCCTATATGTCGGTTTATATCGATTATATATACATGGTGCGATCTGGCTTTGTCTTGGTCGATCCTTCTATAACTCCTTTTTAGGGTTACTGATCTGGTCGATTGGACTGTTTATGGCGCTTCAATGCTGAATGGAACCCTATTTTTAGGGTTTTGTCTACTTTATTTGTTGGAAGTATACCTTATTGGGTATTGATTTCTTGCTGGTATTTTTTTGGTGCTCAAGTTTTTAGTTTGCTGGATGTTAGTGGTTAATGGGTTTGAGAGAGATGGAAGTTGATACACATCTTTGGCTGTTTGATCTTGCAACCCTTGTTTTAGGGTTTGTTATTCAATGAATATTATCCGATTTTCTGATGCCATTGACGGGTGCTGTTTTACTTGGAAACTAGGGTTCGTATGTACCCTATGATGAGTTTCTTGGTTCGTATATCACATGGACCTAATTGTTGTCATGCATTGGTTATTTTCTGGTTTGGTGTGTGAAGGAATGGATGATTGGTTCATGGGCTGTTGTGCGATTGTTGTTACTTAATTCAGTCCTTGGATGATCATGGGATTTGTTGGTGCATATGACTTGATCCTTGGTAGTTGTCTTCATGTGTTTCATTCGTATTTGGTGGAAGATTGGTTCAAGTTAGGATATGCTGGAAGGTTGGGTCGCTTAGTCTATGTTTATGCTTCAAGTTCGATTTGCTACGGAAGTCACTCTTATCAGGTTATTAGATTATGCTTTTTGCACAATACTAATAGAAGACGCAATTGGTTGAAGCTGGAAGTTCACATGTTTATGATCTGGATTGATAGGATGACTAAGAAGACTTCAATTTTATTTGAGTTATGATGTATTGTATTTTATTGCTAGTCATCGTTAGTTGTATTTAGATCTGGTAGTTATAAGAATGGCCTGTCATTCTTATATAGTGGTAGTGATAGTGTCCTTAGGGACTTCGATGAGAGACTTACTCTCTTCCATTGTACTTAAACGTTTTTTATTTATGTATTTTACCGGGTGCAGGATTACTCCCCTTTACCAAAAAAAAAGTTAGCCTTTAGGGACAACGGATCTCATCATGTAAGTGAAAATTGCTCTTATCGAGTGTGCAAGCATTAGGGACAACGACTATCATAATGTAAAGGGGAATTGCTCCCATCATGTGAGCAAGTGTTTAGGGACAATGGATCCCATAAAGTAAGGTACAATTGCTCTCAACAAGTGAGCCTTTAGGGAAAACGGCTCTTATTATGTAAAGGACAAATTGCCTTCATAAAATTAGCCTTTAGGGACAACGGATCTCATCCTGTAAGTGACAATTGCTCTTATCGAGTGTGTAAGCATTAGGGACTACGGCTATCATCATGTAAACGGCAATTGCTCTCATCAAATGAGCAAGTGTTTAGGGACATTGGATCCGATAAAGTAAGGTACAATTGCTCTCTACAAGTGAGCCTTTAGGGACAACAGCTCTTATTATATATGGAGCAAATTGCCCTCATAAAGTTAGCCTTTAGGGACAACAGATCTCATCGTGTAAGTGACAATTGCTCTAACCAAGTGTGCAAGCGTTAGGGACAACGGCTATCATAATCTAAAGGGAAATTGCTCTCATCAAGTGAGCATGCGTTTAGGAACAACGGATCCCATAAACTAAGATAAAATTGCTCTCAACAAGTGAGCCTTTACGGACAACGGCTCTTATTATGTAGGGGAAAAATTGCCCTCATAAAGTTAGCCTTTAGGGACAACGGATCTCATCATGTAAGAGACAATTGCTCTTATTGAGTGTGTAAGAATTAGGGACAACGGTTATCATCATGTAAAGGGCAATTGCTCTCATCAAGTGAGCAAGTATTTAGGGACAACGGACCCATAAAGTAAGGTACAATTGCTCTCAACAAGTGTGCCGTTAGGGACAACATCTCTTATTATGTAAGGGACAAATTGCCCTAATAAAGTTAGCCTTTAGGGACAACGAATCTCATCATGTAAGTGACGATTGCTCTTATCGAGTGTGCAAGCATTAGGGACAACGACTATCAACATGTAAAGGGTAATTGTTCCCATCAAGTGAGCAAGTGTTTAGGGACAATGGATCTCATAAAGTAAGGTACAATTGCTCTCAACAAGCGAGCCTTTAGGGACAACGGCTCTTATTATGTAAGGGACAAATTGCCTTCATAAAATTAGCCATTAGGGACAACGGATCTCATCATGTAAGTGACAATTGCTCTTATCGAGTGTGTAAGCATTAGGGACAACAACTATCATCATGTAAACGGCAATTGCTCTCATCAAGTGAGCAAGTGTTTAGGGACAACGGATCCAATAAAGTAAGGATAAATTGCTCTCTACAAGTGAGCCTTTAGGGACAACAGCTCTTATTATGTAAGGAGCAAATTGCCCTCATAAAGTTAGCCTTTAGGGACAAAAGATCTCATCATGTAAATGACAATTGCTCTAATCAAGTGTGCAAGCGTTAGAGACAACGGCTATCATAATCTAAAGGGCAATTGCTCTCATCAAGTGAGCAAGAGTTTAGGAACAACGGATCCCATAAACTAAGGTACAATTGCTCTCAACAAGTGAGCCTTTACGGACAACGGCTCTTATTATGTAAAGGACAAATTGCCCTCATAAAGTTAGCCTTTAGGGACAACGGATCTTATCATGTAACTGACAATTGCTCTTATTGAGTGTGTAAGCATCAGGGACAACGGTTATCATCATGTAAAGGGCAATTGCTCTCATCTAGTGAGCAAGTTTTTAGGGACAACGGGTCCCATAAAGTAAGGTACAATTGCTCTCAACAAGTGTGCCGTTAGGTACAACATCTCTTATTATGTACGGGACTAATTGCCCTCATAAAGTTAGCCTTTAGGGACAACGGATCTCATCATGTAAGTGACAATTGCTTATTGAGTGTGTAAGCATTATGGACAATGGTTATCGTCATGTAAAGGGCAATCGCTCTCATCAAGTGAGCAAGTGTTTAGGGACAATGGATCCCATAAAGTAAGGTACAATTGCTCTCTACAAGTGAGCCTTTAGGGACAACAGCTCTTTTTATGTAAGGGACAAATTGCCCTCATAAAGTTAACCTTTAGGGACAACGGATCTCATCATGTAAGTGACAATTGCTCTAATCAAGTGTGCAAGCATTAGGGACAACGACTATCCTAATGTAAAGGGCAATTTCTCTCAACAAGTGAGCCTTTAGAGACAAAGGCTCTTATTATGTAAGGGACAAATTGCCCTCATAAAGTTAGCCCTAAAGTTCTCTCTCCCTAAGGAGAAATCCGGCCACCATATTTTGCTCAATTTTCGGTCATAAAATCCAATAACATATGTCCTCTCTATCCTTTAATTATTCTTTTCATTCTAGGTTATGCAATACATATTGTTGTTGCGATTTTTATTTAACAGATATGGTGGCCGTCTTTTTATTTGATCTATATCTATTGATTTCTTCATGGTTATGTCTAATACCTATCCCTAACCGACTATACTATCTTGATCTGTTGATCGTAATTCTTTTTGTCAGTGGATCTGGTGGTTTTTTTTAGGCGGCTCATTAGGGTTTGTGATTTTTAACACGAATCTGTTCGTTCTTATGGTTACTTATATTATTTTACCGCCTTTTGGGTGATGATCGCTGCCTTTTATCCTAAACAATACTTAAGTCGGTTTAAGGTTTCTTTAACTCGTTTATCTAATTGGGGCGATCTGTTGGGTTTTAAGTGATCGCTGCATGTTCCTAAGGCCTATATGTCGGTTTATATTGATTATATATACATGGTGCGATCTGGCTTTGTCTTGGTCGATCCTTCTATAACTCCTTTTTAGGGTTACTGATCTGGTCGATTGGACTGTTTATGGCGCTTCAATGCTGAATGGAACCCTATTTTTAGGGTTTTGTCTACTTTATTTGTTGGAAGTATACCTTATTGGGTATTGATTTCTTGCTGGTATTTTTTTGGTGCGCAAGTTTTTAGTTTGCTGGATGTTAGTGGTTAATGGGTTTGAGAGAGATGGAAGTTGATACACATCTTTGGCTGTTTGATCTTGCAACCCTTGTTTTAGGGTTTGTTATTCAATGAATATTATCCGATTTTCTGATGCCATTGATGGGTGCTGTTTTACTTGGAAACTAGGGTTCGTATGTACCCTATGATGAGTTTCTTGGTTCGTATATCACATGGACCTAATTGTTGTCATGCATTGGTTATTTTCTGGTCTAGTGTGTGAAGAATGGATGATTGGTTCATGGGCTGTTGTGCGATTGTTGTTACTTAATTCAGTCCTTGGGTGATCATGGGATTTGTTGGTGCATATGACTTGATCCTTGGTAGTTGTCTTCATGTGTTTCATTCGTATTTGGTGGAAGATTGGTTCAAGTTAGGATATGCTGGAAGGTTGGGTCGCTTAGACCATGTTTATGCTTCAAGTTCGATTTGCAACGGAAGTCACTCTTATCAGGTTATTAGATTATGCTTTTTGCACAATACTAATAGAAGACACAATTGGTTGAAGCTGGAAGTTCGCATGTTTATGATCTGGATCGATAGGATGACTAAGAAGACTTCAATTTTATTTGAGTTGTGATGTATTGTATTTTATTGCTAGTCATCGTTAGTTGTATTTAGATCTGGTAGTTATAAGAATGGCCTGTCATTCTTATATAGTGGTAGTGGTGGTGTCCTTAGGGACTTCGATGAGAGACTCACTCTCTTCCATTGTACTTAAACGTTTTTTATTTATGTATTTTACCGGGTGAAGGATTACTCCCCTTTACCAAAAAAAAAGTTAGCCTTTACGGACAACGGATCTCATCATGTAAGTGAAAATTGCTCTTATCGAGTGTGCAAGCATTAGGGACAACGACTATCATAATGTAAAGGGCAATCGCTCCCATCATGTGAGCAAGTGTTTAGGAACAATGGATCCCATAAAGTAAGGTACAATTGCTCTCAACAAGTGAGCCTTTAGGGAAAACGGCTCTTATTATATAAGGGACAAATTGCCTTCATAAAATTAGCCTTTAGGGACAACGGATCTCATCTTGTAAGTGACAATTGCTCTTATCGAGTGTGTAAGCATTAGGGACAACGGCTATCATCATGTAAACGGCAATTGCTCGCATCAAATGAGCAAGTGTTTAGGGACATTGGATCCGATAAAGTAAGGATAAATTGCTCTCTACAAGTGAGCCTTTAGGGACAACAGCTCTTATTATGTAAGGAGCAAATTGCCCTCATAAAGTTAGCCTTTAGGGACAACGAATCTCATCGTGTAAGTAACAATTGCTCTAATCAAGTTTGCAAGCGTTAGGGACAACGGCTATCATAATCTAAAGGGAAATTGCTCTCATCAAGTGAGCATGCGTTTAGGAACAACGGATCCCATAAACTAAGATAAAATTGCTGTCAACAAGTGAGCCTTTACGGACAACGGCTCTTATTATGTAAGGGAAAAATTGCCCTCATAAAGTTAGCCTTTAGGGACAACGGATCTCATCATGTAACTGACAATTGCTCTTATTGAGTGTGTAAGCATCAGGGAAAACGGTTATCATCATGTAAAGGGCGATGCTCTCATCAAGTGAGCAAGTTTTTAGGGACAACGGATCCCATAAAGTAAGGTACAATTGCTCTCAACAAGTGTGCCGTTAGGGACAACATCTCTTATTATGTAAGGGACTAATTGCCCTCATAAAGGTAGCATTTAGGGACAACGGATCTCATCATGTAAGTGACAATTGCTTATTGAGTGTGTAAGCATTAGGGACAATGGTTATCATCATGTAAAGGGCAATCGCTCTCATCAAGTGAGCAAGTGTTTAGGGACAATGGATCACATAAAGTAAGGTACAATTGCTCTCTACAAGTGAGCCTTTAGGGACAACAGCTCTTTTTATGTAAGGGACAAATTGCCCTCATAAAGTTAACCTTTAGGGACAACGGATCTCATCATGTAAGTGACAATTGCTCTAATCAAGTGTGCAAGCATTAGGGACAACGACTATCCTAATGTAAAGGGCAATTTCTCTCAACAAGTGAGCCTTTAGAGACAAAGGCTCTTGTTATGTAAGGGACAAATTGCCCTCATAAAGTTAGCCCTAAAGTTCTCTCTCCCTAAGGAGAAATCCAGCCACCATATTTTGCTCAATTTTCGGTCATAAAATCCAATAACATATGTCCTCTCTATCCTTTAATGATTCTTTTCATTCTAGGTTATGCAATACATATTGTTGTTGCAATTTTTATTTAACAGATATGGTGGCCGTCCTTTTATTTGATCTATATCTATTGATTTCTTCATGGTTATGTCTAATACCTATCCCTAACCGACTATACTATCTTGATCTGTTGATCGTTATTCTTTTTGTTAGTGGATCTGGTGGTTTTTTTGAGGCGGCTCATTAGGGTTTGTGATTTTTAACACAAATCTGTTCGTTCTTATGGTTACTTATATTATTTTACCGCCTTTTGGGTGATGATCGCTGCCTTTTATCCTAAACAATACTTAAGTCGGTTTAAGGTTTCTTTAACTCGTTTATCTACCTTGGGGCGATCTGTTGGGTTTTATGTGATCGCTGCATGTTCCTAAAGCCTATATGTCGGTTTATATCGATTATATATACATGGTGCGATCTGGCTTTGTCTTGGTCGATCCTTCTATGACTCCTTTTTAGGGTTACTGATCTGGTCGATTGGACTGTTTATGGCGCTTCAATGCTGAATGGAACCCTATTTTTAGGGTTTTGTCTACTTTATTTGTTGGAAGTATACCTTATTGGGTATTGATTTCTTGCTGGTATTTTTTTGGTGCGCAAGTTTTTAGTTTGCTGGATGTTAGTAGTTAATGGGTTTGAGAGATGGAAGTTGATACACATCTTTGGCTGTTTGATCTTGCAACCCTTGTTTTGGGTTTGTTATTCAATGAATATTATCCGATTTTCTGATGCCATTGATGGGTGCTGTTTTACTTGGAAACTAGGGTTCGTATGTACCCTATGGTGAGTTTCTTGGTTCGTATATCACATGGACCTAATTGTTGTCATGCATTGGTTATTTTCTGGTCTGGTGTGTGAAGGAATGGATGATTGGTTGATGGGCTGTTGTGCGATTGTTGTTACTTAATTCAGTCCTTGGGTGATCATGGGATTTGTTGGTGCATATGACTTGATCCTTGGTAGTTGTCTTCATGTGTTTCATTCGTATTTGGTGGAAGATTGGTTCAAGTTAGGATATGCTGGAAGGTTGGGTCGCTTAGTCCATGTTTATGCTTCAAGTTCGATTTGCTACGGAAGTCACTCTTATCAGGTTATTAGATTATGCTTTTTGCACAATACTAATAGAAGACGCAATTGGTTGAAGCTGGAAGTTCACATGTTTATGATCTGGATCGATAGGATGACTAAGAAGACTTCAATTTTATTTGAGTTGTGATGTATTGTATTTTATTGCTAGTCATCGTTAGTTGTATTTAGATCTGGTAGTTATAAGAATGGCCTGTAATTCTTATATAGTGGTAGTGGTAGTGTCCTTAGGGACTTCGATGAGAGACTCACTCTCTTCCATTGTACTTAAACGTTTTTTATTTATGTGTTTTACCGGGTGCAGGATTACTCCCCTTTACCAAAAAAAAAGTTAGCCTTTAGGGACAACGGATCTCATGTAAAGTGAAAATTGCTCTTATCGAGTGTGCAAGCATTACGGACAACGACTATCATAATGTAAAGGGCAATTGCTCCCATCATATGAGCAAGTGTTTAGGGACAATGGATCCCATAAAGTAAGGTACAATTGCTCTCAACAAGTGAGCCTTTAGGGAAAACGGCTCTTATTATGTAAGGGACAAATTGCCTTCATAAAATTATCCTTTAGGGACAACGGATCTCATCCTGTAAGTGACAATTGCTCTTATCGAGTGTGTAAGTATTAGGGACAACGGCTATCATCATGTAAACGGCAATTGCTCTCATCAGATGAGCAAGTGTTTAGGGACATTGGATCCGATAAAGTAAGGTACAATTGCTCTCTACAAGTGAGCCTTTAGGGACAACAGCTCTTATTATATATGGAGCAAATTGCCCTCATAAAGTTAGCCTTTAGGGACAACGGATCTCATCGTGTAAGTGATAATTGCTCTAATCAAGTGTGCAAGCGTTAGGGACAACAGCTATCATAATCTAAAGGGAAATTGCTCTCATCAAGTGAGCATGCGTTTAGGAACAACGGATCCCATAAACTAAGATAAAATTGCTCTCAACAAGTGAGCCTTTACGGACAACGGCTCTTATTATGTAAGGGAAAAATTGCCCTCATAAAGTTAGCCTTTAGGGACAACGGATCTCATCATGTAAGTGACAATTGCTCTTATTGAGTGTTTAAGAATTAGGGACAATGGTTATCATCATGTAAAGGGCAATTGCTCTCATCAAGTGAGCAAGTATTTAGGGACAACGGATCCCATAAAGTAAGGTACAATTACTCTCAACAAGTGTGCCGTTAGGGACAACATCTCTTATTATGTAAGGGACAAATTGCCCTCATTAAGTTAGCCTTTGGGGACAACGGATCTCATCATGTAAGTGACAATTGCTTATTGAGTGTGTAAGCATTAGGGACAACGGTTGTTGTCATGTAAAGGGCAATTGCTCTCATCAAGTGAGAAAGTGTTTAGGGACAACGGATCTCATAAAGTAAGGTACAATTGCTCTCTACAAGTGAGCCTTTAGGGACAACAGCTCTTATTATGTAAGGGACAAATTGCCCTCATAAAGTTAGGCTTTAGGGACAACGGATCTCATCATGTAAGTGACAATTGCTCTTATCGAGTGTGCAAGCATTAGGGACAACGACTATCATCATGTAAAGGGCAATTGCTCCCATCAAGTGAGCAAGTGTTTAGGGATAATGGATTCCATAAAGTAAGGTACAATTGCTCTCAACAAGTGAGCCTTTAGGGAAAACGGCTCTTATTATGTAAGGGACAAATTTCCTTCATAAAATTAACCTTTAGGGACAATGGATCTCATCATGTAAGTGATTATTGCTCTTATCGAGTGTGTAATCATTAGGGACAACGGCTATCATCATGTAAAAGCAATTGCTCTCATAAAATTAGCAAGTGTTTAGGGACAACGGATCCGATAAAGTAAGGTACAATTGCTCTATACAAGTTAGCCTTTAGGGACAACAGCTCTTATTATGTAAGGAGCAAATTGCCCTCATATCCTTTAAGGACACCGGATCTCGTCATGTAAGTGAAAATTGCTCTAATCAAGTGTGCAAGCGTTAGGGACAACGGCTATCATAATCTAAATGGAAATTGCTCTCATCAAGTGAGCATGCGTTTAGGAACAACGGATCCCATAAACTAAGATAAAATTGCACTCAATAAGTGAGCCTTTACGGACAATGACTCTTATTATGTAAGGGACAAATTGCCCTCACTAAGTTAGCCTTTAGGGACAACGGATCTCATCATGTAAGTGACAATTGCTCTTATTGAGTGTGTAAGCATTAGGGACATCGGTTATCATCATGTAAAGGGCAATTGCTCTCATCAAGTGAGCAAGTGTTTAGGGACAACGGATTCCATAAAGTAAGGTGCAATTGCTCTCAACAAGTGTGCCGTTAGGGACAACAACTCTTATTATATAAGGGACAAATTGCCCTCATAAAGTTAGCCTTTAGGGACAACATATCTCATCATGTAAGTGACAATTGCTCTAATCGTGTGTGTAAGCATTAGGGACAACGGGCATCATAATCTAAAGGGAAATTGCTCTCATCAAGTGAGCAAGCGTTTGGGAACAACGGATTCCATAAACTAAGGTACAATTGCTCTCAACAAGTGAGCCTTTACGGACAACGGCTCTTATTATGTTAGGGACAAATGGCCCTCATAAAGTTAGCCTTTAGGGACAACGGATCTCGTCATGTAAGTGACAATTGCTCTTATTGAGTGTGTAAGAACTAGGGACAACGGTTATCATCATGTAAAGAGCAATTGCTCTCATCAAGTGAGCAAGTGTTTAGGGACAATGGATCCCATAAAATAAGGTACAATTACTCTCAACAAGTGTGCCGTTAGGGACAACAGCTCTTATTATATAAGGTGCAAATTACCCTCATAAAGTTAGCCTTTAGGGACAACGGATCTCATCATGTAAGTGACAATTGCTTATTGAGTGTGTAAGCAATAGGGACAACGGTTATCATCATGTAAAGGGCAATTGCTCTCATCAAGTGAGCAAGTGTTTAGGGACAACGGATCCCATAAAGTAAGGTACAATTGCTCTCTATAAGTGAGTCTTTAGGGACAACAGCTCTTATTATGTAAGGGACAAATTGCCCTCATAATGTTAGCCTTTAGGGACAACGGATCTGATCATGTTAGTGACAATTGCTCTAATCAAGTGTGCAAGCATTAAGGACAACGGCTATCATAATGTAAAGGGCAATTGCTCTCATTAAGTGAGCAAGCATTTAGGAACAATGGATCCCATAAACTAAGGTATAATTGCTCTCAACAAGTGAGCCTTTTCGGACAATGGCTCTTATTATGTAAGGGACAAATTGCCCTCATAAAGTTAGCCTTTGGATCCTTATTGTTCCGGCCAAAAAACAACCACTATTTCGCCTCTCTATCATTCTTTATTGAGTGATATGCAATCGGTTTAGTTGGTTCGTTTACTTCTGGGTAGTGGTGTTTCAGAAATCGTCCTTATCATGTGGCCATAACCCTAATCGATTGAATGTTATGATCTGCTATTTAGGATTTTGATTTTTTAAATCGTCCCTATTATTCTTTTTCATATGTCGGTTTTACTGATATTACATATATAAGGGATGATTTCATGAACCCTAAACGATTACTTTTGTGATCGTTTTTAGGGTTTTACTTTTTATGATCGTATGCTGGTACATGTTCCTAAGTCGGGTTTAATTATCTTTATGGTATTAAAACGGTTGCTTACTGGGTACGATTGTGGGTTCTTCCTCTGGATCTGTTCGTTATCAATACCCTTGTGGTTTATTTTATCAGATCTGGAGTTTTCGCTGGTGCTTTAACGATTGCATGAAACCTTAATTAGGGTTTCGTGTTTATTCTCTACTCGCTGTGTCTCGTCTGAATGTAACCCTTATTAGGGTTTGGTTCGTTAACTGATTGTTCTGAATCAGATGTAAGTATGGATTTGTGGGTTTTGGAGAGAGTGTAAGTCATGTCAATGGATGTTCAATATATTCTTAGACCTGGTCGTTATATATTCATAAGTCAGTCTGAGTTTGGATCATTGTTGTGTTAGGGTTGTGCAATACCCTATTTTTGTGCTTGATCGTTGATGAACTACTGCTGTCATGGGGTGGTTTGCATTTGATGATCGACTGAATATTGGAATGTTAGGGTTGTTACACCCTAGTTTAGTGCATATACGTGATATTGCAGTCATATACTTGATCTTTAACGTGTTATCTAGCTGCTATTGATCGATAATGCTGGAAGTTATGTAGGGATATTGGTTTTTAACACGGTTCATCATTAAAGGACATATGTGTATGGTTAATTTATGGGTCTACTGATTTATGTGTTGTATGTTATGGAAGTTAAGTTTTAAGAGTTCTTATTCAAAAACTCTATTGATCGTTTGGTGCGACTTGATCCTGCAAGCATTCATGATTATCTAGGAGCGTATGGAGATTTATGGGTCTATCTTGTTTGCACGATCTGGTAAGGTTGAATGGATTGACATGTTCGTATGGTTATTATTTTTGGTCGATCTATTCGTTGTTACTGCTCTATTGCTGCTAGTGCTATGGCTTGATAGGTCTGTTTGGGACAGCTTCATGTCGTTGATGGAAGTTAAGTTTTGAGGGCTCTTGTTCAAAACCCCAATCATACAAACATGGATTTGTCATTCTCATTCAATTTGAAGTCGTGTGTTTGTATATGATGGAAGTTAGGGTTTGATAATCTTGTTTTCATCCGTTTATTGGTCATCATGCTTGTCACTTCTTTCTGCATTTGATGACCCAATGTTCGTGGAAGGTTTTGTTTGTGTTGGTCTTGCTAATACAAACAGATTTTATGTTGAAGATCGCTTGTAGTTTCTACGTGGATTCTTCATGGAAGTTAAGGTGGACCGCCATAGTGATATAGAAGGCACAAGTGTTTCTTGAGTAGCTTTGTAATTTTTTATGTACTTGTGTCATTATTGGTAGGTTCATTTTGTTGTAAGTTATAGGAATGGTGTGTCATTCTTATATTCGAGTCTATAAGTGTCCTAAGGGACTGAGGTCAGGGATATCACCCTCATCCTATGTACTTCAATGTTTTTTGGTGTAATGAATTTTACCGGGGTGAATTAACCCTTTTACCCAAAAGATCTCATCATGTAAGTGACAATTGCTCTTATTGAGTATGATCGCTGTTGGTTCTGCCTTGTTGCATATTTGATCATTCTTATTATTCTTTGCACATGGCGTTGTTTGGATTGTGCTTTGAAGATAACAAAACCCTAATTTTTAGGTTTTTGTTTATTATTTTTCCTGTAAGTTGGACGCTTGTCCATTTGTTTATGGAAGTCGATCTCTTTGATCGTGGTTATTTTTTCTGGGTTGTGATGATCAGTTGTGGAAGTGGGTTTGAGAGAGGGTATGTGACGTTTGTCGTGTTTGGTTCGTTGCATGACGCTTTTCCATGATTGGTATTGTTTACATGGCTGTATTGAAGGGCATCATGGCATGTATGTTGCAGGTATAATGCATGTTTTTTTTTTTTTTTTTTTTTTTTTTTGGTAAAAGGTCAAAAGACCCGGTAAATGTATTACTCCAAAAAATAGTTAAGTACACATGGATATTGGTGGAGTCCCATATCTCAGCCCGTTACATAGGTAAAAAGCTTACATAACAAGAACTTCCTATCTTCTAAACAAGAAAATAAATACCATAGAACTACTAACAAATGTCATAATGAAAAAAAAACTAGTTCCAACGGCCTTGAAGCTTGGTGTCATACGTGGCATTAAAAGTGTCCAAATTCCCTGAGAAATCAACCACCTGCTTGGTATAGTCATCGTAATCATAACCATCATATTCATCTTCATAATCATGACCACCACCAAAGAGATTAGTGCTCTCATCATAAAAATTCACAACCTCCTCATCATCAGAGTCCGAAACCACAACCTCTCCCACTTTAGAATAAGGGGGTAGAAGACGGAGTAGAGAAAGCACCAGCCATAGGAGCTCCGACCAGATCCTTAACATTCGTATCCTTCACATGTTGCTCTTGTGATTCCCTTTCAAAACCTTGAGATCCAACCATGTCCATAACCGTAGTACTCTCCAATACAGCCTCATTAATAGAACTACCATTATTAGGACCTGGAATACCATATTCATCCGAATCCAACATGTTAAGAACCCCAAAAGTGTTAGAAGTAGTAACCTTAGTACCGCTAGTACTAGCCTCATTTGAAGTAGAAACATCGTTGGTTTTCTTCTTAGGTACATAAACTTGCTTTTTAGGAGCAAATTTGGGCCCTTTTCCCATATTAATACCACTTGAGACATTCTTACCTTTACCTTTGCCTTTACGAGGCTGGACTTCTTTAGAGCCATCATCCTTCTCTTCCACAAAAGACTTTGGAGGGACATCAGGTTTGTTAGCATTAGAAATATGCCCCACAGCCTTCTTAGGACACGAGGTAGAGTCATGTCCAAATATTTTGCACCCCGGACAGTGAGGAGGCTTCCATTCATATTCAACCTTGATGCATGCAGAAATATAACCACTATCATCATCTTTGGGAATCGCCATAGTAACCTCATGTTTTAATTCTGAGTCAGAAGATAGTTCCACTAGAGCACGAGCATAACTAATGCGACCTCATGAATCAACACACATGGAACTTGTAAAAGAATATAACATAATAGGCTTACCCAGTTTTGTAGCAATTAAGCTCAAACCATCTTCAGAATAGGCAAGCAAAGGCACATTATGCAGTTTAATCCACACGGGTACTTTGGTAACCTCACTTTTGGTTAATGGAATATCAGGAGTCCATTTTGTGAGGATAATAGGTGAATTACGGATAATCCAAGGGACCCGTTGAAGAACCTTCTCTACACCTTCCTTAGAGTCAAACTTAAAAAGAAAAACGCCATCATCATTCTTCATAAGTTTCTTCAAACCAAATTTACCCCAAGTATTAGTAACATAGTTTTGAACCAATGGGAAGGCAATATTCTTGCCAACCAAGAAACCAACAAGAGTAATCATATCGGTTAAAAACATCCTCCATAGCAGCCTTTGGTAAGACGGTGTCATGATTATCAATGTGAGTCTCATTAACCAAAGGGCAAAAGTTGACCTTCCTAATGACACGTTCCAGAGTAACCACATTTGCAAATGACCTTGTGACATTTTTAACAGGCCCCTTGTCACTAATCGGCTCATTAACAGCCGACTTGGGAGATTCCACATTAGTCTTCTTAACAACTCCCTCATTACTAGTACTCGGGGGTTGGTACATGCAAACCAAATCAGGTAACAGGTTAGATAGACCAGTATTAGGTTGGGCAATCGGCTCCTCAACACACTTAGGAGCAGATGAAGCATCAAAAGAAACCGGCTTTGCTTGATTAGAGCACTCACCATTCAAAACACCAGAACTAGTATACTCATTATTATGGCTAGGAACCTGAATATTATATGGATTTGATCTTCCAGCCTTAAGAGCAACATGAACGCCATCACCTTGTGGAAGGTTAGCATCTAACGTAGGCTCATTAGTAGCAGGTTTGATATGTTTCACACTACTAGATGTGTCAATACCAGTAGTATGCGTAGAAATAGTATCCATCCCTTTTAAACGCTGCATACGAGCAGCCAAACCATCCACATCAACATAAATCTTCCCAATTGCCCTAGGATCATCAGATATCGTAGCACCAACATCTTGAGACCCACCTGTCCTAGTTTGATCGGCCAAAATAGTTAGATCTTCATTAATGTGACTACTTTGATCGGCCAAAGTAGCATAAGATCCCTTGTTATCAGCGCTGGTAATAGTTGACCCTTGAGCACTAGTAATATTCGATCTTATAGAACCAACCCTCCCAACAGCCTTTGAACACTTAGAAGCACTAGTAGAATTCAGAAAACCCTTCTCCATACCACCCTCTCCAACGCCACAAACAATTACAACTTACAATTCGAACAATCAGAAGCAAATAACCAGCAATCAGCATGAATACTTAAATCGTACAAGAGGAAGAAAACCCTAACTGAAAAGTTAGGGTTTTAAACGAATATGCCCAAGAAATCAACCAGGTCCCATGATGATTATCACAAATAATGTTAGATCGATTCAATAAAGCCCTTATAAAGATACACAACCGACTTCCAATTAAAAAGAATGGGAGAGACGAATTAAAAACCAAAGTCGGCTAGAAAAAACCCAAAAACAATTTTAAAAGATCCCTAAAAAGCGATTACTTAAAACTACCAGATCTAAGTGAAAATAAAGCACCAATCCAATTCAGAAACAATTAACAAACAAGTTAATTATTAACTAAACAAGAAAGATGTAATTAACGCAAGGGAAAAGGCAGAAAATTAAGAAAACGATTGGAAAAGTGTAAGGGAAAAAATCGCCAAGGGGAGAGAGTTTTTTAGGGTTTTCTTTAATGCATGGTTGTTAGGGTTATCTACAAGGTTATTTGTATGTTACACTCTATTTGTTACTACTGGATGCTGCTGGTCGTTTGGGATGTTTTGATGTATTGAATTCCTATTCAAAATTCCTACGATCATTATTGGAAGTTAGGGTTGAACCCTATGGTATGTACTTGTCCATTGGTTACACAAGTTTGGTTCATAATGACGTGCATGGTCAGACTTGGTAGATGGGGGCTTGTGTTGGTTTTATTTGTGGTGTGTGGTGCTACTACAAACAAATTATATGTTGAAGACCGCTTGGATGCTTTTATGTGGATTCTTCATGGAAGTTAAACTGGACCGCAATAGTGATAGAGAAGACTCAAGTGTTTTTCTTGAGTAATATTGTCATTTTTATGTAATTTGTCATTATTGGTAGGTTCATTTCATTGTAAGTTATAGGAATGGTGTGTCATTCTTATAGTCGAGTCTGTAAGTGTCCTAAGGGACTGAGGTGGGGGATATCACCCTCTTCCTATTGTACCTCAACGTTTTTTTGGATAATGAATTTTACCGGGGTGAATTAACCCTTTTACCCAAAAAAAATGTAAAGGGCAACTGCTCTCATCAATTGAGCGAGCGTTTAGGAACAACGGATCCCATAAACTAAGGTACAATTGCTCTCAACAAGTGAGCCTTTACGGACAACGGCTCTTATTATGTAAGGGACAAATTGCCCTCATAAATTTAGCCTTTAGGGACAACAGATCTCATCATGTAAGTGACAATTGCTCTTATTGAGTGTGTAAACATTAAGGACAACGGTTATCATCATGTAAAGGGCAATTGCTCTCATCAAGTGAGCAAGTGTTTAGAGGCAACGGTTCCCAAAAAAGTAAGGTACAATTGCTCTCTACAAGTGAGCCTTTAGGGACAACGGATCTCATCATGTAAGTGACAATTGCTCTAATCAAGTGTGCAAGCATTAGGGACAACGACTATCCTAATGTAAAGGGAAATTGCTCTCAACAAGTGAGCCTTTAGAGACAAAGGCTCTTATTATGTAAGGGACAAATTGCCCTCATAAAGTTAGCATTTAGGGAAAACGGATCTCATCATGTAAGTGACAATTGCTCTTATCGAGTGTGCTAGCATTAGGGACAACGACTATCATCATGTAAAGGGCAATTGCTCCCATCAAGTGAGCAAGTGTTTAGGGACAATGGATCCCATAAAATAAGGTACAATTGCTCTCAACAAGTGAGCCTTTAGGGACAACGGCTCTTATTATGTAAGGGACAAATTGCCGTCATAAAATTAGCCTTTAGGGACAACTGATCTGATCATATAAGTGACAATTGCTCTTATCGAGTGTGTAAGCATTAGGGACAACGGCTATCATCATGTAAATGGCAATTGCTCTCATCAAATGAGCAAGTGTTTAGGGACAACGGATCCCATAAAGTAAGGTAGAATTGCTCTCTACAAGTGAGCCTTTAGGGACAACAGCTCTTATTATGTAAGGAGCAAATTGGGTAAAGGGGAGTAATCTTGCACCTGGTAAAGTATATTAACCAAAAAACATTGAAGTAGTAAAACACCTTCAACTATGGGCGATTGTATAACCTAGGGTTTCATACGTATAATCCTGTTCATCTATACATCTTTAATCCATTTTATTTTAATTCAATCTTATAATAATACATCTGCTACTGTAGATCTGTGTCGTGTTCGTATTAATTTCACTTTCATTAAATACTCCGCCTCTTTTGTTTCATGTTTCCATTATAACGACCGTGGTACTGTTCCTCATAATATCTCATTTCCACCATTAATCTGTCTGTGTTAATGATTCTGTTACTATAATCATTATGTCGGATACAAACCTTGATCCAAAACCCAATACGTCCTCTCATAGGATGGATTCTTCTCTTAAACCTAAAAAAACCACTAGAACCATGAATCCTTTGAATAAATCTACTTTGAAACATACTAGTATGTTGTCTTATGTTCCTAAGAGTCTCTATTCTAAAGTGAATACTAGATCTGCTTCAAGGGGTAATAGAGTTGCTATGGATATGGACGATTTGGAGTGTGATGATGGGGCTTCTGAGTCTGTGGAGGGTAGTGAGGAGTTTGGAGGCTCTTGTTCTGGTATTGATGATGGGGGTAGTGTTGGTGATGGGTCTGAGGCTGGTAAGGTGAATTCTGGTAATGTTAATAATATTTCATTTGACTATGATGTTAGTAATAGTGATATTATAGATGAAATTGCAAAAAGTTTAAATGATGAGCCTATTTCTGCTAATATTAAGAGTGTTGGTAATGAGGGTAGTCTTAATAGTGGGCCTAAGGATGTTAATGGTTTACCTGCTAGTGTTTTAGGTCAGGGGAAGGTATCGTGTAATAGGGGTAATGTTCCTGATGTGTCTAAACCTAGTGTGGGTAGCACTAATTTGAAGCATAATGTTGGTTCTGATAAGCCTAGGAGCCCTACTAAGGTCAGTTTTGGTGATGTTAGGGTTCCGGGTTTGTTTAAGGTTAATGGGAATGTTAGTGATATTGGTAAGGGTGTTAGCGATGTGAGTAATTTTGCTGTAGGTGAGTCTAGTGGTGCTAAGGATACTGTGATGACAGATAGTGTTTATGATAGGAATAGTAGGTCCTTTCGTGAGGCTGTATCAAGCAGTTATGGTGGAAATGGGAATAATAAATTGCATTATGTTCCTCCGTCTATTATTGGTGAAAATAGGAAAGTTGCTAAGATGGATCCGATTTTGGAAGAAGGGTGTAAGAGGTGGGGTAATACAGTGGTTGGTTTTTTTGTTGGGTTTCATATGAATTATGCAGATTTGGTTTATCATTTGAAACGTATGTGGAGGCTGTATCAGTTGGATAACGTTATTATGAATCAAAATGGAATGTGTTTTTTTGATTTTAAGTCTAATGACGGGATGGAATTGGTTATTGAGAAAGGCCCTTGGCTTGTGAATAATATGCCTTTGTTTGTTAAAAAATGGGAACCGGGGTTGTGCATGTCTAGACCTGTGGTTAAGAAGGTTTCGGTTTGGGCTAAAATTCATGACATTCCCTTGGAAGCTTGGAATGTTGATGGAATCAGTAGGATTGTTATCCAAATTGGTAGCCCAATTATTATGGACCGGATGACTACTGCCATTTGTGAAAAGCCATATGGCAGGGCTACGTTTGCTAGGGTGTTAGTTGAGATTGATTCTGAGAAGCCTTTTTTTAATTTTGTTGAACTGTGGTATGAGAAGTTGGGTAAGGTTTTAAAGCTGCGGGTTGAACATGATTTGGTTCCGCCAAGATGTGAGGAGTGCAAAGTGTTTGGACATTATTTGAGTGACTGCATTAATAAAGTGAATGTGGCTAGGAAAGTGAATAAGGATGGTGAGAATGTGAAGCCTAATGATGTGAAGAGTAGTGATAATAAAAATAGTTCGGGTAATGTTAATGTGGAAGAGGGCTGGACTGTTGCTGGTTTTAGAAGGAATATGGGTGTTGGAAATAATGGGCGACAAGGGAATATTGGTGGTTATCAGGTTAGAAGAGGCACTTATGTTAATATGGCAAGTGGTAATAACACTAGTAAGGTAAATACGGGGAATATGGGTGATAAGCAGGTTAGTAATAAGTATGAACCAGTGAAAAGTGGCAATGTAGGTAAGGTAGATGAGAGTGTAGTTGTGAATGACAATGGGAAGCCTATTAACAAGGGTAAAGACAAAGTTGATGCGGGTATTGGTGGTAGTAATAGTAATCAGAATAATACTTCAGTTGTTAACAAAAAGAATGTGCAGAAGAAGAATTCGGGTAACATTTCTTGTAATAAAAATGGTAATAGCAGCAAGAGTGGTGATGGTCGTAAGTTTAATGATGTTTTAGGCTCTAAGAATGTTATTACTAGTAATAGGTTTGATGTTTTGGGTAGTGATCAGGTCAGTGATAATTCTGATGTTTGGAATGTTGTGAAGGCTGCAGTGGAAAAGGCGTGTGGTTCTGGTATTCCTATTTTGGAAAGTGTTGTTAAGATTTGGAATGATGACATGGTTAAATACTATACGGAAAAGTTGAATAGTAGAATCATGAGGAATGGGTCTCATGAACAGCAATTAGAATTAAAAATCAAAAAAATTGTCTGAACGTATCGTGTTACTTAACCAGAATCTCAATTCCAATGCCAAAAGTAATGCTGATATGATGATGCAGAAGACTGTCTTGACTACGCATGATAGTAGTGATGTTTCTCTCAGGCAATGTTATGATGAAGCTTATCGTGCGGAGTTAGCCAATATAGGTAGTTTGCAAAAGGAGCGCGATTTGCTGAAGGTTGACCTGTTTATTTTATCTAAAAAGTCGTTTGATAAGGAATGTAAAGAGACTTGGACTGGTGAGATGTTGGAATACTACTCGAGTAGATGTGAGGATATAAGAATTGATAGGATTAACGGGCATTTATCTGATATGGATGGCTCTCATTCCTTGGATGAAGTAGAGGAGGTTACGACTGGTTCAGCTTCCTTTATGACACAGAATGAAGTCTTTAATGATGTGGATACGTCTATGGTTCAAGAGTGTGGTGTGCCTGCACCTTTTGATTCCAATCTTAAATGAGTTACAAAATTGGTGTTTGGAATGTCCGGGGTCTGTCTCAGACTACTAGACAAGACGAAGTTATATCGCTTATTAGAGAAGAAGGGTTGTGTATGTGTGCTGTGGTTGAGACTCACCTTAGGATGAAGTCGGTTAAGAGTGTAGGTGACAGTTTGTTTCGTAATTGGTCATGGGTTTCTAATATGGATGATTGTAGAAGTGTATGTAGAATGTTAGTTGGGTGGGATAACAACGTAGTTGGAGCTAATCTTATTTCTCATTCTGACCAAGCTATGCATTTTGAAATTAATTTTATTCATGATTACAGGAAGCACTTTGTTTCTTTCATCTATGCCAAGAACAAAGGTGTTGAAAGACGGGTGTTATGGAAGAACTTAGCTCTTCACAGTAATCTTGTCAAGGGTGAGCCGTGGGTTCTGCTAGGTGACTTCAACGTCGCCTTGAATATTAGTGATTGTTCTGATGTCACTGCTGCTAGAGACCATGATATGGATGATTTTAGGAATTGTGTTGAGTCATTGGAGCTTGATCATATTGCTGCCAAAGGTATGTTCTACACTTGGATTCAAAAACGCGTTGATCCTGAATCTGGTATTCTTAAGAAATTAGATAGAGTGTTGGGTAATAGTAGCTTCATTTCTTGTTATGATAGCTGCTTTGCTGAATTTTTGCCTTATCTTTCATCGGATCATTACCCTGTTATTTTGAATTACTCTTTGGCCAAACCTGTTAAGCCTAGATCATTTAGGTTTGCTAACTTTTTGGCGGAGAAGGATTCTTTTATTCCTACGGTTAGAGATAATTGGGGTATTGAGGTTTTTGGGTTCCGTATGTTTGTTTTGGCTAAACGCCTTAAAAATATGAAAAGACATTTGAGGAATATGAATAGGGTTAATGGGAACGTTTTTAATAAGGTTAAGACTTTGAAGGCTGAGCTTAAAAGAGTGCAACTGAGTTTAGGCAAAGATCCCAATAATAGTAGTCTTAGAGAAGAAGAATATGTCTACTGTAATGCGTATCAGGAAGCGGTGAGGGCTGAGGCTAACCTTCTTAGGCAGAAAACCAAGATTCAGTGGTTGAAGGATGGTGACCATAATACGTCGTATTTCCATAATTGTCTTAAGAATAGGGTGAACAAGGGTAGGATTCAAGTGGTGTGTGATGAGCAGGGTAATAAGTTCTATGGTGATGATGTGCCGGGGTGTTTTGTTAACCATTTTCAAAAGTTTTTGGGGGTGGAAGATGAGGTCATTCCGTTAGAAGACTGTGAGGAACTTTTTGCCAAGAAAGTTGATCCTTCTATTGCATTGAATATGGTTAGACTTGTTTCGGATACTGAAATCAAAGAAGCAATGTTTAGTATTGATGATGACAAAGCGGCTGGCCCGGATGGTTTTACTTCAAGGTTTTTTAAAGCGGCTTGGAGCGTTGTTAGTGTTGATGTCTGTGCTGCGGTTAAAGAGTTTTTCAGTTCTGGTAAACTTCTAGGCGAGTTTAATGCTAATGTTATCTCGCTTATTCCTAAGTTACAAGTTCCCTTGAAGGTTTCTGATTATCGTCCTATTGCTTGTGGTAATGTCATCTACAAGTGTATCAGTAAAGTCATTACGAATAGGCTTAAAGAAGGTCTTTGTAGTCTGATTGATTGTAACCAGAGTGCATTTATTCCGGGTAGGCAGATTAGTGACTATATTGCTTGCTCAGGAGTTTGTTAAGAGATATAACTGGACGCGTGATGTTAGCAAATGCTCGTTCAAAGTGGACATACAGAAGGCGTATGATACGGTCAATTGGGATTTTCTGAAGAAGTGTCTCATTCATTTTGGATTTCACAGCTCCATGATTCACTGGATTATGGTATGTTTAACTTCAGCCTCTTTTTCTTTATGTGTTAATGGTGAATTGCATGGATTTTTCAAAAGTAAAAGGGGTCTTAGGCAGGGTGACCCGATCTCGCCTTATTTGTTCACTATCGTTATAGAAGCATTTAATATGATGGTTAAGAGACAGATTAAAAGGGATGGTCGGTTTAGGTTTCATTGGGGTTGTGAGAAATTTCAACTAACCCACTTCTGTTTTGTGGACGACCTTTTTTTATTATGTCATGGTGATTTAATTTCTGCCAGTATTCTTAGAAGAGCTTTAGATGAATTTGCTATGTGTTCTGGCTTATTCCCTAGTCTTGCTAAAAGTGTTGCTTTTTTTGGGAGTGTGCCTGATACGGTTAAGGATATAATATTTTACTGGTCATGCCTTTTAGAATTGGTGTTCTGCCATTGAAATACTTAGGTATCCCACTGTCCAGTAAGAGAATTGTTAATGAGGATTGTAGAAGCTTGATTCAGAAGGTTAAGAATCGCATTAATGATTGGAGAAACAAAATTTTATCATTTGCGGGTAGAATTCAGTTAATCTCATCTGTTCTTACTTCGCTTCATGTTTATTGGGCTTCGATGTTTCTTCTTCCTAATCATGTTTGTGATAGCATTGATAAACTGTGTAAAAAGTTTTTGTGGTCCGGTGGGGGTGAGGGTAGTGGAATTGCTAGTGTATCATGGAAAGATATTTGTAAGCCTAAAAATCAGGGGGGCCTTGGTCTTAAACCACTTAGACTTATGAATGAGGCTTTAATCGCTAAGCACCTTTGGAATGTTATTTGTAAGAAAGATTCGTTGTGGGTTAGATGGATTCATGCTTATAGGATCAAAGATAGGAACATTTGGTTTGATATTAAGCATGAACATGGTGCTTCGGGTTGGAATCATATTCTTGGTCTTAGGGATAAAATTCGATCATTTGTGGTGTATAGATTAGGTAATGGTAAACAATGTTCTATGTGGTTTGATAAATGGCACACTAATGGCCCGCTGTGTAAGGTTATTACTCATAGTTTCCTTACTGAGCATGGGTTGGATACTAATGATTAGGTTGCCGATTGGATTGACAGTAACGGATGGAAATGGCCCAATGAATGGAATAGTCTTTTTGGTGATGTTTTAAATGTGCATGTTCCTGTTTTATTTGATGAATTTGAGGACAAGTTTTTATGGATCAATAAGGATAATAAGGATGTTGAATTTAGTGTCAAAGAATCTTGGAAAGCGTTAAGGATTGATAGTCCTAAAGTTATGTGGTATAAGCACGTTTGGTTCTCCCAATGTATTCCTAGACACGCTTTTGTGCTTTGGATGGCAATGCGGGGGAGACTTAAAACTTCGGATCGTATTTCTAGATTGTTCAACATTCCCAGTACCTTATGTCCTTTATGTAATGCTGTTGATGAATCCCATGCCCACTTGTTCTTTTCTTGCAACTTTTCTATGGCTGTTTGGGGTAATCTAAAACTTTTGTGTAAGCTTGATGATATTTCCTATACGTGGGCTGAAGTTGTTTCTGGAATCTCTATTAGAACTGCTAATAATTCTATATGGAGTGTGATTCAGCGTTTAGTGTTTGGAGCTGCGGTCTATTACATTTGGCAAGAGCGGAATTTTAGGTTATTTCAAAAGAATTTTAGAAGTGAGGAGACTATTTTCAAGATTATCGTTGATATAGTTAGACATAAGCTGTTAAGTCTTAAGATTAAGCTTTCGGTGGAATCTATGAAGGCTGCGACTATTTGGAAAATCCCATTGAGATGTCATAGCGACTGTGATAATGGTATTTCTGGTGTTACTTGATTCCTTGGCTACTATGGGTTTTCACAAATTCCTTTTGTATTTGTGGCAGTGGGTTTGTATTGATTCTGCAAACAAGTATTCTAACAGTGGTTATGTGATGATTTGTAATTTCAACAGATCTTGTGATTGTTGGGTTTGTTGGTGTTTCTTGGGTACTGGTTTCTGGAAATGTAACTATGTTTTTTATCGGGGTGTTTGTGGTTTTAGCAAGTTATTATGCACTACAGATGAGAGGATAGCTTCTTGCGCTGGTCATCATTTTTTAGTTTGGAGTTATGGATGGCTATGCACTACAGGAACCGATTCTTTATTCTGCGCTGATAACTTGTATCGGTTGTTTCGGTCTCAAATGAGTTTAATGAGCAATGAGACTGTGTTGGTGATTGATTCGTCTCAAACAGTCAACTTTTATTAGTCAATCACTTGTGAATTATCAACCATAAAAGTCAAACGTCTAAGGCAAATGCTTCCGTGGAATACAGTGTTTCCCCGGGTCGTAATGTCCCAACGAGGTGTGCGATGTTTTATTAAAAACGAGTCTGTGATCGAGTGAAAGTGAACAGGAAAGGGTATAAGTGTGAGAGTGTGATTAAACTAGCGTTTTATAAAATAAAATAACTTATATAAACTATTAGAACGATTATGTGAAACCTAGATATCTAAAACGTATAAACGTAAACTAAATTAAAAATCAGACGCGACTGCGTACTGAGAAAAAGGTGAGTTTTAAGAAAAATAAACTAAAGAGGTTAAAAATGAAAATTCTATAAACTTAAACTTAAAATAAAATTAAATTAAAAATAAAATTATTTTTTAGATTATTTTATTATTTATTATTAATTATTTAATTAAAAACTATTTAACTATTTAATTAAAACTAACTTAAATAAAAGCTAAAGATAATAAACACTACAAATTAAACTAAAAATTTGCAAAAATAATTTCTAAACTTAAAATAGAACTTGAAGAAAGTATAAAAAATAAAAATAAATATTTTTGTCTTTTTATGATTTTTCTATTAATTAATAACTAATTATATTATTTAAACTAATTAAACTATTTTAAATTACAAATAATACTAAAATGACTTGGAAAATTATGAAAAAAATTTATAAAACTATTTTATGACTTATAAAAGCTATAAAAAATATAAAAACTAGATATTAACTTATAAAAATTAGTTATACTATTTAAAACTTAATTATTGATTAATTATTAATAAAAGTATTTTTAAATCTAATAAATATCAAATGACAATATAAAAATCTGAGGAAATTATTAAAAATACTTTAACCTAAAAGGAAATTAATAAAAATATAAAAACACAACTTACTTAATAAAAATCTAAATATGAAAATTAAAATTAAATTATATTAAATAGAAACTATCACTTATTTTTATATTGATTTTTCTGGATTTTTCTTTTACAAAACTAAATTATACCTAAAAATAAACAACTTTAGTAAAAACAATATTTTTATAACTTAAAAATAAGCTAGATATAAGCTAACAACTTAAGCAGTTGACCAAAGTTGACCAACTAAGCAAATAAGCTCTAATGAGCTCGTGTGGGACCCACTATGGTAAAACTTGGTTCCTCAGAGTTACATGAACTATATTGAGTAAGTTTCAACCAAATAAGCAACTAGAATAAGCTACAAAACACAAATAAGCAGTTTGCTTATTGCATTCTGAGACTGATTTGGGGACAAAGTTTAAGGGCAAAACTAAGTAGGGTCCACTGGGTGCTAGGTCAAACTAGTGGTCAATGGTTGTTCCCTGGTAGGAGGGGGTTGGGAGAAACTAATTTGGAAGTGTGGGTCCCACTGAGGTGGTCACAAATCCACCACTAAGTAGTGGTGTTGGCCTAAGATCTGCTGCACAGGGGAGATGTTCTCCCTGCAGGTGTGTTTGGAGGTCTGTGGGGCCCACCCTAAAAATCACAAAAATATAGGGAATGGTAGAATCAAGAGTTGAGCTGGGGGTTTGTAATTAGGGACAAGTTTCAGGGTCCCAATCCAAACACTAAATTCTACTAAATTCCTTGAACTTTTGTAAAATTCTGAGAGAAGCAAATTTGACTTTTGATCAAGACTTGGTATTTTGACTTTATTGAACTTCTAATGACCA
Organism: Artemisia argyi; assembly: GCA_030686995.1. Classification (NCBI taxonomy): domain Eukaryota; kingdom Viridiplantae; phylum Streptophyta; class Magnoliopsida; order Asterales; family Asteraceae; genus Artemisia; species Artemisia argyi. Next base: position 254,920 of record JARVZY010001914.1, on the reverse strand, counting down.
CTACAGATTAAATTAGTTAATATAAGCTATAATTAACCTAAATTAAGCTAAAGCTATAACTTATAAGCTAATGGTTGGGTTTGAGGATCACAAAATCCTTGACAGTTAACTGTCAAAGGATTTGTATTTGGATTTTGACTTTTTATCTAAAGACACTAGTTTTTACAGTGTGACTGAGTTAAATGGACATAATGAAGCATGTAACAAGCACAATCTACCCAAGAAACTAGCTAACACTCAGCAAGGTGTACTGAGCCAAACACCCTATAAACTTGACTGTTTTTGCTTTTTCAAAGAATTACACAAATTTAAACCATAAAATTTGTTTCCAAGGTTATATTATGATGTAATAAACTGAGATTAGCACCTAAACATTAGTAGTACTAACAAAGACTCAAAATTCAAGATTAAGCTATATAGGCAGTGAAATATGGAAAATGAAAAACCAAGCTATCTGATGAACAAACACGCAATATATTAACATAAATATACTAATTAAACCTGAAAATACAAAGATGAGCAATTATAAATGATTCCACGGTGGAATGACCAAAATCAAAGAATGTGCTTACAATTGATCCTGACTGAGACTAGGGTACCAAGGAACAAATAACCAACTTAACACCTTCCAAAAGGTTTTTAATACCCAATGCTATCCATTCTTTGCTCTGTAATATCCTTCTTCATTCTTTTCACTAATTTTTTTTTATTTATTTTCTATTTTCCTTTATATTTTTTTAGATTTTTGATTATTGAATATAAACTGAGTAAGACTGAGTGAAATTCTTTGAGAGCTTTTAATAACTTTGAAATAAGACTAATTGAGCTAAAAGGAACACGGAATAACAACAGTTAACAAAGTTAAATGAATTTGTCAAATTCACTCAAAATTGCCAAATTCTAATTTGATGAACAAGAGTTTAATTAAAGGTTCAAGAAATCTTGTTTTACACTAAAGTAACTGAGTACAAGTGATTTTGATTGAAATTACAACTGAAATTTAAGATTACAATACATACGATTTAAATTACACTAAACCTAATCTAATAATCTTCACCACAGCTTCCTTGCTTCTTTATAACGACTTCTAAGGCTTTGTGGGACCCACTGGACTAATTCCCACCACATCTTGACCGTTGATAAGGTCTGAGTAATCTTGGCCGTTTAAAATGCTTTTTGGCGCGAAAAAGTCTTAGGTTAGTTGTGGGTTACGTACGCGGGTTTTAAGGGTTTAATGAGGGTTTGGGAGTATGTGTGAGGTAGAGGGGAGTGGGTAGTGACTGGGGGTGTAGGTGGAAGAGTTGCAGAGCCATGTGGGGGGTGAGGTGGAAGATGGTGAATAGTAGGGCGGTTTGCCCGGTTTTATATTTAAAAAGGGTAATGGGCTTTGGGGAGTTGGGCCTGGGAAGGGTATGGATCAGGGGTGTGTGTGGGCTGGGTAATATAAGTTGGGTTTGTTTGTTTGGTTATTTATTATAGGGTCCGGTTGGTTTTAGTTTAAGATAATCACAAGGACCAAAAATGTAACAAGCTGAAAGTTGAGGGGTGTGAGTTGCAACAGTTCCAAAATTATTCCAAGGGTTTTTCTTGCTAAGTGTGAATAGTACAAGGGTATTTTTTATATTTTTCATTTTTTTAAATATTCGAGGACTATTTTTGCCAAACTTGCAAAGTTGAGGGGCCTTTTTGCAATTTCTCCAAACTTTTCACCCAAGTACCATTCCTGCAAAAGATTAATAATACAAGGACTAAAATTGATTTTCTCAAAGTTTTTAACATCCCAGTGACCATTTATGTCAATTTTCCAAAGTACAGGGACTAAACTTGTAATTTTATGAAACTTTGCACCAAAGGACTAAATATGTAACTTTATGATTAAAAAGGTCCTTTGATGATATTTTCATGTTTTTAGAATAACCAGGGACTAGTTTTGCAAATTTATGAAACTTGAGGGACTGAAACTGCCAATTATGCAAACTTTGTACGTTTTTCATCTGTTTTTGCATATTTTGCATTTGAAACATATAAAACACACTTCTAAGATATTTTGAGTATTATGATGCATATTTAAGTATTTTTGTATGTTTTGGCAGCTCAGATTGGTATAAAATGATGAGTATTTAGACACTCATCAATCCCCCACACTAAACTATTGCTAGTCCCTAGCAATCTGTTGAGAAAAACTTAATGGATTTGAAAAACTCTTTACCAAAAGCCATCACTTCTGGAGTAGCCAGATGTAAGAACTGTGGCACACCTGATAACCGTGTGATTTTGAGCAAACCACCAGTTGTCAACGGATTTGATTTGTCTTTACCAAAAGCCGTTTGCTTCTGGACTAGCCAACTCTTGATGGAATAGTCAACATCTTGGTGAGCTGATTACCAATTATGGTTTTTCCACTGCCTTTACCACAAGCCATAATCTTGCGGGCTAGCCAACTCATTCGCTTTTTAGGATATGGCGAGTTGAGGTACCATACAATTTTGGGCAAATTGCAAGCCATAAACGGGTTTGAGATATCTTTACCAAGAACCGTTTGCTCCTGGATTAGCCAATCCTTATGTGGGTTAGACATGGCGGACTGATAACCATTTATTGCGTTCTAAGTGAGAAAAAATTTTAAAATTTTGGGCTAAAATGGGGGTTCTTGATGGAACATGTGTTTAAATTCGTTAGAATAACGAATCTCCCCCCACACTTAGAACTGAATATTGTCCTCAATATTCAAAGTACCGGGTGTTAAACCAACACTTAGAACGTAAGAAGAAAAATATTCCATAGCCTTTATTTAAGATGTATATACATACAATTATTATTATTTTTTATTTTTATTTTTAGATAAAACTTCTTGAATAGAAGCTATCACTATTTTCTTTTCTTTTTTTTTTTTTTTTTTTTTTTTTTTTTTTTTTGACTAGATATTTACATATATACAACATGTGGGTTAGTATCTCCCCCACACTTAGGGTGAAAACCCTAATGCATGCTACTGTTTTTGTTTACCAAGTCGCTAACTTGACTCGACCCCGAATTCATTTGTCCATGGGGAAGCATGATGTGGAAGAGACAATCTGCATCGGACTTTCATTCAAGATATTTGGATAAACATTTGAAGCACGTGAAAGTTCCACTCCGATGAGATAAGTACCCGGCTCATAATTTATAAATGAGAATGCCGGGGGTCAAAGATTATATCCTCACTCCCGAAAGAGTGAAGAACAGGATAAGCCATGGGATATATAAAGAAAAGAAAGAAAGTCATGATGAAAATCATGATTAACTCCTCATCTGCAATAGGAGAATTCATTTTTTCATGAATCTCCTCTTTTAAGCTCGTTTGATCAAGACATATTATGGGTATGTCTTGATCAAAATAGAAATTATCATACTCCGGTAGAGATATGATATGAGTAAGTTCACCGGAGAACTCCTCAAAGGTGAATGATTCGTATTCGGGATTGATTTGAGTAAGTTCATTGGGGAACTCCTCAAAAGTAAATGATTCATAAACGGGAAGAGAATTATAAGAATGAGAAGTGGTGATACCACTTATCTTCTCTTCCGTTTGATCAAAATGGAACGTTTGCAATTCCGGAATAGAATCATTGATCAAAACCTCACTATCCTTGACGGGGATAGGAGATGAAATAGGCCTTTCATTAAAAGCCTCGATTCTAGAAATGAGAAGATTAGCATTTAATAATGTAAGACGAAGAGCTTCGTCTTGGATTATTTCTTCATCATTCTCTTCTTCTGAGTTGACAAGCTCAGAAGATAATTCCCCCACATAACTTATGTCTCCACAAGATAAAGAATAGTTCTCATCAGAATCAGAGAACATCTCAATATGATCATTTGGAAAGACAAGAGGAGGAGGGATATCACACATATGATCAAGAATTCCCTGTGACTCACTTGGGATTGAGACAAGGTTCTCAACACTAGACTTTATGAATTCGTCATATTCCTTTGCAGGAATTGTGTCAAGATGCTCGTCCCCCATGTTCAGAGAGTGAGTGGGAACCTCGGGTGTGATAGCAGACTTAGGAAGTTGAGAAGGACTAGCAGTAATGGATTCTACAAGTTCCATTATTTCTACTGCTGGTATTCAGTTATATTCTTTTCTCCCTGTATATGCATGGAAGGAGTCTCAACTGATGAACATGATGAGGTGTCATCACTTTCATCATCCTCATCGAGGAGAGCAACATTTTGAAATTTAGCACGTGTTATAGCTGCTTGTTTTAAGACTAGTAATTCTTCCATGCTTCTTTCGTTTCCAGCTGCACGTTCTTCAGCAAGTAATTCCGTGATAGATTTATCACGAGAATATGGAATGAGTGGAGACTGTGGGGATGTGGATGTGTCAAAACCGGAAGGTTGACATTGATCATCATTATGAGGACCCCCACAATATACACAAGAAAAACTTTGTGCATTGTGAGACGACATATTAGCCAACTCCTCCTTAATGTCTTTAATTTTCTCAAGAACCTCTATATAAGGGTCTTGCTGGATATGAGGAGTTGCTTGAATTATTTGGCACTGTGGAGGTGGGTCTTGAAACGAATAGTCGTAATTGTTACAAGGAAATGGATTCCTTGTTTGACAATCAGAGCTAAAGTGTGGACCTCCACAGTACTCACAACAGTTGAACTGATGTGGTTGTGAGTCGTATGTGTTTAAGTCATAATTGTTATTAGGAACCTGTTCATAGACAAACTGATTCCTAGTTTGACAATCAGAACTGTAGTGTGAACCACCACAATACTCACAGCAGTTAAACTGTTGAGTCTGGCTTGGTGTATTTTGATACGAAGCATCATTGAGATTTGGATAATATGATTCTTGCTCGTATGAATGTGATGGGTTGTTGGAAAAATTTGAGGAGTCGTTGAATGAACTTTGATTAGGATCATAAGCAAATGAATTACTCGATCCACAAAACAAACAACTCTCGTCTTGAATATCATTACCACATTGTTCACATGTACACCAACGACATGGAAAACCGAAAAGCGGCTCACCACAACCGACACAAGGAACAAAATCTGGAGGTGGGACAAGTGGTGTGCTCTGAGAGCTAGGAATTTTCACCACTTCCGTTATGGTCTCTGGTTTTTGTTTTTGATAAATGTGAAGATTGGGCAAGTCGTTCTTTTCAGTCACAGCTCTAAGCTCTGTACGTTTGCTTGACAAACTTTTAACCGTAAACCGTAAAAGGTTAGGATCAATTGTGAGCTTAGATTCTTGGACAACCGTAGGTTGGACGTATTTAGCACTTCCACAGTCAGAGGAAAGTACAGGGTCCTTTGTCACCCCGGTTTCTCGTTCCATTTCCCTCACTGGAGAGGGAATAGGAATAGATGGATCATCATGATCAACACGAATTCTAGACATCTTGGACAAGGCTTGAAGTTTTTCAAGCGCGAATAAGAATTCGGGTTCGATAGATGCCATAAGAATATAGAAGTTAGAATTAAATGGATAGAGGGTAAAGAGCTAAAGAATCAAAACGGGTAAGAGGGAAAAGATGGATATTTTTGTGGTTTTAGATAAATATATTATAAAAATAAGAAAGAAAATATTTTTGGATTTTTGTTTTTGATGAAAATATGGACAAGGATGGTAAATATACAAAAGATGTGTATTCATGTTCACTAATACGCAAAATCGTTTAGAATAAGCGCACAACCTCCCCGGCAGCGGCGCCAAATTTTGATTCGCCTCAAACAGTCAACTTAGTTTACCAGGTGATGGTCAACCAAGTCAAACGTCTAAGGCAAATGCTTCCGTGGAATACAGTGTTTCCCCGGGTCGTAATGTCCCAACGAGGTGTGCGATGTTTTATTAAAAACGAATCTGTGATCGAGTGAATGTGAACAGGGATATGAATAAAAGTGTGTGTGTGTTTAAACTAGGGTTTTATAACTTAAATAAACTATTTTAGAACGATTACGTAAAACCTAGATATCTAAAATGTATAAACGTACACCAAATTAAAATCAGACGCAATTGCGTACTGAGAAAAAGGTGAGTTTAAGAAAAATAAACTACAAGGGTTAAAAATGAAAATTCTATAAACTTAAACTTAAAATAAAATTAAATTAAAAAGAAAACTATTTTTTAGATTATTTTATTATTTATTATTAATTATTTAATTAAAAACTATTTAACTATTTAATTAAAACTAATTTAAATCAAACTAAAAATGATAACTATTACAAATTAAAATAAGAACTTGCAAAAATAATTTCTAAACTTAAATTAGAACTTGAAGAAAGTATAAAAAATAAAAATAAATATTTTTTGTCTTTTTATAAGCTTTTTATTAATTAAAAACTATTTATATTAATTATACTAATTAAACTATTTTAAATTACAAATAATAATAAACTCACTTAGAAAATTATGGAAAAATTTATAAAACTATTTTATGACTTATAAAAGCTATAAAAAATATAAAAACTAGGTGTTACCTTATAAAAATTAATTATGCTATTTATAACTTATTTATTAATTAATTATTAATAAAATTATTATTAATTCTAATAAATACTAAATTACAAAATAAAAATCTGAGAAAATTATTAAAAATACTTTAACCTAAAAGGAAATTAATAAAAATATAAAATTACAAATTACTTAATAAAAATCTAAAAATGAAAATTAAAATTAAATTAAATTAAATAGAAACTATCACTTATTTTTATGTTGTCTTTTCTGGATCTTTCTTTTACAAAACTAATTTATACCTGAAAATAAACAACTTTTGTGAAAATAACTAATTTGTAACTTATTAATAAGCTAGATATAAGCTAACAACTTAAGCAGTTGACCAAAGTTGACCAACTAAGCAAATAAGCTCTACTGAGCTTGTGTGGGACCCACTATGGTTAATTCAAATCTAAATAAGTTTAGGAAACTTGTTTAAGCCATAAAATGCTAGTGAGGTCCACTGGATAAGCCAATAAGCACTTGGCTTCTAGGAATCTGAGACAGATTAGGGACAACTTTCAATGGCAAATCTAAGTGGGGTCCACTGGATACCAGGTCAAACTAATGGTCAATCCTAAGAGCCTAGTAGGAGGGGGGTTGGGAGGAACAAGGTTTGGTGTGTGAGGCCCACTGTGATGATCACAAAACCACCACTAAGTAATGGTGTTGGCCTGGTATCTGCTGGTGCAGGGGAGTCCCTTGCCCTGCAGTTGTGTTTGGGGGTGAGTGGGGCCCAGTGTAAAAATCACAAAAATAAAATGATGGTGTGGAATCAAAGTTGAGGTGGTAGGCTTTAACTAGAAACAAATTTCAGACCTTGAAACCTAACACTAAATTCTACTAAATTCCTTGAATTTTTGAGATTTTCTGCAAAAGTGACAATTTGACTTTTGATATTTTTGATTACTTTGACTTTGGTGAGATTTGATCTTGCCTAATGTACTGAGATTGAAGTAATAAGCTATAATAAGACTATATTATACTAGAATACCTACTTGTGATTAGATTTGATGAGCTTATGGTACCAAATTCCTACACAGTTAACTGTGTAGGTAAACACTATATGAATTTGACTTTTGTCTTAATAAGATACCAGTTTTATGACTTTATTAACCTATCTAGACCTAAACTAACACCCTACAATAACAAACAACACCTAAATGAGTCTGAGACTCAGTGAACACTAATGATCCAAACACCCCTTATGTGGGCTGTTTTGATGAGTTATGCAGCTAATTACCAATTTAATCCACAAACTTAACTAGTCACTGTTTAATAAGCTAAAACCAACTCAGATGAGCACAAATAAACAGCCAATTACACAAATTAATCTAAGTACCTAATGTGAGAAAAAGTGAGTACAAAATCTTACTTGAAATCCAAGCCTTAGACTGATGAACCAGGAACAAGAATCACTTCCTATTGGATTCCCATAAATCCTCTAACCCAGGGCCATCAATAAGCCACCCTGTTCCTTGATTTTTTGCATCATAACACTGAATTTTTGTTTATGACTTAATTATGTCTAGTTTTTTTTTTTTTTTTTTTTTTTTTTTTTTTTTTTTTTAAATATGAAATACTGGGTGATACTACTTAATAAGCTTTGATAACTTTTAAAAACTTAAGATTGAGTTAAATAAGACTGAAATGAACATAAACAACAACCTATAACAATGATTAAATAAATTTGTCGATTTTACTTAAAAATGCCAAATACTAATCTGATGAACAAGAAAGTAATTCAAGGTTAAATAAAGATTCAATTACACTAACATAACTGAGTACAAGTGTTTTTGATGGAAATTACAACTGAAAATGTAAACTACACTACATACGATTTAATTAAACTAAACCTAAACTAATAATACTTCACCACTGCCTCTTCTTCCTTTTGTAGAGACTTTAGAGGTTTGTGGGACCCACTTGACCATTTCCCACCACTTTTCAGAGCCCTTGGATCACTACTTTTCATCTGAGCCATTTAAATATCTTTTCGCGCCAAAAAGTCTAGGGACAGAGGAGGGTAACGTGTGAGGGTTTCCAGGCATTAAATGCGTTTTGGTGAGGCGTGGAGGACAAGGGGAGTGGGTAGACAGCTGGGGGTTGAGGTGGAAGGCCAGGTGGTGGTGGTTTTGGGATACCAGTGGTGGTGGTGGTTTTGGGAGGGAAAAGAGAAAAGGGTGGTTTGGTTGGGTTGACCGGGTATTGACCTGTTTTTATAATAAACGGGGTGGATTGGGCTGGGTAACTTTGGGCTTGGGGTTTTAATAAAAGGGTGGGCTTGGTATTGTTTGGGTTTAGTTTGGATTTGGTTTGTAATAACAATAAGGATCCGTTTGGTTATAAGAATTACACAAGGACCAATTTTGTAATTATTTCAAAGTTGAAGGGCTGTTGTGGCATTTTTCCAATTTTATTTATAAGGACCATATTTGCCAACATTGAATAATCCAAGGACCCAAAATGTAATTTTTTCAATATTTCAATAACCGGGGACCTTTTCTATCAATTCACCAAACTTCAGGGACCAATTATGCAATTTCACCAAACTTATCACCAAGGACCATTCCTGCAAAATATTATTAGCACAAGGACCAAAATTGCTTTTCTCAAAGTTTTTAACATCCCAGGGACCATTTATGTCAATTTCCAAAGTATAGGGACTAAACTTGTAATTTTATGAAACTTTGCACCAAAGGACTAAATATGTAACTTTGTGATTAAAAAGGACCTTTGGTGACTTTTTCAAGTTTTTAGAATAATCAGGGACTAGTTTTGCCAATTTATGAAACTTGAGGGACTGAAACTGCCAATTATGCAAACTTTGTACGTTTTTCATCTATTTTTGCATATTTTGCATCTGAAACATATAAAACACACTTCTAAGATATTTTAAGTATTATGATGCATATTTGAGTGTTTTTGTATGTTTTGGCAGCTCAGATTGGTATAAAATGATGAGTATTTAGACACTCATCAGTGATTAATACCAGGTTTATTCCTAATCTGTTCATTATTTGGAGGCATATTGGGTGCAATTTCATGGCTGGTATCGTAATTTTTGTGGTTTTATTTGTTAATGGGTGGGGGTATGAGGTGGTTTATGTTAGCAGGTGTTGTGCTTCATTTGTTTTTATCTTTTGGTACTCTAATATGAACATATCTTGTACTCTTTTTCCTTGTTCAAAGTTTTCCCACAGGGTTTTTATTTGGCAAGGTTTTTTAACGAGACAAGGTTATTTGGCAAGGGTTTTTATTGAAGTCTTGATGATTCATCCTTTTCCTGATTTGAGGTTCAAGCTTATGTTGATCTGGATGCTTTCTTTTGACCAAGTTACCTGGTGTTGTTATGCTGTGATTCTGAGTTGGAGATTATATCTGTGATTTTGAGTTATGTTATTCCTTTATTGTTTCAGCTTCTCTCCTGTACTTAAGACTTAGTATTTATGCTTTCTATGACTGCTTGTGAATGGTGATGTTTGGAGCTCCTTTGGTTGATTCCTTTGGAGTACCCCATGTATTCAGAGTTCTCAAGTGGTCCTAGTTTTCAAGTTGTCTATATACTGAGTTTTGATGTTCAGGGGTTGCTTTTGGTATTATGCAGTATTGGTAGTTTATTTGTTTCTCTTTGTTATCTTATCATTGTTGTTATCAGTTTGGACTTGTCCATTTCTGTTTTGTTTTTCTGTTTCTAGGCAAGATGTGATTTGGTTAGGGGTTGTCCTTTCCTTGTCTATCTTGTGCTATCCTATGTACATAACTCTTTATTTTATTTAATATATTTGACCTTTTTGTAAAAAAAAAAAAAAAAAAACAATTGATGTACAACGGATGAGAGTGAGTCCCTCATCTTAGTCCCTTAGGACACAACCTAACCACTATATAAGAATGACAGGCCATTCTTATAACTTACAAATCCAAATACAACTAACAATGACTGAAAAAAGAAATACAATACATCACAACTCAAATAAAAATTTAAGTCTTCTTAGTCATCGTATCGATCCAGATCTTGAACATGAAGAAACCTAAACCAAGTTTCCCCGCCTTCCAAATGCTCATTCCAAATCAAATCTATTTGCGACTTCTATTAGTATTATGCATGAAGCATAATCTAATAACCTAGTAAAGAGTGCAATCCATAGCAAATAGAACTTGAGCGAACATGAAGATACAAAGAGTTTTGAACAAGGCCCCTCAAACTTAACTTCCAACACTAATCGAGATAGCAGCAGAATCACACAAAATAGAACAATCTTAACTTGATGAAACTTACCCACTATGAACGACTAGTAAACCTTAGCTCCAAGAACATGCAAGCAACATACAAACATAAGATCACAACATCCAGGAACCCAAAACAAGAACTTGCATGCGCTGAACCCTTTAGTAAGGGTTTCCAATAAGAATGAAGATGCAAACAGCAGCAAGCTCTAAAAACACCATTCGACAAACATCTCTCTATACCTACAACCATTGCGAACCGATTAGAACACCTTCCATACACGAACCAAAACCAACTTCCAACCTTACGGTATACCAAACCCTAATAAAGGGATATGACCCAATCGACAAAGAATAACCAAACCCTAGAACAGTTTTGTTGATCGTTGAAGCACACCAGGAACCAACCAAACACAGCCTTGCACACTGACGACACAAACCCTAATAAAGGGTTTCGATTAAAAGAACAGCAGCAGCAAGCATAAACCAACCAGAACACTAATCGCAACCCTTGAGATATATGATAGAATCGCTACAACCGACCTAATCAATTGGAAGTTTAGAGTTGCGATCAGTTTAATAACAAAACCCTTTGCTGCCCAAAAAAAACCCTAAGTTCTCTCTCTCCCCCATGGAGAAAACCAGCCGCCATTCCCCTTCTATTTTCTGGCCATAGAACCTCCTCTTTACGTCCTCTCTACCCTAATATGATTCCTTTGTCGTGTGTGGGTATGCAATACGCTGATGGGGTTCATTTTATTCTTCTAAGGGGATGGCGGCTGCACCTTTTTCTTGATATATTTTTAAGTTTCCTCCATGTTTATCACTAATCAATTCCCTATTCCTTATTGCGATCTGTTCTGATCGTTTTTGGTTTTTAAGGTTTTCGATCTTTGGTATTTAATTTATAATAAACCCTAAACGTTCCTTCTAATCGATCTCTTTTTAGGGTTTATTATCTAGTAGTTCCTTATTAACCCTAAATGATTACTTGTAATTGTTTTTAGGGTTTTATTTCTTTGGTTTTGTTTGATCGTATGGTGCTACATGGTTCTTTCTTTGATGTACGATCTGGTGTAGATGTTTGGATTGACATGTATTGCATGGTTATTGATTCTGGTCGATCCATTGATTGGTAGCTGTGTTACTAGTCGATCATGCTTAAGAAACCCTCATCTAGGGTTTTGATTTTTTTAATTGGTTTGTGATGGTCAATCTGGTCATTACTATTGATTGGTGATTTTACATCAGGTTCTTTCATGTATTATCATGTGTATGCGGGTTTGATGGGTGATGAGTATGGGAGAGATGTATGTATTACTGGTTTTCGCTGCATCATTTGTGGATCTTGCTGCTTGTTCGTGTTTTTATTCTGCTTCAGATCCGTGATGTGGTTATGGATGTTAGGGTACGTTTATCATTCAGATCCGTTCAGTTTGGTACGTTCATCATGTTGCTTCTGGTTTGTTATTAACCCTAGTGGAAAAGCTGGTTCGATGAGGGGTTCGATTCCTTTTTGTGTTGTTTTTTTATGGTACTTGAATCTATGTTGCTGTTGGGAATCGTATAACCTATGTTTGTTAGTTTTCTCCATCAACGACATGCAATCTGGGAATACAAGGTTTTATTTTATGGTTGCTATGGTGATGGTGATGACATTGTGTTATTATATGGCAGATTTGGCTACCATTGGTTTGCATTCTGATCTTGGTTGCTTTTGGGCAGCTTATTGGGACTTTAAATCATGTCATAGTGTTGGAAGTTAAGTTTGAAGGGTCTTGTTCAAAAACCTTCGGTTCATCGTGTTGAACCTGTTATTGACTTGTTCTTTCAAATTCGATTTGCCACGGATTCCACTCTTATCAGTTTATTAGATTATGCTTCATGCATAATACTAATAGAAGGCGTAAAGAAATTTGTTTTGGATTATGTACTTGGAAGGCGGAGAAACTTGGTTATGGGTTTCTTCATGAACAAGATCTGGATCGCTAAGATGCCGAAGAAGACTCAAGTGTTTATTTGAGTTGTGATGTATTGTATTTTTATGTTTAGTCATTTTTAGTTGTATTTGGATTTGGAAGTTATAAGAATGGCATGTCATTCTTATATAGTGCTTAGGTTGTGTCCTAAGGGACTTAGATGAGGGATTCACTCTCATCCATTGTACTTCATTGTTTTTTGGTTAATACACTTTACCAGGGTGCAGGATTACACCCCTTTACCCCAAAAAAAACGAAACCCTTAGTGGATATCGAATAGAATGAAACCCAATATGCAGCAAGAATTAGATCGACCAAAAATATAGTCAATTAATGATGACCGACAAAAGAATCAATTAGCAGGATCGATTTAATAACCCTAACAATAATAATTAGGGTTTTGGATTATGAGCGATTAAAGGATAGACAAAGAAACAACCAACTCCCCAACCCTAACACATCCGATCTACACGTTAATTCAGTTAATCCTATTGAAAGATTAAAGAAAAAGCGTATGAGATGGACAAAATTTAGGCCGGAATTTGTTAGGGAGGGGAGGCAGAAAAATCGCCCACACTTAGGGAGAGAAACAAATAGTTTGTAAGGAGCAAATTGCCCTCATAAAGTTAGCCTTTAGGGACAACGGATCTCATCATGTAAGTGACAATTGCTCTAATCAAGTGTGCAAGCATTAAGGACAACGGCTACCATAATCTAAAGGGCAATTGCTCTCATCAAGTGAACAAGCGTTTAGGAACAACGGATCCTATAAACTAAGGTACAATTGCTCTCAACAAGTGAGCCTTTATGGACAACGGCTCATATTATGTAAGGCACAAATTGCCCTTATAAAGTTAGCCTATAGGGACTACGGATCTCGTCATGTAAGTGACAATTGCTCTTATTGAGTGTTTAAGGATTAGGGACAACGGTTATCATCATGTAAAGGGCAATTGCTCTCATCAAGTGAGCAAGTGTTTAGGGACAACGGATCCCATAAAGTAAGGTACAATTGCTCTCAACAAGTGTGCCGTTAGGGACAATAGCTCTTATTATATAAGGGACAAATTGCCCTCATAAAGTTAGCCTTTAGGGATAACGGATCTCATCATGTAAGTGACAATTGCTCTAATCATGTGTGTAAGCATTAGGGACAACGCCTATCATAATCTAACGGGAAATTGCTCTCATCAAGTGAGCAAGCGTTTAGGAACTACGGATCCCATAAACTAAGGTACAATTTGTCACAACTCACCATTTTAGGTCATTTTAGGTCATTTCCCGAACTTTGGAAAAACACTATTCATCAAAACACTATTCATCAGTTTACTATTCATCATTTTTTGTGTCAGTTTGACATTTCGAGAAGCATTCAAGAATTTTACTATTCACTAAACACTATTCATTGCCGGAAAAGTTTTCACTATTCATTTGCATTACACATTTCATCATAAATTTAGTTTACGGGTATTCAAATTCGCGTAACCGGATTGGTTTAGGTGCGAATTCATTTCATTAGTGTTAAGGACACTGCATACGGACTACAGACAGTCTGCATATCATCATAACAGCATTTCTATGTTATACCACTCTTAGGATTTTCAAATTTATATATTTGATACATTTAACGTTTTCCTTATAATTATTTATAAATAAACGTTAACACCCGGTTTATAAACACGACGAATATATCTAAATATTCCCACAATGGTCCCGACATATTTTTATACCAATTTTATCATCATAAAAGTTATAACATTCATTTACCCAGTACTTTGGAAATTTATTTTATTTATAACGTAAGCTTATGAATATTACGACGGTTTTCGTGAAAACTAAACAATAATCACCCGAACACTCAGTAATTGTACCCAACATATTTTTAACATTTTTATAACTTTATTTTGTCCCGGTTAACTTTGTTAATATTTATTTCTATCAAACCCGGTACCCGATTATACCTAAAAACACTACATTACACCAAATTCTTCACTAGTTTTCTAAATAAATCCCAAGTACCCCTACCCCCCCCCCCCCCTCATCCACATGAAATCAGCCCCATAAGTCCTCTCCTAGGCAAAATTTACAAAGTTTCCTAACCTAAGGCATTTATGTATGTATATAATACATTATACTTAACTACTTAATTACAAAAACCACAAAAACAATACTTGTGTAATTTTAGAGAATCAAAAAGCTCTCATTCTTCATCCGCACCATCAAACCCACGACTATAACCATGATCCAAGATCAAGAAGTGATTTTCCAAAAGTTAAAGCATCAAAGTTGTCCATTTTGTCTTCCTAATCAAGAATCATAACCCAAAAACACAAGTAATCCAAGGTTTCTAATCATCTCATCACCTAGAATTTCAAAGTGAGTAATCAAATTTATTTTCATGTTTTCATCTAATTAACACATGTATCTTATAGTATTCATGCTTAATTTCATGCACAAACTAGTTATACCACTTTATTTTTGAAGACTTTTGAAACATACAAACCCTAGATTGTGATTTAGGTGTTCCCTTGTTAAATTAACTTGATTACTAGTCATTAGGAACCCATGGCACCCTAAGAAGGTGTATGGTAGGATTAGTATAGATTTGTGGAGTTTGCAAGAGTTTTGGTTGATGTAGAAACTAGTTTTGAACCTTGGAAATGGTTTTGTAACAACTATATAAACATTCTGTCCCATTTTGGTAAATTCTGGAAAATCAGTAAATACAAAGTAAACTTTGGCAAAATTTTCAGAAAATACTTTCAAAAACGAATCCGTAGGCGAAAGAACGGATTAAAAAGAGTTTATAACGAAGAAGTTATAATTTTTGCAAGTTTATTGACGAAAACTATTTTCCGGAAAAATACATGCTGTTGGACGTTTTTCGTCGGACAAAAAGAGGCTTTAGACGTAACCCGGAGGAGCCAAGCTTTCCAAAATATATTACTACATACTAAGACGTAACCGTGGATATAAAGAACAAGTAAAATGGGCTTATAACGACAAAGATATTCACGTTTCAATATCGTCAAAAATCCTCTATAATTGGCAGCTTTTAGAAATAATAATATTAACACTACGTAGTACTAAATTCTAGATTTTCTAGAAATATTAACCAAGTACCCAATTTCGTAACTAATGATGTATTAGTGATTACAAGTATATTTTTATCACTACAAGGCGTTATTTCAAGGATTTCAAACCGAGGAGTTCAACACTAACATTGATACATACTATATATATATAAGTATATATATTGCAACTAGCTTTATTTTTTCTAATAGCCATATTTTTCCTAAGTCTTGGAAATGTATATTTTTGATAACAACAAGTATTTTTCAAAGAGTAGAGTGGTATAGGAAACATGTGCATGGACATTCATAACATCATTTCATGATCTAAAGTAGATCGTTCATCATTCATATTAGGTTGCGGCTAGTGTGCACGCCTTATTTTTCAGCTCATTACATGTTCACGGTACCATCATATCAGGTGAGTCATAGCCCCACTTTTACTGTTTAATGACTTTATAAATTCTTTGGGGGAGATACATGCTTCAATACTTTTTCTATGCCTTTATACGATTTGAATTACTTATGGGGAAGAATACACTGCTTGAATTATTTTTGTACAATGCCAAAGTATTACAAATTCCATACATTGCTTAAGTTTCCTTATTACTACCAAGTTAAGTCCCCTTTATTATCATGGACCGTTAATTTCAGTGCTAAGCGAGAGTGAGTGAATAGATATATTGAGGGTGACGCCTCCATTCGCGTTTGGGTTGCTCCAACGGGACGAATGCATTTCATGTCTTATCAAATTGAGTGCCTGGTAAACACTCTGTTGGGGCCATTACTATGTCTAGCTTCGGGGTCATGAGCTTAAGAGACAATGTAGCATTTTTGACATTTTTGTCGGTTTGCTTTATACTTGTGGCTATTGTACATACGAAAATTACTTATGGAATTACGATACTTTACCACCACTATTACTACTGAATTACGATGCCTTTGCATCAGTCTTACTACTGATTTACGATGCTTTTGCATCAATCTTATTACTTTTGTTTACACAAACCAAACTTATTACTTTTGGCAGTAGGTTGTAAACACACAGGTTACAAGTCTCTTTTGGCGGGACTTGGAACTGAGTGGATTTACGATGCCTTTGCTGGGATACCTTCATTCATATGCATAACATTCTTTTTCACAAGACTCTATGAACTCACCAACCATTGTGTTGACACTTTAGCATGTATTTTCAGGTTTTAAGCAATGGCACGCTATAGGAGGTTTTGGCAGGGCATGGCATGGTCAT
This sequence comes from Artemisia argyi, assembly GCA_030686995.1. NCBI lineage: Eukaryota > Viridiplantae > Streptophyta > Magnoliopsida > Asterales > Asteraceae > Artemisia > Artemisia argyi. The sequence continues at coordinate 237,896 of JARVZY010001914.1, read as the reverse complement.
AGAAGACTCTGATTTATTCATTTGGGGACCGTTCTAAATTATTTTTAGGGCCTACTTCCGCACTAATTTTAACGATGTAAATTCAATATTTTTGGTTAAATGATTTTATTCTAAATGATTAAAGTGAAAACCATTTTTGTACTTGTGTTGTGATACCGATTGAGTTACACCCCAGCTACATGTATGCTTCCGCTGGACCTGATTTTGGGGGTGTGACACAATCGCTCTCAACAAGTGAGCCTTTACGGACAACGGCTCTTATTATGTAAGGGACAAATTGCCCTCATAAAGTTAGCCTTTAGGGACAACGGATCTCGTCATGTAAGTGATAATTGCTCTTATTGAGAGTGTAAGCATTAGGGACAACGGTTATCATCATGTAAAAGGGCAATTGCTCTCATCAAGTGGGCAAGTGTTTAGGGACAACGAATCCCATAAAATAAGGTACTATTGCTCTCAACAAGTGTGCCATTAGGGACAACAACTCTTATTATATAAGGGACAAATTGCCCTCATAAAGTTAGCCTTTAGGGACAATGATCTCATCATGTAAGTGACAATTGCTTATTGAGTGTGTAAGCATTAGGGACAACGGTTATCATCATGTAGAGGGCAATTCCTCTCATCAAGTGAGCAAGTGTTTAGGGACAACGGATCTCATAAAGTAAGGTACAATTGCTCTCTACAAGTGAGCCTTTAGGGACAACAGCTCTTATTATGTAAGGGACAAATTGCCATCATAAAGTTAGCCTTTAGGGACAACGGATCTCATCATGTAAGTGACAATTGCTCTAATTAAGTGTGCAAGCATTAGGGACAACGGCTATCATAATGTAAAGGGCAATTGCTCTCATCAAGTGAGCAAGCATTTAGGAACAACGGATCCCATAAACTAAGGTACAATTGCTCTCAACAAGTGAGCCTTTGCGGACAACGGCTCTTATTATGTAAGGGACAAATTGCCCTCATAAATTTAACCTTTAGGGACAATGGATCTCATCATGTAAGTGACAATTGCTCTTATTGAGTGTGTAAGCATTAGGGACAACGGTTATCATCATGTAAAGGGCAATTGCTCTCATCAAGTGAGCAAGTGTTTAGGGACAACGGATCCTATAAAGTAAAGTACAATTGCTCTCTACAAGTGTGCCGTTAGGGACAACAACTCCTATTATATAAGGGACAAATTGCCCTCATAAAGTTAGCCTTTAGGGACAACGGATCTCATTATGTACGCGACAATTGCTCTAATCAAGTGTGCAAGCATTAGGGACAAGAAGACACACACCCTAAAATTCTCTCTCCCTTGTGGAGAAATCCAGCCGCCACCCTCTTACTTTTCCGGACAAAATTTCTGCCTAATTTCATCCTCTGTATCTTTCTTTTAAGGGTATGCAATACGTTTTGGGCATAGAAATTCTTTTGAGGGTGGTTGGCATCACTTTTCTATACACATCTTATCGGATTTCTCCTTACTTTTATTGTTCGAAACCCTAATCAATTGTTCTATTTATTTAGGGTTCGAACTTAAATCTCACCTCTTATTCTGATTATCATAAGTCAGTTTCTAATCGATTTTATATATATAACGGTGGATTTTGTTTGGCGGCTCATTAGGGTTTGTGATGTTTCATCATAATTCTGGTCATATATGAATTTGTTTATATAATGGGGCGTTTTGATGCATGTTGGCTAGTGAAATCAAGGAACCCACGACTTAGGGTTTTATTTTTCGTCTATATTTTATCTGATTTTGCTGGTGGTTTTTCATGTGCTGGTATGTGGATGAGGCTGACGTGTTAAATCGAATGGAACCCTATTTTTAGGGTTTCGATTTACTCCTCGCTGTTTGGGTTTTCTGGTTGTGATTGGATCGTATGAGCTTTATGGTATATCTTCAAACGGTCTTGTTGTTGGGCGATCTAGACCTAAACCTTACTGTTTGATTGGTTGGGTTTATTTACATGAATGATCTCTTTTTTAGGGTTTCGTTATTGGTGGTTTATCACTACTGTTCACTGATGCGCGTTATTGAATATATCTTGTGCTTGTATGGTGGAAAGTCGATCTATGATCGTGGTTTACATTCTTGAATGTAACGATTATGGTTTTTGTTCTTGTAAGTCGACTTTGGGTCGTGGTGTTGCTGATTTGGTATTGGAATGTGGGTTTTGGAGAGAGTGTAAGTTCTATGTGATTGGAATGCATTGTTTGCAGATGATTAATCTTGGAAGTTAAGTTTGTTAGAGTTCTTATTCAAAAACTCTTTGGATCGATTGGTTGTGACTGTATCTTCCACGTATTCATGTTTGTTGCACATTCGATCTTCTGGTTAGGGTTTATTTACCCTTGGTTCGTTGTGGCCCTATTCATGGTGTTTGGACGTTACTTGGCTATTTTGAAGGGGGATCATGACATGTAGTTTGCAGGTATGCTGCATGATTGTTGGTTTTCTCATGGTATGTGAAACCTTGTGCCTCGATTTGCTCCATGAATTTCACTCGGATTGGTTTGGAGAATGGTTCAAGGTTACTTTGGTTTGCTATGCAAGTTCAGGTACTATGTGGATGGGATCACATGGAAGATTGATGGAAGTTCTACGATGGCTATTTTCTTGGTGCTACCTTAGTGAATCATGTGTTAATTCCTTATTTATATTCACTTGTATAGTCATTGTAGGTGGTAAGTTTTGTTTATGTAAGTTATAAGAATGGCATGTCATTCTTATATGAGAGTCTGTAAGTGTCCTAAGGGACTGAGTCGAGGGAATTCACCCTCGTCCTTTGTACTTCAACGTTTTTTTTTTTTTTTTTTTTTTTTACAAAAAGGTAAAATATATTAAATAAAATAAAGAGTTATGTACATAGGATAGCACAAGAAAGACAAGGAAAGGACATCCCCTAACCCAATCACAACTTGCCTAGAAACAGAAATGGACAAGTCCAAACTGATTACAACAATGATAAGATAACAAAGAGAAACAAATAAACTACCAATACTGCAAATACCAAAAGCAACCCCTGAACATCAAAACTCAGTATAAAGACAGCTTGAAACTATGACCACTTGAGAACTCTAAATACATGGGGTACTCCAAAGGAATCAACCAAAGGAGCTCCAAACATCACCATTCCCAAGCAGTCATAGAAAGCATAAATACTAAGTCTTAAGTACTGGAAAGAAGCTGATAACAAATATAACATAACTCATAAAAAAGACCAAACAAATATAATCTCCAAAGCAGCCTATCAGCATAACAGCACCAGAAAGCTTGGTCAAAAGAATGCATCCAGATCAGCATAAACTTTAACCACAGATCAGGAAAGGGATGAATCATCAAGTCTTCAATCATCCAAGAACCTTGTCTTGTTAAAAAACCTTGCCAAATAAAAACCCTGTGGGAAAACTTTGAACAAGGAAAAAGAGTACAAGGAAAGTTCACGTTAGAGTACCAAAAGATCCAAACAAATAAAGCGCAACTCCTGCTAACACAAACCACCTCATACCCCCACCAATTGACAAAAAGAACCACAAAAATAACGATACCAGCCATGAAATTGCACCCAATATGCCTCCAAATAATAAACAGAATAGGAATAAACCTAGTATTAATCACCAACAGAGTCTCATTGCTCATTAAACTCATTTGAGACCGAAACAACCAAAACAAGTTATCAGCGCAGAATAAAGAATCGGTTCCTGTAGTGCATAGCCATCAAAAACTCCAAACTACAAAATGATGACCAGCGCAGGAAGCTATCCTCTCATCTGTAGTGCATAATAACTTGCTAAAACCACAAACACCCGGATCAAAAACATAGTTACATTTCCAGAAACCAGTAACCAAGAAACACTAGCAACCCCAACAATTACAAGAACTGTTGAAATTACAAACCATCACATAACCATTGTTAGAATACTTATTAGCATAATCAATACAAACCCACTGCCACAAATACAAAAAGAATTTGCGAAAATCCATGGTAGCCAAGGAATCAAGTAACACCAGAAATACCATTATCACAGCCACTATGACTTCTCAATGGGATTTTCCAAATAGTCGCAGCCTTCATAGATTCCACCGAAAGCTTAATCTTAAGACTTAACAGTTTATGTCTAACTATATCAACGATAATCTTGAAAATAGTCTCCTCGCTTCTAAAATTCTTTTGAAATAACCTAAAATTCCGCTCTTGCCAAATGTAATAGACCACAGCTCCAAACACTAAACGCTGAATCACACTCCATATAGAATTATTAGCAGTTCTAATAGAGATTCCAGAAACTACTTCAGCCCACGTATAAGAAATATCATCCAGCTTACACAAAAGTTTTAAATTATCCCAAACAGCCTTAGAAAATTTGCAAGAAAAGAACAAGTGGGCATGAGATTCATCAACAACATTACATAAAGGGCATACAGTACTAGAAATGTTGAACCATCTAGAAATACGATCTGAAGTTTTAAGTCTACCCCGCATAGCCATCCAAAGCACAAAAGCGTGTCTAGGAATACATTGAGAGAACCAAACGTGCTTATACCAAATAACTTTAGGACTATCAATCCTTAACGCTTTCCAAGCTTCTTTAACACTAAAATCAACATCCTTATTATCCTTACTGATCCATAAAACCTTGTCCTCAAATCCATCAAATAAAATAGGGACAGACACATTTAAAATATTACCAAATAAACTATTCCATTCATTGGGCCATTTCCATCCATTACTGTCAATCCAATCCGCAACCTTGTCATTAGTATCCAACCCATTTTCAGTAAGGAAACTATGAGTAATAACCTTACACAGCGGGCCATTAGTGTGCCATTTATCAAACCACATAGAACATTGTTTACCATTACCCAATCTATACACCACAAAAGCTAGAATTTTATCCCTAAGACCAAGAATATGATTCCAACCCGAAGCACCATGTTCAGGCTTAATATCAAACCAAATATTTCTATCTTTGATCCTATAAGCATGAACCCATCTAACCCACAGCGAGTCTTTCTTACTAATAACGTTCCAAAGGTGCTTAGCAATTAAAGCCTCATTCATAAGTCTAAGTGGTTTAAGACCAAGGCCCCCCCTGATTTTCTGGCTTACAAATATCTTTCCATGATACACTAGCAATACCACTACCTTCACCCCCACCAGACCATAAATTTTTTTTACACAGTTTGTCAATGCTAACACAGACATGATTAGGAAGAAGAAACATCAAAGCCCAATAAACATGAAGCGAAGTAAGAACAGATGAGATTAACTAAAGTCTTCCCGCAAAATATAAAGTTTTGTTTCTCCAATCATTAATGCGATTCAAGTGTTAGTCAAACTCGTAAGAGATAAGTATCTTTGAAAAGAAACCCTAAAAAGTATCTCTCTCTGGCGAAAAATCGATTCACATCTTTTCCCTAATAATTCGATCTAAACCTTTTAATCTTTTTAATTGGTTACTTATAATTGAGGGACGGTGGTTTCTAGATTGGTATATTACAATTGTTATCATATTATATCCAATCCTAGGGCCTACAATCGATTTGTCTTTTTTGCTTGCATGTGAACCGACTTTGTTATCCTTTTAATAATAATCGTGGGTCTTGTCCTTCTTTTATTATTATTCATACTGATTGCATGCAATTTACTGTGCTTAATCATAAGTCGGTGTTATCGACTTTACATATTATAAGAGTATCTCTTTATTCTGCGCTTTGTTTAACTACTCTATACGATATCCACTTTTGGGTTTCGTGTTTTTGTGCGCAAGGATTTCTGGCGGCTTAACGCTAAACTACACTCAATTTGGGTTTGGTTATTTTCTGATTATCATTCATAAGCGATTCCTGTATTAGGGTTTCGTTTTTTCTATTGGAAAAGTGCTGCTGGTATTTGATCTGCTGGTCTTAAAGCTAAACGAATTCCTTTTTAGGGTTTGTTTTTATTATCTTCTTGTTAGTACCCGTTCTAGGGTTTTGGTTTTTTGGTTGTGCGGTACGGGTTGCTGCTGTTTGTTAATTTAATACGTGGGTTTTAGAGAGATGGAATCAGGTTCTATGAATGTGAAAAAGCCTTCTAAGGCTAAGGGGTTGGCTACTAGGATTGGTAATATTGATGGTAAGATTCTTAATAATTCAAGTATGCCATTGAAGGATATATTGAAAAGTGCAGGTTTGGAAGGAAAAACGGGGAGTTTTGCTCTTCCTCGTGATCATGGTCCCGTTGTTTCTGATCCGAAGTTTGCTTTACAAAAAGGGGTAAGTTTGGCTAGTTCTAATTCTGATGTTCCTAAGTCTAGCAATGGTGTAGCATCTGATTCGTTGGGGGCTGCTAAGGTTGGTACGTCTAAGGAGAATGGTAATAGGCTAGCTGATGATGATAATATTGGAGGTTCTTGTGAGCCTAATGTACCTAGTGATTCACAATCTGTTGGAGATGTTGAGGCTTCTAGGTCGGGTTCAAGAGTGGTTATTCCAATGGCCGTAGTTGATGATATGTGCTCTAAACTTAATAATTCATTATACGGTTATTTCATTGATTTAAGAATTGCATTTCCCATTGTGGAAGACTATGTCAAGCATGCTTGGGCAAGGTTCGGCTTTGAACATGTTATATTGCGGAATGGTTTCTTCATTTTCAAGTTCTCTTCACGTGAAGGTATGACTAAAGTTCTTAATGGTGGTCCTTGGTTTATTAGATCAACGCCTTTATTCTTACATATTTGGGTGCCTAATATGAGGCTTGAGAAGGAGAAGATTACTAAGGTACCGGTTTGGGTACGTATCCATAATATACCGTCCGTTGTATACTCTAAAGCCGGTATTAGTTTGATTGCAAAACAGTTGGGGCGGATAATACGGTTTGATGCGGGTACTAATGATATGTGTAAGAATCCTTGGGGACGTTATTCATATGCACGGGTACTTATTGAATTATCGGCTGATTTGGATGTTTTGGAATCAATTGAGGTTGCGATTCCTTTGCCTCAGGGTAAGGGTCATTACATGGAAGTTCTTGATGTTGAGTATGAATGGTGGCCATCTTGGTGTTCTAAGTGTATTTGTTTCAATCATGATGATGATGCGTGTCCTCTTAGACGTCAGCGGGTTACTAAGGTTTCGACTCAACAAGATTTTGATGTCAAGCGTAAGGTTCACTCTACTAAGGCTGGTCTTACTAGTGATAAGGGTAAGAAAGTGGCTTGGGGGGTTTCAACTAAGTCAAAAATTTCGTATCAACCTGTTTCTAAACCGGCAACCAAGAAGAAGAATCGAGGTACACAACCTGATGTGAGGGCTGATTTTAAGCCTACTAATGGTGATTCTAATTCGAGTGGTACATCTAATGATGCTTTGAAGAGTGATTTTGGGGCTGCTCCTGTTGAGGATGTTATTACTCAACTTGAGCCGATGGAACGTGTGGATGCTCATGCTTCTTTTGGGGGTGTGGAATCCGTGGGGTTAAGTGGTGTTAATGTGGTTCCATTGCATAGCACTACTGATGGTTTGTGGGAGCATGGTTCTCACAATGATGGTGCTTCTACAAGTGTGGCCTATTCTGATTTTGATATGTCTAACTCGGTTGCTACAAGTGTTGTAGTGTCGACTCCTAGGAAGAAGGTTACGTTTGCTGATGAAGTTGAAGAAGATGATGAAGTTGATGAAGTCTATGAGAACTATGAAGATATTGCAAATTATTCCAAGTTCAAGAATGGTTCTCCGAAAGATTTCCAGGTGCAAGGACGCAAGAAGAAATAGTTATCTTTATTTCTATTGTTTTGTGTTTTTTGCTTGTTTAGTTGCTTTTGTTTAGCATGTTTGTTTGGTCAGTTGCACATGTTGTGCATGTTAGTTTTAAGAATGGTTTGTCATTCTTAGATAAGTGTCTTGTAAGTGTCCTAAGGGACTGGGGGCGAGGGAAATCACCCTCGTCATTTTGTACTTCAACGTTTTTGGATAATGAATTTTACCAGGGTGCAGGATTACTCCCCTTTACCCAAAAATCATTAATGCGATTCTTAACCTTCTGAATCAAGCTTCTACAATCCTCATTCACAATTCTCTTACCAGACAGAGGGATACCCAAGTATTTCAATGGCAGAGTACCAGTTCTAAAAGGCATGACAAGCAAAATATTATCCTTAACCGTATCAGGCACACTCCTAAAAAAAGCAACACTTTTAGTAATACTAGGGAATAAACCAGAACACATAGCAAATTCATCTAATGCTCTTCTAAGAATACTAGCAGAGATTAAATCACCATGACATAATAAAAGAAGGTCGTCCGCAAAACATAAATGTGTCAGTTGAAATTTCTCACAACCCCAATGAAACCTAAACCGACCATCCCTTCTAATCTGTCTCTTAACCATCATATTGAATGCTTCCATAACGATAGTAAACAAATAAGGCGAGATCGGGTCACCCTGCCTAAGACCCCTTTTACTTTTGAAAAATCCATGCAATTCACCATTTACACATAAAGAAAAGGAGGCAGAAGTTAAACATACCATAATCCAGTAAATCATGGAGCTGTGGAAGCCAAAATGAACAAGACACTTCTTCAAAAAGTCCCAATTGACCGTATCGTATGCCTTCTGAATGTCCACTTTGAACGAGCATTTGCTAACATCACGCGTCCAATTATATCTTTTAACAAACTCCTGAGCAAGCAAAATGTTGTCACTAATCTGCCTACCCGGGATAAATGCACTCTGGTTACAATCAATCCGACTACAAAGACCATCTTTAAGCCTATTCGTAATGACTTTACTGATGCACTTGTAGATGACATTTCCACAAGCAATAGGACGATAATCAGACACCTTCAAAGGAACTTGCAACTTAGGAATAAGCGAGATAACATTAGCATTAAACTCGCAAGAAGTTTACCAGAACTGAAAAACTCTTTAACCGCAGCACAGACATCAACACTAACAACGCTCCAAGCCGCTTTAAAAAACTTTGAAGTAAAACCATCCGGGCAAGCCGCTTTGTCATCATCAATACTAAACATCGCTTCTTTGATTTCTGTATCTGAAACAAGTCTAACCATATTCAAAGCAACAGAAGGATCAAGTTTCTTGGCAAAAAGATCCTCACAGTCTTCTAACGGAATGACCTCATCTTCCACCCCCAAAAACTTTTGAAAATGGTTAACAAAACACCCCGGTACATCATCATTATAGAATTTGTTACCCTGCTCATCACACACCACTTGAATCCTACCCTTGTTCACTCTATCCTTAAGAAAATTATGAAAATACGACGTATTTTTGTCACCATCCTTCAACCACTGAATCTTTGTTTTCTGCCTAAGAAGGTTAGCCTCATCCCTCACCGCATCCTAATACGCATTACAGTAGACATATTCTTCTTCTCTAAGACTACTATTATTGGGATCTTTGTCTAAACACAATTGCACTCTTTTAAGTTCCGCCTTCAAAGTCTTAACCTTACTAAAAACATTCCCATTAACCCTATTCATATTCCTCAAATGTCTTTTCATATTTTTAAGACGTTTAGCCAAAACAAACATACAGAACCCAAAAACCTCAATACCCCAATTATCTCTAACCGTAGGAATAAAAGAATCCTTCTCCGCCAAAAAGTTAGCAAACCTAAATGATCTAGGCTTAACAGGTTTGGCCAAAGAGTAATTCAAAATAACAGGGCAATGATCCGATCAAAGATAAGGCAAAAATTCAGCAAAGCAGCTATCATAACTAGAAATGAAGCTACAATTACCCAACACTCTATCTAATTTCTTAAGAATCCCAGAATCAGGATCAAGGCATTTTTGAATTCAAGTGTAAAACATACCTTTGGAAGCAATATCATCAAGCTCCAATGACTCAACACAATTCCTAAAATCATCCATATCATGATCTTTAGCTGCAGTGACATCAAAACAATCACTAACATTCAGGGCAACGTTAAAATCACCCAGCAGAACCCACGGCTCACCCTTGACAAGATCACTGTGAAAAGCTAAATTCTTCCACAACACCCGTCTTTCAACACCTTTGTTCTTGGCATAGATAAAAGAAACAAAGTGCTTCCTGCAATCATGAATAAAATTAATTTCAAAGTGCATAGCTTGGTCAGAATGAGAAACAAGATTGGCTCCAACTACATTGTTATCCCACCCAACTAACATTCTACACACACTTCTACAATCATCCATATTAGAAACCCATGACCAATTACGAAACAAACTATCACCAACACTCTTAACCGACTTCTTCCTAAGATGAGTTTCAACCACAGCACACATACACAACCCTTCTTCTCTAATAAGCGATATAACTTTGTCTTGTCTAGTAGTCTGAGACAGACCCCGGACATTCCAAACACCAATTTTGTAACTCATTTAATATTGGAATCAAAAGGTGCAGGTACACCACCCTCTTGAATCATTGACGTATCCACATCATTAAAGACTTCATTCTGTGTCATAAAGGAAGCTGAACCAGTCGTAAGCTCCTCTACTTCATCCAATGAATGAGATCCATTCATATCAGATAAATGCCCATTAATCCTATCACTTCTCATATCCTCACATCTATTCGAATAGTATTCCAACATCTCATCAGTCCAGGTCACTTTACAATCCTTATCAAACAGTTTATTAGATAAAATAAACAAGTCAACCTTCAGCAAATCACGCTCCTTTTGCAAACTACCAATCTTAGCTAACTCCGCACGATAAGCTTCATCATAACATTGCCTGAGAGAAACATCACTACTATCATGCGTAGTCAAGACAGTCTTCTGCATCATCATATCAGCATTACTTTTTGCACTAGAATTGAGATTCTGGTTAAGTAACACAATACGTTCAGACAAATTTTTGATTTTAAATTCTAATTGTTGTTCATGAGACCCATTCCTCATGATTCTATTATTCCACTTTTCCGTATAGTATTTAACCATGTCCTCATTCCAACTTTTAACAACACTTTCTAAAATAGGAATACCAGAACCACACGCCTTTTCCACTGCATCCTTCACTGCATTCCAAACATCAGAATTATCACTAATCTGATCACTACCCAAAACATCAAACCTATTGCGGTACTAACATTCTTTGATCCTAAACCATCATTCAACTTACGACCATCTCCACTCTTGTTGTTATTACCATTTTTGTTACCAGAAATGTTACCCAAATTCTTCTTCTGCACATTCTTTTTGTTACCAACTGAAATGTAATTCTGATTACTATTACTACCTCCGCTACCCACATCAACTTTATCTTTACCCTTGTTAATAGGCTTCCCATTGTCATTCACAACTACACTCTCATCAACCTTACCTACATTGCCACTTTTCACTGGTTCCGACTTATTACTAACCTGTTTATCACCCATATTCCCCGTATTAACTTTACTAGAGTTATTACCACTTGCCATATTAACAAACGAGCCTCTTCTAACCTGATGACCACCAATATTCCCTTGTCGCCCATTATTTCCAACACCCCTATTCCTTCTAAAACCAGCAACAGTCCAGCCCTCTTCCACATTAACATTACCCGAACTATTTTTATTATCACTACTCTTCACATCATTAGGCTTCACATTCTCACCATCCTTATTCACTTTCCTAGCCACATTCACTTTATTAATGCAGTCACTCAATTAATGTCCAAACACCTTGCACTCCTCACACCTTGGCGGAACCCAATCATGTTCAACCCTCAGCTTTAAAACCTTACCCAACTTCTCATACCACAGTTCAACAAAATTAACAAAAGGCTTCTCAGAGTCAATCTCAACTAACACCCTAGCAAACGTAGCCATGCCATATGGCTTTTCACAAATGGCAGTAGTCATCCGGTCCATAATAATTGGGCTGCCTATTTTTTTTGGGCAAAGGGGAGTAATCCTACACCCTGATAAAGTATATTAAAACAAAAAAATTGAAGTACAAAGGATGAGAGTGAGTCCCTCATCTAAGTCCCTTAAGACACTTACCTAACCACTATATAAGAATGACATGCCATTCTTATAACTTACAAATCCAAATACAACTAACAATGACTAAAATAAAAATACAATACATGATAAACATAAATCTTCTTAGTCATCATAGCGATCTAGATCATGAACATGAAGAAACCCATACCAAGTTTCCCCGCCTTCCATGTGCTCAATCCAAATAAAACCATTTGCAGCTTCTATATTATGCAAATAGCATAATCTGCTCAATCCAAATAAAACCATTTGCAGCTTCTATTAGTACTGATTCCATCAACATTCCAAGCTTCCAAAGGAATGTCATGAATTTTAGCCCAAACCGGAACCTTCTTAACCTCAGGTCTAGACATGCACAACCCCGGTTCCCATTTTTTCACAAACAAAGGCCTATTATTCACAAGCCAAGGGCCTTTCACAATAACCAATTCCATCCCATCATTAGACTTAAAGTAAAAAAAACACATTCCATTCTGGTTCATAATAACATTATCCAACTGATACAACCTCCACATACGTTTCAAATGATAAACAAAATCAGCATAATTCATACGAAACCCAACAAAAAAACCAACCACTGTATTACCCCACCTCTTACACCCTTCTTCCAAAATCAGATCCATTTTAGCAACTTTCCTATTTTCACCAATAATAGACGGAGGAACATAGTGCAATTTATTATTCCCATTCCCACCATGACTACTAGATACAGCCTCACGAAAGGACCTACTATTCTTCTCATAAACGCTATCTGTCATCACAGAATCCTTAGCACCACTTGACTCACCCACAACAAAATTACTCACATCGCTAACACCCTTACTAATATCACTAACATTCCCATTAACCTTAAACAAACCCGGAACCCTAACATCACCAAAACTGACCTTAGTAGGGCTCCTAGGCTTATCAGAACCAACATTATGCTTCAAATTAGTGCTACCCACACTAGGTTTAGACACATCAGGACCATTAACCTTATTACACGAAGCAGTCCCCTGACCTAAATCACTAGCAGGCAAACCATTAACATCCCTAGACCCACTATTAAGACTACCCACATCACCAACAGACTTAACACTAGCAGCAATAGACTCATTATTCAAACTTTTGGCAATTTCATCAATAATGTCTTTATTACTAACATCACAATCAAATGAAATATTATTATCCTTACCAGAATTCACCTTACCAGCCTCAGAACCATCACCAACACTACCCCCATCATCAATACCAGAGCATGAGCCTCCAAAATCCTCACTACCCTCCACAGACTCAGAAGCCCCATCACCACATTCCAAATCATCCATATCCATTGCTTCATTATTACCCCGAGAAGCAGATCTAGTCTTCTTAGAGTATAGATTCCTAGGAACCTTAGATAACATATTAGAGTGTTTCAAAGCAGATTTACTCATAGGATTCATGGTTCGAGTTGTTTTTTTTTGGGTTTAAGAGATGAATCCGTCCTATGAGAGGACGGATTAGGTTTAGGATCAGGGTTTGAATCCATGAAGATTAATGAAACAAAACGATGAACAGTGAAGATGGTTGATTGTAACGGAAAAATGAAATGAAAAAAGGCGGAATGAAACTATTAGGTGAATTAATGAAGAACAAACAAAGATCTACAGTAGCAGAAGTATTATTATAAGATTGGATTAAAATAAAATGGATTAAAGGATGTATAGATGAATAGGAAAACCGTAAGAAACCCTAGGTTATACAATCGCCCATAGTGAAGGTGTTTTATTCAAAGCAGATTTTGGATAATTATTTTACCAGGGTGAATTAACCCTTTTACCCAAAAAAAAGCATTAGGGACAACGGCTATCCTAATGTAAAGGGCAACTGCTCTCATCAAGTGAGCAAGTGTAAATACTAAGCTTAAGAACAGGAGAGAAGCAATAAGAATATTAATACAACACAACTCATAAAGATAGGACCAATGCAGCATAACAGCATAACAGCACCAGACAGCTTGGTCAAAAGAAGCATCCAGGTAAGCATAAACTTTAACCTCATATCTGGAAAAGGATGAATCATCAATGACTTCAATCATCCAAGAACCTTGTCTCGCTAAAAAACCTTGCCAAATAAAAACCCTGTGGGAAAACTTTGAGCAAGGAAAAAGAGTACAGGGTATATTCGCGTTAGAGTACCAAAATACCAAAACAAATAAAGCACAACTCCTGCTAACACTAACCACCTCATACCCCCACCAAATGATAAATAGAACCACATAGATTAAAATAACAGCAATAATATTACACCCATCATACCTCCAAATAATGAACAGAGTAGGATAAAACCTGGTATCAATCACAAGCACAGTCTCATTACTCGTTAAACTCATTTGAGACTGTATCAACCAATACAAGTTACCAGCGCAGAATAAAGAATCGGTTCCTGTAGTGCATAGCCATCCACAACTCCATACTACAAACTGATGGCCAGCGCAGGAAGCTATCCTCGCATCTGTAGTGCATAGTAACTTGCTTAAACCATAACCACCCAGATCAAAAACATGGTTACATTTCCATAAACCTGTACCCAAGAAACACCAGCAAACCCAACATTCAGAAGAATAAAAAGATCTGTAGAAATAAGAGAAATTACAAAACATCACATAACCACCGTTAAAGTACTGAGAACCCTAAATACGATTTTCTCTCTCAACTAGAGGCGATCTCAGCCCCCCCCCCCACCCCTATCAAATTCGTCCATAATTCTTCCTATTTGATTGGTTTTTTCTTTAATCTCTATTGGGATTACTATTAACAAAAAAGAATTTGGTTTGTTAGGGTGGAGGGTGGGTTTTCTATCTGTTTTCATCTTTTAATCATCCCTATTCTTATGATCGAAACCCTAAATTTGTTCATTCATGATTTAAACGATTTTAACCAACTATTAGCTAAATCGTAGATTGGTTAGGGTTTCTTTTTTGGGTTGTTTAATCGCACTTGGGTTCTATTGTTTAGGTCGGTTTGGTATTCCCTTTATTAAGGGCTGTACTCACATCAATTCTATAATTTTTTTCTTTTGCGATTAGGGTTTATTGTTTCTGGTTGATCGTATGGTTTACATGGTTTTATTTTTTTCGATCTTCTTGTATGGTGAGCGTAGCATGTTCAAGCTTTTGAGTCTATCTATATTTAACATGGTGCGTTGGTATGGGTTTCTTGTTCTTCATGACTAACGAAACTCTTTTAGGGTTTTGAATATTCTCCATTGTTAGTGATCATGGATCTGGTTGTTTCTTGGAGGTCAATCTGTTACAACAGATTGTTTGGTATTAATTGTGTTATCATGTTGGTGCTGCCATGGAAGTGGGTTAGAGAGAGATGGAAGTTAAGTTTTAGGGCAACTTATTCAAAAACCCTAATTTTGATCGTGTTGATGGTTATGCATGGATGAAAAGTTAGGATTTATTAACTCTATGTTTGTTTATGGCAGATTCTTTACATAGTGATTATATACGATGATGCTAATGTTTGATTATGTCAAGATTTTGCTGCATGATGGGTAGTTGTGATCATATTGGCTCAAGATGATTCTTTACGTGTGATGCTGGATTTTATGTAATGTTGAGCTGGTTGGATTGCATGTGGTTGGTGCATGGTTACTTTTTCTACTCTTTATGACCTGAACTCACATATGACGATCAATGAGTGAAGAAAGTACTATGTATGATGGGTACCTTTTGTTTCCTTGAATCCGGGCAGAATTCTTATGTAATGGGGAGATTGGTACTCTATGTGGAAGTTAAGTTGGAAGGGTCTTGTTCAAAACCTTTTGTATTTGCAGATTTTATGTTGAAGATCGATTGGATGTTTATCTGTGGATTCTTCATGGAATTTAAGGTGAACCACCAAAGTGATTTAGAAGGCTCAAGTTTTCCTTGAGTAGTATTGTCATGTATTATGTACTTGTGTCATTATTAGTAGGTTCATTTTATTGTAAGTTATACGAATGGTGTGTCATTCGTATATTCGAGTCTGTAAGTGTCCTAAGGGACTGAGGTGAGGGATATCACCCTCATCCTATGTACTTCAACGTTTTTTGGTGTAATGAATTTTACCGGGGTGAATTAACCCTTTTACCCAAAAAAAAACTGTTAGAGTACTGGTTTGCAGAATAACTACAAACCCACTGCCATAAATTCAAAAGGAATTTGTGCAAACCCACAGTTGCCAAAGAATCGTGTAACACCATTAATACCATTACCACAGCAGCTATGACTCCTCAACGGGATTTTCCAAATAATCGCAGCCTTCGCAGATTCCACCGAACGCTTAATCTTTAGACTTAACAGCTTATGCCTAACTATATCAACAATAATCTTGAAAATAGTCTCCTCACTTCTAAAATTCTTTTGAAATAACCTGAAATTCCACTCTTGCCAAATGTAATAGACCGCAGCCCGAACACTAAATGCTGAATCACACTCCATATAGAATTATTAGCAGTTCTAATAGAGATACCAGAAACAATTTCAGCCCAAATATAAGAAATATCATCAAGCTTACACAAAAGTTTTAGATTACCCCAAACAGCCTTCGAAAAATCGCAAGAAAGGAACAAGTGAGCATGGGATTCATCAACAGCATTACATAAAGGGCACAAGGTACTAGAAATGTTGAACCATTTAGAAATTCGGTCCGAAGTTTTAAGTCTCCCCCGCATTCCCATCCAAAGCACAAAAGCGTGTCTAGGAATACATTGAGAGAACCAAACGTGCTTATACCAAATAACTTTAGGACTATCAATCCTTAACGCTTTCCAAGCTTCTTTGACACTAAATTCAACATCCTTATTTTCCTTATTGATCCATAAAACCTTGTCCTCAAATTCATCTAATAAAGTAGGGACAGGTACATTTAGAACATCACCGAATAAACTATTCCATTCATTGGGCCATTTCCATCCGTTACTCTCAATCCAATCAGCAACCTTGTCATTAGTATCAAAACCATGCTCAGTAAGGAAGCTATGAGTAATGACCTTACACAGCGGGCCATTAGTGTGCCATTTATCAAACCACATAGAACACTTTTTACCATTACCCAATTTATTAACAACAAACGAGCGAATTCTGTCCCTAATACCAAGAATATGATTCCAACCCAAAGCACCATGTTCAGATTTAACATCAAACCAAATGTTCCTATCTTTAACGCTATAAGCGTGAACCTATTTTACCAACAGCGAATCTTTCTTACTAATGACATTCCAAAGGTGCTTGGATATTAAGGCCTCATTCATAAGTCTAAGCGGTTTAAGACCAAGGCCCCCCTGATTTTTAGGTTTACAAATATCTTTCCATGATACACTTGCAATTCCACTACCCTCGCCCCCACCAAACCACAAAAACTTTTTACACATTTTATCAATGCTATCACAAACATGATTAGGAAGAAAAAACATCGAGGCCTAATACACATGAAGCGAAGTAAGCACAGAAGAGATTAACTGAAGCCTACCCGCAAATGATAAGGTTTTGTTTCTCCAATCATTTATGCGATTCTTAACCTTCTGTATCAAGCATCTACAATCTTCATTAACAATTCTCTTACTAGACAAAGGAATTCCTAAATATTTCAAAGGCAGTACACCAATTCTAAATGGCATAACAAGCAAGATATTCTCCTTAACCGGGTCAGGCACACTCCCAAAGAAAGCAACACTCTTGGCTAAACTAGGGAATAGACCAGAGCACATAGCAAACTCGTCTAAAGCTCTTCTAAGAATACTAGCAGAAATCAAATCACCGTGAAATAATAATAATAATAGGTCATCCGCAAAACATAAATGGGTCCGTTGAAATTTCTCACAACCCCAATGCAACCGAAAACGACCATCCCTCCTAATCTGTCTCTCAACCATCATATTAAAGCTTCCATGACTATAGTGAACAAATAAGGCGAAATCGGGTCACCTTGCCTAAGACCCCGTTTACTTTTGAAAAACCCATGCAATTCACCATTAACACATAAAGAAAAAGAGGCAGAGGTTAAACATACCATAATCCAGTGAATCATGGAGCTGTGAAAGCCAAAATGAACAAGACACTTCTTCAAAAAATACCAACTGACCGTATCATAAGCCTTCTGTATGTCTACTTTGAACGAGCATTTACTAACGTCACGCGTCCAGTTGTATCTTTCAAGAAACTCCTGAGCAAGTAAGATGTTGTCGCTGATCTGCCTACCCGGGATAAACGCACTCTGATGGCAATCGATCAGGCTACAAAGACCTTCTTTAAGCCTATTCGTGATAACTTAGCTGATACACTTGTAGATGACATTTCCGCAAGCAATAGGATGATAATCAGACACCTTCAAGGGAACTTGTAACTTAGGAATAAGCGAGATAACATTAGCATTAAACTCGCCAAGAAGTTTTCCCGAACTGAAAAACTCTTTAACCGCAGGACAGACATCAACACTAACAACACTCCATGCCACTTTAAAAAACTTCGAAGTAAAACCATCCGGGCCAGCAACTTTGTCATCATCAATACTAAACATCGCCTCTTTGATTTCGATATCAGAAACGGGTCTAACCATGTTAAAAGCAATAGAAGAATCAAGCTTCTTGGCAAAAAGTTCCTCACAATCTTCTAACGGAATGACCTCATCTTCCACCCCCAAAAAAATTTGAAAATGGTTAACAAAGCACCCCGGAACATCATCACCATAAAACTTGTTCCCCTGTTCATCACACACAACTTGAATCCTAACCTTGTTCACCCTGCTCTTAAGAATATTGTGAAAGTATGACGTATTTTGGTCCCCATCCTTCAACCGTTGAATCTTAGTTTTCTGCCTAAGAAGATTCGCCTCATCCCCTACCGCTTCCTGATACGCATTACAATAGACATACTCTTCATTTCTAAGACTGCTATTAACGGGCTCTTTAGCTAAACACTTTTGCACTCTTTTAAGCTCAGCTCTCAACACTTTAACCTTATTAAACACATTCCCATTGACCCTGTTCATGTTCCTCAAATGTCCTTTCATATTTTTCAGGCGCTTAGCCAATACAAACATACGGAAACCAAAAACCTCAATACCCCAATTATCTCTAACCGTAGGAATAAAAGAATCCTTATCAGCCAAAAAATTAGCAAACCGGAATGATCTAGGCTTAACAGGCTTGGCCAAAGGATAGTTCAAAACAATAGGACAATGGTCCGACGAAAGATATGGTAAAAATTCAGCAAAGCAGCTATCATAACAGGAAATAAAGCTACTATTACACAACGCTTTATCTAACTTCTTAAGAATACTAGATTCAGGGTCAATACGTTTTTGAATCGAAGTGTAGAACATACCTTTTGAAGCAATATCCTCAAGCTCCAACGACTCAACACAATTCCAAAAATCTTCCATATCAAGATCTTTTGCTGCAGTGACATCAGAACAATCACTAATATTCAAGGCGACGTTGAAATCACCCAGCAGCACCCACGATTTATCCTTGACAAGAACACTGTGATGAGCTAAGTTCTTCCATAACACCCATCTTTCAACACCTTTGTTTTTAGCATAAATGAAGGAAACAAATTACTTCCTGTGATCATGAATATAATTGATTTCAAAATGCATAGCCTGGTCAGAATGAGAAATAAGGTTGGCACCAACAACATTGTTATCCCACCCTACCATCATTCTACAAACACTTCTGCAATCGTGCAAATTAGACACCCAAGACCAATTACGAAATAAACTGTCACCCACACCCTTGACCGACTTCTTCCTAAGATGAGTCTCAACCACAGCACACATACATAGACCTTCTTCTCTAATGAGTGAAATTACTTCATCTTGTCTAGAAGTCTGAGACAGACCCTGGACATTCCATGCACCAATTTTACAACTCATTGAAGATTGGGATCATATGGTGCAGGCGCACCTCAATCTTGAACCATAGACGTATCCACATCATTAATGACTTTATTCTGTGTCATGAAGGAAGCCGAACCAGACATAACCACCTCCACTTCATCCAGAGAATGAGCGCCATCCATATAAGATAAATGACCATTAATCCTATCACTTCTTATTTCCTCACATCTACACGAGTAGTATTCCAACATCTCATCAGTCCAAGTATCTTTACAGTCTTTATCAAACGGCTTTTTAGATAAAATAAACAAGTCAACCTTCAAAAAGTTACGCTCCTTTTGCAAACTTTCTACTTTGGCTAACTCCGCCCGATAAGCTTCATCATAACATTTACTAAGCGAAACATCGCTGCAATAATGAGTAGTCAAGACAGCCTTCTTTTTTTTTTGAGTAGTCAAGACAGCCTTCTGCATCATCATATCGGCATTACGTTTAGCATTAGAACTGAGATTCTGGTTAAGCAAAACGATACGATTAGACAGAATTTTAATTTTTGAATCTAATTGCTGTTCAGGAGACCCATTCATCATGATTCTACTATTCCACTTTTTCGTATAGTATTTAACCATATCTTCATTCCAACTTTTAACCACACTTTCCAAAATGGGAACACCAGAACCACACGCCTTTTCCACTATAGCCTTCACTTCATTCCAAATCTCTGAGTTATCCCGATCCTGATCACCACTCAAAGCCTCAAACCGATTACTAGTACTGATATTCTTCGAGCCTAAAACATCACTCGATTTACGACCATCACCACTCTTACTACTATTACCATTAATGCTACCAGTTTTGTTACTTGAAGTCTTCTTCTGCGCATTCTTCTTGTTATCAACATTAGTATTATTCCGACTACTGACATTACCACCAATACCCGCATCAACTTTATCTTTACCCTTGTTAATAGGCTGCCCATTGTCATTCACAACTACACTTTCATCTACCTTGCCTACATTACCACTTTCCACCGGTTCTGACTTATTACTAACCTGCTTATCACCCATATTCCCTGTATTTACCTTACTAGTGTTATTACCACTTGCCATATTAACATAAGTACCTCTTCTAACCTGATAACCACCAAAATTCCCTTGTCTCCCATTATTTCCAACACTCCTATTCCTCCTAATACCAGCAACTGTCCACCCCTCTTCCACATTAACATTACCCGAACTCTTATTATTATCACCACTCTTCACATCACTGGGCTTCACATTCTCACCATCCTATTCACTTTCCTAGCCACGTTCACTTTGTTCATACAATCACTCAAGTAGTGTCCAAAAACCTTGCACTCCTGACATCTTGGCAGAACCCAATCGTGTTTAACCCGCAGCCTTAAAACCTTACCCAACTTCTCATACCATAGCTCAACAAAGTCAACAAAGGGCTTCTCAGAATCAATCTCTACTAACACCCTAGCAAACGTAGCCCTACCATACAGCTTATCACAAATGGCAATAGTCATCCGGTCCATAATACTTGGGCTACCAATTTGGCTAACAATCCTACTGATTCCATCTACATTCCAAGCTTCCAAGGGAATGTCATGAATTTGAGCCCAAACTGGAACCTTTTTAACCTCAGGTCTAGACATGCACAACCCCGATTCCCACTTTTTCACAAACAAAGGCCTATTATTCACAAGCCAAGGACCTTTCTCAATAACCAATTCCATTCCATCTTTTGACTTAAAATCAAAGAAACACATTCCTTTTGATTCATAATAACATTATCCAATTGATACAGCCTCCACATACGCTTCAAATGATAGACCAAATCAGCATAATTCATACAAAAACCAACAAAAAAACCAACCACTGTGTTGCCCCATCTCTTACACCCTTCTTCCAAAATCAGATACATCTTAGCAACTTTCCTATTTTCACCAATAATAGACGGAGGAACATAATGCAGTTTGTTATTCCCATTCCCACCATAACTACTTGATACAACATCACGAAAAGACCTACTATTATTTTCATAAACATTATCGGCCATCACAGTATCCTTAGCACCACTTGACTCACCCACAGCAAAATTACTCACATCACTAACACCCTTACCAATATCACTAGCACCCCCATTAACCTTAAACATACCCGGAACCCTAACATCACCAAAACTGACTTTAGTAGGACTCCTAGGCTTATCAGACCCAGCATTATGCTTCAAATTAGTGCTATCCATAGTTGGTTTAGACACACCAGGAACATCAACCCTATTACTAGATACATTCCCCTGACCCAAAACACTAGCAAGCAAAACATTAACATCCCTAGACCCACTATTAACACTACCCACATTACCAACAAGCTTAACACTAGCAGAAATAGGCTCATTATTCAAACTTTTAGCAATTTCATCAACAATATCCCTATTACTAACATCACAATCAAACGAAATACTATTAGCATTACCAAAATTAACCTTACCAGCCTCAGAACCATCACCAACACTACCCCCCATCCTCAATACCAGAACAAGAACCACCAAACTCCTCACTACCCTCCACAGACTCAGAAGCCCCATCATCACACTCCAAATCATCCATTGCTTCTTTATTACCCCTTGAAACAGATCTAGTCTTCACTTTAGAATATAGATTCTTAGGAACATTAGAAAACATATTAGCATGTTTCAAAGCAGATTTACTCAAAGGATTCATGGTTCTAGTGGTTTTTTTAGGTTTAAGTGATGAATCCATCCTATGAGAGGATGGATTAAGTTTTGGATCAAGGTTTGAATCCGACATAGTGATTAAGGTAACAGAATCATGAACATAGAAGGATTAATGGTATAAATGATATAGTACGATGAACAGTGAAACAGTCGTTATAACGGAAAAATGAATCAAAAGGGCGGAGTATTTAATAAAAGTGAAATTTATGAAGAAAAGGACATGGATCTACAGTAGAAAGATGTATTAATATAAGATTGAATTAAAATAAAATGGATTTAGATGTATAGATGAACAGGATTATACGGCATAAATACTATGAAACCCTAAGTCCCAAAATCGCCCATAGTAGAAGGTGTACTTCAATATTTTTTTGGATAATATATTTTACCAGGGTGAATTAACCCTTTTACTGCAAAAAAAAAAAAGCATTAGGAACAACGGCTATCCTAATGCAAAGGGCAACTGCTCTCATCAAGTGAGCAAGCGTTTAGGAGCAACGGGTCCCATAAACTAAGGTACAATTTCTCTCAACAAGTGAGCCTTTACGGACAACGGCTCTTATTATGTAAGGGACAAATTGCCCTCATAAATTTAGCCTTTAGGGACAACGGATCTCATCATGTAAGTGACAATTGCTCTTATTGAGTGTGTAAGCATTAAGGACAACGGTTATCATCATGTAAAGGGAAATTGCTCTCATCAAGTGAGCAAGTGTTTAGAGACAACGGATCCCATAAAGTAAGGTACAATTGCTCTCTACAAGTGAGCCTTTAGGGGAAACAACTCTTATTATGTAAGGAACAAATTGCCCTCATAAAGTTAGCCTTTAGGGACAACGGATCTCATCATGTAACTGACAATTTCTTTAATCAAGTGTGCAAGCATTAGGGACAACGACTATCATAATGTAAAGGGCAATTGCTCTCATCAAGTGAGCAAGCGTTTAGGAACAACGGAACCCATTAAATAAGGTACAATTGCCCTCAACAAGTGAGCCTTTATGGACAACGGCTCTTATTATATAAAGGACAAATTGACCTCATAAAGTTAGCCTTTAGGGACAACGGATCTCATCATGTAAGTGACAATTGCTCTTATTGAGTGTGTAAGCATTAGGGACAACGGTTATCATCATGTAAAGGGCAATTGCTCTCATCAAGTAAGCAAGTGTTTAGGGACAATGGATCCCATAAAGTAAGGTACAATTGCTCTTTACAAATGTGCCTTTAGGGACAACAGCTCTTATTATATAAGGGACAAATTGCCCTCATAAAGTTAGCCTTTAGGGACAACGGATCTCATCATGTAAGTGACAATTGCTCTAATCAAGAGTGCAAGCATTAGGGACAACGGCTATCCTAATGTAAAGGGCAATTGCTCTCATCAAGTGAGCAAGCGTTTAGGAACAAGGGATCCCATAAACAAATGTACAATTGCGCTCAACAAGTGAGCCTTTACGGATAACGCTTCTTATTATGTAAGGGACAAATTGCCCTCATAAAGTTAGCCTTTAGGGACAACGGATCTTATCATGTAAGTGACAATTTCTCTAATCAAGTGTGCAAGCATTAGGGACAATGGCTATCAGAATGTAAAGGGCAATTGCTCTCATCAAGTGAGCAAGCCTTTAGGAACATCGGATCCCATAAACTAAGGTACAATTGCTCTAAACAAGTGAGCCTTTACGGACAACGGCTCTTATGTAAGGGACAAATTGCCCTCATAAAGTTAGCCTTTAGGGACAACGGATCTCATCAAGTAAGTGACAATTGCTCTTTTTGAGTGTGTAAGCATTAGGGACAATGGTTATCATCATGTAAAGGGCAATTGCTCTCATCAAGTGAGCAAGCATTTTGGAACAACGACTCCCATAAACTAATGTACAATTGATCTCAACAAGTAAGATAACGGACAACGGCTCCTATTATGTAAGGGACAAATTGCCCTAATAAATTTTGCCTTTAGGGACAACGGATCTCATCGTGTAAGTGACAATTGCTCTTATTGAGTATGTAAGCATTAAGGACAACGGTTATCATAATCTAAAGGCCAATTGCTCTCATCAAGTGAGCAAGTGTTTATTCACAATGGATCGCGTAAAGTAAGGTACAATTGCACTCTACAAGTGAGCCTGTAGGGACAACAGCTCTTATTATGTAAGGGAGAAATTGCCCTCATAAAGTTAGCCTTTAGGGAAAATGGATCTCATCATGTAAGTGACAATTACTCTAACCAAGTGTGCAAGCATTAGGGACAACGGCTATCATAATGTAAAGGGCAATTGCTTTCATCAAGTGAGTAAGCGTTTAGGAACAACGGATCCCATAAACTAAGGTACAATTGCTCTCAACAAGTGAGCCTTTATGGACAACGGCTCTTATTATGTAAGGGACAAATTTCCCTCATAAAATTAGCCGTTAGGGACAACGGATCTCATCATGTAAGTGACAATTGCTCTTATTGAGTGTGTAAGCATTAGGGACAATGGTTATCATCATGTAAAAGGAAATTGCTCTCATCAAGTGAGCAAGTGTTTAGGGACAACGGATCCTATAAAGTAAGGTACAACTGCTCTCTATAAGTGTACTGTTAGGGACAACAGTTCTTATTATATAAGGGACAAATTGCCCTCATAAAGTAAGCCTTTAGGGACAACGGATCTCATCATGTAAGTGACAATTGCTCTAATCAATTGTGCAAGCATTAGGGAAAACGACTATCCTAATATAAAGGGCAAATGCTCTTATCAAGTGAGCAAGCGTTTAGGAACAACAGATTCCATAAACTAAGGTACAATTGCTCTCAACAAGTGAGCCTTTACGGACAACGGCTCTGATTATGTAAGGGACAAATTGCCCTCATAAATTTAGCCTTTAGGGACAACGGATCTCATCATGTAAGTGACAATTGCTCTTATTGAGTGTGTAAGCATTAGGGACAATGGTTATCATCATGTAAAGGGAATTGCTCTCATCAAGTAAGCAAGTGTTTAGAGACAACGGATCCCATAAAGTAAGGTACAATTGCTCTCTACAAGTGAGCCTTTAGGGACAACAACTCTTATTATGTAAGGTACAAATTGCCCTCATAAAGTTAGCCTTTAGGGACAACGGATCTCATCATGTAAGTGACAGTTTCTCTAATCAAGTGTGCAAGCATTAGGGACAACGGCTATCATAATGTAAAGGGCAATTGCTCTCATCAAGTGAGCAAGCGTTTAGGAACAACGGAACCCATAAACTATGGTACAATTGCCCTAAAAAAGTGAGCCTTTATGGACAACGGCTCTTATTATGTAAGGGACAAATTGCCCTTATAAAGATAGCCTTTTGGGACAACGGATCTCATCATGTAAGTGACAATTGCTCTTATTGAGTGTGTAAGCATTAGGGACAAAGGTTATCATCATGTAAAGGGCAATTGCTCTCATCAAGTAAGCAAGTGTTTAGGGACAATGGATCCCATAAAGTAAGGTACAATTGCTCTTTACAAGTGTGCCTTAAGGGACAACAACTCTTATTATATAAGGGACAAATTGCCCTCATAAAGTTAGCCTTTAGGGACAACGGATCTCATCATGTAAGTGACAATTGCTCTAATCAAGTGTGCAAGCATTAGGGACAACGGCTATCCAAATATAAAGGGCAATTGCTCTTATCAAGTGAGCAAGCGTTTAAGAACAATGGATCCCATAAACTAAGGTACAATTGCTCTCAACAAGTGAGCCTTTACGGACAACACATCTTATTATGTAAGGGACAAATTTCCCTCATAAATTTAGCCTTTAGGGACAACGGATCTCATCATGTAAGTGACAATTGCTCTTATTGAGTGTGTAAGCATTAAAGACAACGATTATCATCATGTAAAGGGAAATTGCTCTCATCAAGTGAGCAAGTGTTTAGAGACAACGGATCCCATAAAGTAAGGTACAATTGCTTTCTACAAGTGAGCCATTAGGGAGAACAACTCTTATTATGT
Source organism: Artemisia argyi (assembly GCA_030686995.1). Lineage (NCBI taxonomy): Eukaryota > Viridiplantae > Streptophyta > Magnoliopsida > Asterales > Asteraceae > Artemisia > Artemisia argyi. The sequence goes on along the minus strand of JARVZY010001914.1, from coordinate 211,341 downwards.
AAGGGACAAATTGCCCTCATAAAGTTAGCCTTTAGGGACAACGGATCTCATCATGTAAGTGATAATTTCTCTAATCAAGTGTGCACGCATTAGGGACAACGGCTATCATAATGTAAAGGGCAATTGTTCTCATCAAGTGAGCAAGCGTTTAGGAACAACAAAACCCATAAAATAAGGTACAATTGCCCACAACAAGTGAGCCTTTATGGACAACGGCTCTTATTATGTAAGGGACAAATTGCCCTCATAAAGTTAGCCTTTAGGGGCAACGGTTATCATCATGTCAAGGGCAATTGCTCTCATCAAGTAAGCAAGTGTTTAGGGATAATGGATCCCATAAAGTAAGGTACAATTGCTCTTTACAAGTGTGCCTTTAGGGATAACAGCTCTTATTATATAAAGGATAAATTGCCCTCATAAAGTTAGCCTTTAGGGACAACGGATCTCATTATGTAAGTGACAATTGCTCTAATCAAGTGTGCAAGCATTAGGGACAACGGCTATCCTAATGTAAAGGGAAATTGTTCTCATCAAGTGAGCAAGCGTTTAGGAACAAGGGATCCCCTAAACTAAGGTACAATTGCGCTCAACAAGTGAGCCTTTACGGACAACGGCTCTTACTATGTAAGGGACAAATTGCTCTCATAAAGTTAGCCTTTAGGGACAACGGATCTCATCATGTTAGTGACAATTGCTCTAATCAAGTGTACAAGCATTAGGGACAATGGCTATCATAATGTAAAGGGCAATTGCTCTCATCAAGTGAGCAAGCCTTTAGGAACAACGGATCCCATAAACTAAGGTAGAATTGCTCTCAACAACTGAGCCTTTACGGACAACGGCTCTTATGTAAGGGACAAATTGCCCTCATAAAGTTAGCCTTTAGGGACAACGGATCTCATCATGTAAGTGACAATTGCTCTTATTGAGTGTGTAAGGATTAGGGACAACGGTTATCATCTTGTAAAGGGCAATTGCTCTCATCAAGTGAGCAAGCATTTTGGAACAACGACTCCCATAAACTAATGTACAATTCATCTCAACAAGAGAGCCATAACTGACAACGAGTCCTATTATGAAAGGGACAAATTGCCCTCATAAATTTTGCCTTTAGGGACAACGGATCTCATCATGTTAGTGACAATTGCTCTTATTGTGTGCGTAAGCATTAAGGAAAATGATTATCATAATCTAAAGGGCAATTGCTCTCATCAAGTGAGCAAGTGCTTAGGGACAACGGATCGCATAAAGTAAGGTAAAATTGCTCTCTACAAGTGAGCCTTTAGGGACAATAGCCTCTATTATGTAAGGGAGAAATTGCCCTCATAAAGTTAGCCTTTAGGGACAACGTATATCATCATGTAAGTGACAATTACTCTAACCAAGTGTGCAAGCATTAGGGACAACGGCTATCATAATGTAAAGGGCAATTGCTCTCATCAAGTGAGCAAGCATTTAGGAACAACGGATCCCATAAACTAAGGTACAATTACTCTCAACAAGTGAGCCTTTACGGACAACGACTCTTATTATGTAAGGGACAAATTTCCCTCATAAAGTTAGTCGTTAGGGACAACGGATCTCATAATGTAAGTGACAATTGATCTTATTGAGTGTGTAAGCATTAGGGACAATGGTTATCATCATGTAAAAGGAAATTGCTCTCATCAAGTGAGCAAGTGTTTGGGGACAACAGATCCTATAAAGTAAGGTACAACTGTTCTCTACAAGTGTGCCGTTAAGGACAACAGTTCTAATTATATAAAGGAAAAATTGCCCTCATAAAGTTAGCCTTTAGGGACAACGGATCTCATCATGTAAGTGATAATTGCTCTAATCAAGTGTGCAAGCATTAGGGACAACGACTATCCTAATGTAAAGGGCAAATGCTCTCATCAGGTAAGCAAGCGTTTAGGAACAACAGATTTCATAAACTAAGGTACAATTGCTCTCAACAAGTGAGCCTTTACGGACCACGGCTCTTATTATGTAAGGGACAAATTGCCCTCATAAATTTATCCTTTAGGGACAACGGATCTCATCATGTAAGTCACAATTGCTCTTATTGAGTGTGTAAACATTAAGGACAACGGTTATCATCATGTAAAGGGCAATTGCTCTCATCAAGTGAGCAAGTGTTTAGAGACAACGGATCCCATAAAGTAAGGTACAATTGCTCTCTACAAGTGAGCCTTTAGGGACAACAACTCTTATTATGTAAGGGACAAATTGCCCTCATAAAGATAGCCTTTAGGGACAACGGATCTCATCATGTAAGTGACAGTTTCTCTAATCAAGTGTGCAAGCATTAGGGACAACGGCTATCATAATGTAAAGGGCAATTGCTCTCATCAAGTGAGCAAGCATTTAGGAACAACGGAACCTATAAACTAAGGTACAATTGCCCTCAACAAGTGAGCCTTTACGGACAACAGCTCTTATTATGTAAGGGACAAATTGCCCTCATAAAGTTAGCCTTTAGGGACAACGGATCTCATCATGTAAGTGACAATTGCTTTAATCAAGTGTGCAAGCATTAGGGACAAAGGCTATCCTAATGTAAAGGGCAATTGCTCTGATCAAGTGAGCAAGCATTTAGGAACAACGGATCCCATAAATTAAGGTACAATTGCTCTCAACAAGTGAGCCTTTACGGACAACGGCTCTTATTATGTGAGGGACAAATTGACCTCATAAAGTTAGCCTTTAAGGACAACCCTAAAATTCTCTCTCCCCTAAGGAGATTTCCGTCCGCCACCTTCACTTTTTCGGCCAATATACAGCCCTAAATCGTCCTCTCTACCCTTTTCTTAAGGGTATGCAATACGAATTAAGGCTGGTAACATTCTTTTGAAGGTGGTTGGTTTCGGTTTTCTGTTTATCTTATTGGATTTCTCCTTTTATTGGCGACAATTAGCGATTCCCTCCTACGTTTTCCATTCAATCCTTGACCTTTTAATTCTCTAATCTGATTCACATCGTGGGTCGGTTATTATTTAATTGGTCTCTTCCATTGTGGGTCGGTGCAATTTATTCTCTATATAATCGCTCCTTGTTGTTCCGTTTGTGTTGGTTTTTACATGCACGTGATTTGTCTTTAATTCTTGTTACAATTGAATAATTGATCCCATCATGGGTCGGTTGTGATTGTATGAATTTGAAGCTACATGTGATTTTTCTTTTAATCGATTACTTGGTCTATCTTTTAATCGTTATTTGGTTTTATAACCCTTAACGATTTTTCTATATTATAATCGGTTGGTAGGATCATTATTGCTCTAAGGGATATCTTTAAATGGTCTGTTTATTGGGCGATTAACATCTAAACCTTACCGATTGGTTGTTAGGTTGTGCGTACATGAATGATCTCCTTTTTAGGGTTTCGTTATTTTTGGTGGTTGATCGCTATGGTGTATTACTGCGCGTTATTGTATATATCTTGTGCGTATATGGTGAATGTTGATCTGATGATCATGGTTTTACTTCTTGAATGTAACCATTATGGTTTTTGTTCCTGTAAGTCGACTTGGGGTCGTGATGTTGCTGTTTCGGTATTGGAAAGTGGGTTTTGGAGAGATTGTAAGTTAAGTTTGTGGGTAACTTATTCAAAAACCCTTGTTCATGGGTGGATCGATTTAGACACATTGATGATATATTTTGTGATGGATCGAAGCTGCCTTGTTTACTGCTTGGGTAAGTCAAGTTTAGATGGTTCTTGTTCAAAAATCATTACGTGTATTGATGCTGGTCGGTTTGTTGTTTGAAGCTTATTGGTTCCCTAGTCATATACTCATTCGATCAGTTTTGGAGGTTAGGGTATAACCCTATTGTATGTACAAGTCCATTGATTTCACAAGTTTGGTTAGTATATCTTATGTTTATGTTCCGACTTGGTGGATGGGGCTTGTGTTGGCTTTGTTTGTGGTATTAGTTGCTGCTACAAACATCCTTGCAGGTTGGGATTGGGTAATGGTATGCATGATTCTGTACTTAATTCCCATTGGACGTATTTTCCATTATATTTTGGTCTTGATGTGGGGCTGTTATATATTGGAATATTAGATATTGTGTTTGTGGTGGTTCGTGTTTCACTACAACACATTATTGGTTGAAGATCGCATGGTTGTTTCTACGTGGAATCTTCATGGAAGTTAAGATGGAGCGCCATAATGATTTTGAAGACTCAAGTGTTTCTTGAGTAGTATTGTAATATTTTATTTACTTTTGTCATTATTGGTAGTTTCATTTCATTGTCAGTTATAAGAATGGTTTGTCATTCTTATATTAGAGTCTGTAAGTGTCCTAAGGGACTGAGATGAAGGGTGTACGCCCTCATCCTTTGTACTTCAACGCTTTTTGGTGTAATGCATTTTACCGGGGTGAATTAACCCTTTTACCCAAAAAAAAAAGATCTCATCATGTAAGTGACAATTGCTCTAATCAAGTGTGCACGCAACCATTATGATTGGTCGATTTCTTGAGATGGGATAATACCCTTTGTGGGATTCGTTGATTATCTAATCGGGTGTGTGTCTACTGTTTCGTGTTAGGGTTTTTTTCTTTGCTGTTTTTGTCGTCGCATTAGGTTTTTTGTATTTTGATTTTACGCAAGCTGATTCTATTATGGAGAAGGATAAATCAAACAACACTAAGTCAAGTTTGCTTGGGGATGCACCAATTCTGAAGTCAATTCTTAGGAAGGCTGTTCGTAATGTACCAGCCAATGTGTCTTGTTCGGCTACTGATCACAACAAGTTAAGTACTGATTCTAATGTTACTGGATTGAGTTATAACGATCTTAACAAGTCAGGTTATGTTTCTGAAACCATTGGACCTGATGAGGTTATTGAGTCTCATGTTGTTGAGTATGCTCCGATTCCTGCTAGCTTTGGTGAGTTGAACGACTCAACGATGAACCCTAGTAGGCACAATGATGTTGATGTGGAGGAGGTTGCGTGGTCAAGTGGAATTACTTCTGCTACTAACTTGGTTAATCCATCTGCATACCCATCTCTTTATGAAGCTAATATGCCTGAAGGTGATGGGGTAAGTGTTTCTACGAGTGCTGGTAGGTTCAAATTGGTATCGTCTAATGTGACTAACAATTCTGCTACAAGTCCCAACTCTCCGTCTAAGGTTAATGACCAGGAGGATGTTGTGCTTGCTGCTACCCAAGATACCCCTATTGTGCATTCTAGTGATGTTAACCAACTGCCTAAAATGTATGTTGGAGTAACAAGTGGTACACAACCTGCTCCTACCAAAGGTAAATTAAATTTTCGTGCTCTTAAAGTTGACAATGTGTTTACAGGCGTTGACGTGTCTATACCCCGTAAAGTTGTTGAAACGATTAGTACTAAATTTGAGCACACCCTTTACGGGTATTTCATTGGTAAGCGTATTGCATTCCCTATGGTGGAATACTTTGTTCGTAACAATTGGGCTAAGTATGGCTTAAAACGCATTATGATGAATGCAAAAGGTTTCTATTTCTTTAAGTTTGATTCCCAGGTTGGTTTGGAGGCTGTTTTAGAAGGTGGACCATGGATGATTAAAAACAGCCCTATTATTCTTAAAAAGTGGACCATGAGTACTAGCTTAACGAAAGAGGAGTTGACCCGTATTCCGGTATGGGTGAAACTTCATGATGTCCCATTGCAGGTATTTTCTGAGGATGGTATTAGTATCATTGCCACACATATTGGTAAGCCTATTATGCTTGATTCCTATACTAGTTCGATGTGTATTGATTCTTGGGGTAGGAGCAGCTTTGCTAGATGTTTAATTGAGATCGATTCTAATGTTGCCCTTAAGGAGTCAATTACAGTTGGTGTCCCACTTATGGATAGCCTTGGGTTTTCTACTGAGACCATTCAGGTTGAATATGAATGGAAGCCACCAAGGTGCGATGTTTGTTTGATCTTTGGCCACTCTGTTGATACTTGTTCTAAGAAAGTTGTTCCTACTCCGGTGGTGGAAAAATCTAATGATGGATTTCAACAAGTGGTTAATAAAAAGGGTAAAAACAAGAAAAGTGCTAATAATAAAGCTAGTAATGTTGTTCATGGTGTTCCGGTTGGTAAGAATATGCAATATAGACCTAAAGCTACTACCACACCGTCTAATAGTACATCTACACAAGGTGAAGCTAGTACTAGTACTGGTCCTCCTAAACAGGTTGCTAATGTGTCTACTTCTAATGTAAGTAATAGCTCTAAATCTAATGTGTCTACTTCTGATACTATTCCTACGAGGAATAGCCCTCCTACACCAAAGGTAACTTCTCCTAACTTGGCTGCTAATGTGTCTACTTCTAATACTTTTGATGCTTTGCTGGTTGATGAAGATGGGGATGCAAATTTAGTGTTGAATAATGAAGGTGAGGAGGTTTTGAACACATTTGATGAATCTGGTAACTTGTTTGATAATCCAGGGGCAAGCACTCCTGCTTTGAATGTTCCTGATGTTTAGTATTGCCTCTTGGAATATAAGGGGGTTGAACCACTCCCCTAAACAAAAAGAGGTTCGACAGGTTGTGAATGAAAATAATCTTAGTGTGTGTGCTATTTTGAAGTCTCATGTGGATGCTTCGGGTGTGTATGATACATGTCGTAAGGTGTGTCGTCGTTGGAAATGGATGTCTAATGGGAATATTTGTAATAAGGGCTCTCGGATCATTCTTGGATGGAATGATGATATTGTTGATGTTATGGTTATGGCTTATACTAACCAAGTTATGCATGTTCAGGTTAATGTCGTAATGAGAACAAAACCATATTTTGTTCCTTTGTTTATGCAGATAACTATTATGTTAATCGGAGAGCGCTTTGGAGCAACCTTGCTAGCCATGCCAGATTCATGCGTAGTAGACCTTGGGTGTTATTGGGAGACTTTAATGTTGCTCTTAATTTGGAGGATCATTCATGTGGTGTTTATGCTCCTGATACTGCTATGCGTGAATTTAAAGAATGTGTTTTGAATATGGAGGTGTCGGATGTTAATAGTACGGGGTTGCACTTTACAAGGAATCAAAAACCAAGAGGCTCTAATGGAACTTTAAAGAAGATTGATAGAATTATGGGTAATTTAAAGTTTGGTGATGATTTCCCGGGTTGTTTTGCTATATTCCAACCTTACCGTATTTCAGATCAGTCTCCTTGTATCCTTCGTATTCCTTAGGTGGCCAAACTCAAACCTAAACCTTTTAAGTTCTCTAATTTTCTTGTGCATAAAGAAGGCTTTATTGATACGGTTGCTTCGGGGTGGAATCTTAGTGTTAATGGTTGTGCTATGTATCGTGTTGTTAAACGCTTGAAGGGGCTGAAATCTCCTTTTCGTAAGCTTTTGCATAATCAAGGTAACCTGCATGAGAGGGTTGCTAATATTCGTAAGGAGTTAGATGAGGTCCAACGTGCTATTGATAAAGACCCGTTCAATTCAGCCCTTAGGGAAGAGCATGCTCATTACCTTTTTGCTTTTAAGGAGGCAACAATAGATGAGGAGCGGTTTTTAAAGCAAAAATCTAAAGTTCAATGGCTTCATGCAGGTGATTCTAATACGGCTTATTTTCATAATGTTGTTAAAAGTAAATGTGCTCGTAATCGGATTGAATTGGTTCGAGATGCGGCTAATATTTTGTATGAAGGAAGTGCAGTTGCAGGGGCTTTTATGTCTCATTGTGAGCAGTTTCTAGGTATTGAAGGGGATTGTACACCTCTTGATGATCATACTTTATTCTCTAATGTCCTTAATCCTCAAATGGCTGATTTTATGGTGAGAGATGTTATGGATTCTGAAATTAGGGAAGCTATATTCTCGATGGGGGATGATAAAGCTCCAGGGCCTGACGGGTACACTGCCGCTTTTTTTAAGAAAGCATGGGATGTTGTGGGTCTTGATGTTACGTGTGCTATTTGGGATTTCTTCTCTAATGGTAAGCTTCTGAAGGAAATCAACCACACTATTATATCATTGATTCCTAAAGTGTCTACCCCTTCTAAGATTACTGATTATAGGCCTATTTCTTGCTGCAATGTCTTGTTTAAGTGCATTAGTAAAATTATTGCGAACCGTGTTAAAGATAGCCTTGGTCACTTGGTTAGTATCAACCAATCTGCGTTTGTTCCTGGGCGTCGTATTTCTGATAATATATTGCTTACCCAAGAGCTTATGCGGAATTATCATAGAGGGAGAGGTCCGCCTAGATGTGCTTTTAAAGTGGATATTCAAAAGGCGTATGATACGGTTAATTGGGCTTTTCTTAGGTCTATTTTGGTTGGTTTTGGTTTCCATCACAAAATGGTCGATTGGATTATGGTTTGTGTTTCATCTACATCGTATTCCATATGTGTTAATGGGGATCTTCATGGCTGGTTTCAAGGTAAGCGAGGTCTTCGGCAGGGTGACCCGTTATCTCCTTACTTATTTACACTGGTTATGGAGGTTTTAACTCTTATATTGTAGAAGAAGGTTTCTAATTCGGTGGAATTTCAGTTTCATCATTTGTGTGAGCAGCAGAGAATTATTAACCTTTGTTTTGCAGATGATCTTTTCTTGTTTTCTAGAGGCCATCCTGAATCGGTTAATGTTATTATGCAAGCGCTAGAGGATTTCAAGAATGTTTCGGGTCTTGTTCCGAGTATTCCCAAGAGTACTGCTTTTTTCTGTAATGTGCCAAATGCTTTGAAAGCTATTATTCTTCAGTCTATGCCATTTGCAGAAGGTTCTCTCCCGGTTAGATATTTGGGTGTCCCTCTCATTTCGTCTCGGAATTATAGGGATTGTAAGGTTCTTGTGGAGAAATTAGAAGGGCGTGTGAATGATTGGCGTAATAAATTTCTTTCGTTTGCGGGTAGGCTTCAATTGATCAGATCCGTGTTGTCTTCGATGCATATTTATTGGGCTTCTGTTTTTATCCTCCCTGCTCGTATTATTCATGATTTGGAGCAGCTCATGAGGGGCTTTCTTTGGTGTCAAGGGGAAATGAAAAGGGGTAAGGCTAAAGTGGCGTGGGATTCTATCTGTAAGCCTCAAAGTGAAGGTGGTCTTGGTATTCGTAGATTGGCTGATTTTAATATTGCTCTTATGACTACGCATATTTGGAGTATTTTAACCCATAAAGAGTCTTTATGGGTTAAATGGATTCATTCATACAAACTTCGTGGTAGGAGTTTTTGGGATGTTCCTTGCTTAGGCGATGTTAGTTGGGGTTGGCGTAAGTTGCTTGCTATTAGACCCAAGGTTCGTCCGTTCATTTGGCATATGATCAACAATGGTAAGTCTACTACTGTTTGGTTTGACATGTGGTGTGATATTAGCCCTATTCGTGATATGCTCACTCCTAGAGACATTAGTCGGGCTGGTTTAACCTCATCGGATTCAGTTTGTGATGTGATTGATAATGGTACTTGGAGATGGCCTGCTGATTGGTATTCTAGATTTCCGGATTTAGCTAATCTCCCGGTCCCTAATTTACTTGATGATGCTGATGATGGTTTATTATGGCGTGATTTGGATGGAAATCTTAGTCCCTTTTCGGTTGCTTGTGCTTGGGATTTCCTTCGTGCAAGGGCTGATCAAGTCGATTGGTTGCATATACCGTGGTTTCCTCATTGTATCCCAAGGCATGTGGTGCATATGTGGCTTGTTATTACGCAGAAGTTGAAAACTCAAGATAGACTTCGGGAATCGGATGTTGGGCCTAATGTTGATCTAAGTCTCCTTACATGCCCGCTTTGTGAAACGGTTCCGGATTCTCACCCACATTTGTTCTTTGAGTGTCAATTTTCTTTCCAGGTTTGGTTCAAAGTCCGGTCTTTATCCGGCATGGATGTGGTCTCACCTTCGTTGGAGGATGTTCTTACTTTCCTGATTCCTATTTCTAAGGGGCGTTCTGTTGTTAGCATTCTTTCTCGGTTATTACTTGCGGCTACTACATATTACCTTTGGATGGAATGCAATTCTAGAGTTTTTAATCAAAAGAAGTCTAATGTTGATGAAGTGGTCCAAGTTATTGTCTCTACCATTCGGTTGAAGCTGGTTACCTTCAAGTTCAAGAAGTTAACCCCTCGATCTCGTCTACTGCTGGATAAATGGAAGATTCCAAGTGCTTGTTATTTTCACGAGGGGAGTGCAAGGTAAGGGTTGTACTCTTTTTCCCTACTCCAAGGTTTTTCCCTATGGGTTTTTCTTGGAAAGGGTTTTTAAGGAGGCAAACTTCCTGGGTCGCCTTGCTCCCTTCGTACTTATGGGTGGATGCGGGACGTTCGCTTGATTCAAGATTTTTCTTGTTTTTGTACCTAGTTAGGTGCTTTGTAATATAGCTAGGTTTGTTGTGTTTATGGCCTGTCATAAACACTAGTTCTTCAAGCTTTTTGCTTGAGGTTAATGTGGTAATTCTGCCACATTCCATTTGTACTTAACGATTTTTTGGTTATATATTTACCGGGGTTAACCCCTTTACCAAAAAAAATAATCAAGTGTGCAAGTATTAGGAACAATGGCTATCATAATGTAAAGGGCAATTGCTCTCATCAAGTGAGCAAGCGTTTAGGAACAACGGATCCCATAAACTAAGGTACAATTGCTCTCAACAAGTGAGCCTTTACGGACAACGGATCTTATGTAAGGGACAAATTGCACTCATAAAGTTAGCCTTTAGGGACAACGGATCTCATCATGTAAGTGACAATTGCTCTTATTGAGTGTGTAAGCATTAGATACAACGGTTATCATCATGTAAAGGGCAATTGCTCTCATCAAGTGAGCAAGCATTTTGGGACAACGACTCCCATAAACTAATGTACAATTGATCTCAACAAGTGAGCCATAACGGACAACGGCTCCTATTATGTAAGGGACAAATTGCCCTCATAAATTTAACCTTTAGGGACAAGGGATCTCATCATGTAAGTGACAATTGCTCTTATTGAGTGTTTAAGCATTAAGGACAACGGTTATCATAATCTAAAGGGCAATTGCTCTCATCAAGTGTGCAAGTGTTTAGGGACAACAGATCGCATAAAGTAAGGTACAATTGCTCTCTACAAGTGAGCCTTTAGGGACAACAGCTCTTATTATGTACGGGAGAAATTGCCCTCATAAAGTTAGCCTTTAGGGACAACGGATCTCATCATGTAAGTGACAATTGCTATAACCAAGTGTGCAAGCATTAGGGAACACGGCTATCATAATGTAAAGGGCAATTGCTCTCATCAAGTGAGCAAGCATTTAAGAACAACGGATCCTATAAACTAAGGTACAATTGCTCTCAACAAGTGAGCCTTTATGGCCAATGGCTCATATTATGTAAGGGAAAATTTTCCAACATAAAGTTAGCCGTTAGGGACAACGGATCTCATCATGTAAGTGACAATATCTCTTATTGAGTGTGTAAGCATTAGGGACAATGGATCCTATAAAGTAAGGTACAATTGCTCTCTACAAGTGTGCCGTTAGGGACAAGTTCTTATTGTATAAGGGACAAATTGCCCTCATAAAGTTGGCCTTTAGGGACAACGGATCTCATCATGTAAGTGACAATTGCTCTAAATCAAGTGTGCAAGCATTTGGGACAACGGCTATCCTAATGTAAAGGGCAAATGCTCTCATCAAGTGAGCAAGCGTTTAGGAACAACAGATTCCATAAACTAAGGTACAATTGCTTTCAACAAGTGAGCCTTTACGAACAACGGCTCTTATTATGTAACGGAGAAATTGCCCTCATAAATTTAGCCTTTAGGGACAACGGATCTCATCATGTAAGTGACAATTGCTCTTATTGAGTGTGTAATCATTAAGGACAACGGTTATCATCATGTAAAGGGCAATTGCTCTCATCAAGTGAGCAAGTGTTTAGAGACAACAGATCCCATAAAGTAAGGTACAATTGCTCTCTACAAGTGAGCCTTTAGGGACAACAACTCTTATTATGTAAGGGACAAATTGCCCTCATAAAGTTAGCCTTTAGGGACAACGGATCTCATCATGTAAGTGACAATTTCTCTAATCAATTGTGCAAGCATTAGGGACAACGACAATCATAATGTAAAGGGCAATTGCTCTCATCAAGTGAGCAAGCGTTTAGGCACAATGAAACCCATAAACTAAGGTACAATTGCCCTCAACAAGTGAGCCTTTACGGACAACGTCCCTTATTATGTAAGGGACAAATTGCCCTCATAAAGTTAGCCTTTAGTGACAACGGATCTCATAATGTAAGTGACAATTGCTCTTATTGAGTGTGTAAGCATTAGGGACAACGGTTATCGTCATGTAAAGGGCAATTGCTCTCATCAAGTAAGCAAGTGTTTAGGGACAATGGATCCCATAAAGTAAGGTACAATTGCTCTTTACAAGTGTGCCTTTAGGGACAACAACTCTAATTTTATAAGGGACAAATTGCCCTCTTAAAGTTAGCCTTTAGGGACAACGGATCTCATCACGTAAGTGACAGTTGCTCTAATTAAGTGTGCAAGCATTAGGGACAACGACTATCCTAATGTAAAGGGCAATTGCTCTCATCAAGTGAGCAAGCGTTTAGGAACAACGGATCCCATAAACTAAGGTGCAATTGCTCTCAACAAGTGAGCCTTTACGGACAACGGCTCTTATTATGTAAGGGACAAATTGCCCTCATAAAGTTAGCCTTTAGGGACAACGGATCTCATCATGTAAGTGACAATTTCTCTAATCAAGTGTGCAAGCATTAAGGACAATGTCTATCATAATGTGAAGGGCAATTGCTCTCATCAAGTGAGCAAGCGTTTAGGAACAACGGATCTCATAAACAAAGGTACAATTGCTCTCAACAAATGAGCCTTTACGGACAATGGCTCTGATGCATAGGGATTGCACCAGGCTTTACCTCTCAAGGGATCTTGAGAAGCTTACAACCCCCACCAGGCAGTGTACCTGATCGTTGTAGTATAGTATAGTGACAAGTACCGGGGGATTGATCGTTTAGCTAGGAATAGTGTCGCTAGGATTAGAAAACCTAAATACTAGTTCTAGAGATGATGGATGATTATTTTTGTATTTTTATATTTTTTAGGAAGCAAGTAAAAATCTCGGGTTTAAAGGATTTGGGCGGAATTAGTTGCTAGTCAACTAACCCGATACTAAAGTTGCAATCAAAATAAAATACTAAAAATGAAAATAAACTAAATTAAACTAAGGTTGTGAGCAATAAGTGGAGAAATTGTGTTTACTTAGATTTCATTACTCCCTAGATATCTTTTACACGTTAATTACTTGTTATAGTTGCGTGGATGACGGATTGTATTCCTTAATACCATTCATGGGGTGGTGCACTTAATTCCCCAATCCTATGAGTGCCTACTTCACTCCTATGTCGAGCCGGCTAAGAAGCTCCTAACATGGGATCATTAGAATTTACTCGTGCATTAAATACAACCAATAAAACCTAGTGCACATCAGTTCATGTTTCCTAAGACGTTCAAGCATGTTACCATTTGGAGATCTGCCAGTTTTCTTAAGCCTAACATCGAAATCACTCATCCAATACAACCATAAACAAGTAATCAACACATAATTAACATCTAGGTTTCATTAGATCTAAGCAATCACAAAATAGATCTAGCCTAGCATGGTATTAAGACAAGCACAAGATATAGACAACCAACACATAGACATATTGATTGAATTAGAAGAACACTTATCTCAATTAAACATAATAGGGTTCAAGGGCGGAAAACCCTTGAAAAACCTGTAAAATTCGTAATAGGTTCGGCCTTAGGGTTTCTCCAAAACTTCTCTCTTTTTTTATGAATGAAAATTAGAAAACTATATATAGAAAACTGAGGCTGACGGCGTCAAGACCAAATAGTTGACACCGTCATCTCGCCGCCAAAATACTTCTCGGACTGCCTTGATCTATATCTGACGCCGTCATGTGTTAAGGTCTTCCAGGCCATCACGTGTTTTACTCTTGATGCTCTACTTGTGACGTCGTCACGTTTGCACTGGGTCGTCATGCAATTTACTCTTGACGCCGTCAGTATGTTGCTCTTGATGCTGTCACCTACTGTTCCCAGCAAGGAAAATTAAGACTTTGGCGTTTTCTTCACTTTTATGCTCCAAAAACGTCCGAATTGCTTCTCCAGATTTCACTCCCAAAGTACCTAAAATCACAAAAGGAACGATTTAGGGCAATATTTGATCAAATAAATTCAATTCCGGGCTTAAATGACCCCTTAAAAGTGGTTCATTTTTCGCCTCATCATATACCCTTACACTTGAGATTTGCTTGTCCTCAAGCAAATGCGCTTTTATTCTAATCAAAATACAAGTTAGGGGTCATTTAACACTAATATAAAAGTAATTACAACAAATAATCGTTCCACTAAAGACCAAAGACAAGCACGGAGGTCATACACTAGCACCTCACAAATAGTGTTTAGATACTCACATCTCTCGGGTGTAATAAAGTATAAATTACAATATGGAAACGGAAGATATCTCTCACTACCTGTCATAGCAAAATAGATTACCATAGGCTTGGGAAAGGGTCAAACCTCCACCACATGGCGTAAGCACCTAGGATAAACTATCAAAGAGGTCTTTTAAAGGGTTGTAACGTTAGGTGTAGGGATATGAAATACACGGTTTTGTTGGATAAAGGAAGTTTTTACTGGTGGCGAGTTAACAATCTTGGTTAATTACATGTACAATATGGTGTTGCTAAGCCAAGACTAGACTCGACTTAAGCTAATAAATGAAAAATAACAAAAACATAAAATGAACATAGAATGAAAAGGGATAGTAGTCCGTATGTTTTTTCTCTTTTCTTTTTCTATTTTTTTTCTTTTTCTTGATTTTTTAATTTTTTTTTTTTTTTTTTTTTTTTTTTTTTTTTTTTTGCATACACTCTTAACCCTACCATCCAAAATAATACATCATAGGGAATGGAAATTCCCCTTACACTTGAATTTTTACATACTTTACAATGAACTAAACTAATGACTCGAATTAAGAAAATCAAAACACTTGGAGCACTTTTAAGATTAACGTACACATGGGGGTAATAAATGATGTTCTTCCCCATTACTCCATAAAATAAGTACTTTACCCATAAGTCCCAAGCATCCCAAAACAATATGTACAAGGATATGACTCGACTTAGCAACCATGTAATCAATTAGATAATTAACTTAGGGTTTAACAAATAACAATAATGCACTAAAAATGAGCGCATACACGGAAGGCTAAGGCGATTTAGGTGTACATTTAAGTGGGGTGTAACAAATTTTTCCTTTAAGTAAAATGCTTAAAGTTAGAAATGAAAAGATAGGCTCAGAGGGGTGTACTAGAGGTTTCGTGTACTAAAAATGAGTACAACGCTAAGGTGTGGGAAAATTAGTTGACTTAACTAGCCAAATATTATGACTTAAATGGTCAAGTAATTATAATACGGGTTTAACACAATGGTGATCCTAATGCCTCTTATCATGTAGTAAATCCTACTACACGAATGTAGTCTCACTAGCGGTCTCGGGATGCATCACTAATGCAAGTTCTAGAATCTAAATGCTATCGGTACACTCATAAGCAATAATAATAAATGCTTTTCCTATCAAATCTAAAGGCGAACCTCACATATTTGGGTGGAAATTTTTTTTGAAAGTACGGTTATGTGCTAGTCATACAATCTCCTATCCATGAGACGCTTGCTATGGCTAAAGTTTCACTCCTAAATGTTGTAAAAAAATTTAAATTTGGCGCTAAAATTGCACTAACAAGTATTTCTCATAGTTTTATTACACATCTACCATTAAACAAAACAAACTCAAGCGAAAGTGTACATGTAAGGTATCATCATTTTACCCTCCCCTTACACTTAAGATGAACATTGTCCCCAATGTTCAAGTAAAGAATGTAAAAGTGAAATAAGTAAAAAGAATGAAATCAAATACTCCCCTGATTCGCTCGGTATGGATAATAAGGTGGCCGGGTTAAATCTTCCTCCAAGAAAATGAACAATCAAAGCTTCCCTTCCAGAATATAAATCATCTTCTTGTCATACATAACCTGTAAATCCTGAGAAAACAAACAAAGCAACCTCGCATAAAATCGGCGGCAATCTATATAAGCTACTAAATCCTAGAAAACAAAGTAAGATATAATGCTTGTGGAATGAAGTTTGTAGATTTCCTGGAGATTATAAAACTTAATAATTCACAAAAACTTTAAAACTCCGTTAGAAAAACAAAACTGGTAAAATTTCCAGATTTTTACACGTGACGCCGTCAAGAGTAATCTCGTGACGCCGTCAGAAGTGACCTGCAGAAATTCTTATGTTAAGTTTCTGGAAAATTTCTGGAAAAACTTGGTCCTACTTCCTGGAAAATCCTGCAAAACTTCATTATGACTCAATACAAGCATTTGACTCTAACAAATACGAATATACATGTTCACTTAATATTGTGGAGAATCATGATCGGTTTGTTTCTTAAAAACATATTTGGGGTTTCTCCTTACACTTATCTTTTGCAAAAATACTTTTAGGTGGAGTTAAGATTAGGCCAAAACAACAAAGTAAAGTATTTCCACTAATTAATTTAGAAACATGATCTACCAAAAAACCCTAACCGAATTCTCTCTCCCCTTGGAGAAATCCGGCCGCCACTCTAACTATTATTTCCGGCCAAATCTCAATCCAAATCGTCCTCTCTATCCTTCCTAGGGTATGCAATACGATCTTGGGTTAGATATACATATTAGAGTGGTTGGCAGATTCGTTTTTCATTATCTTCTATCGGATTTCTCCTTGTTTTTTCATTGGCAACTTTGAAAACCCTAACTATTTTTTGCTTATTAATTCGTTATCTTTAAAGTCGACCATTGGTGTGGCTGGTTTTGTAGATTCGAATATGTTTTAGGGTTTCGAAGTGGGTGCATATATGTTATATGTTATAACCGCCATTAGGGTTTTTAGGAATCGATCTGTTCATGGTTTACTTAAGTCGGCTTTGTATTATTTTTTATAGATCGATCTCCTTTGTGTGAAGGCGTCTGCTGCACATTGGTATAATCTTTTAGGGTTTTACCGTGTTTCATTCAACGATTTCCTATATAGGATGTCGTCTGGTGTGTGGCTACGTGGTTATTGATGTGGTGTTGGCGACATGATTTCATGGTTTGACGAAACCTTTTTGTGGTTTCGTTTTTATTTATTGTCACACCTGCTGGATTGATTCTTTGAATGCTATATCTTAATCCTTTTAGGGTTTTGTTTCTTCTTTGTTTGTTGGTGGCTTTGACCTGTTTCATTCGTGATGTAAGTACCCTCATTAGGGTTTCATTGATGGAAGTCAAACCGATTGGTTTTGTTTATTGGATTTCATGATTATCCATGGTTCCTTTGTATGGTGTACATGGTTTATAAGGGAGAGATGGCTGCTATTGATCGATCTGGTGTTTCTCTTAGAGGTGGCGTGCTGCAGAAACCTTAACTTTTCGAAATCGTTTTCTCACTTTGGGTGAATCGTTTTTTTAGGGTTTCCATCGCTAATTGGTTTTTATTGCACCCTTGCTTCTGATTATCATAAGTCGGTTGTTAATCGATTTTATCATATATAATAAGGGTTGATCTGTTTGACAAAAACTTCATCACTCACAATCTATCGATTTCTTTTTTAGGGATCGTTTTTCTAGGGTTTCGTTGTTTGATGATTTATTTAATCGTAGCCTGCTCTTAGGTCGGTTTAATGAATTTTATTGATTCATATATTCTGGTACGATTTGGGTGGACCTATTCACCAATGCAACGGATCTGGTTTTTGGTGCTTAACTCTATCTAAACTCGATTTGGGTTTCGGTATTTTCTCATTGCAAGTCCCGTTCTAGGGTTTTCTGAGTACATGTGTGTTGCTGCAAGTCTTCGTAAGGAAGTGAACGTGGGTTTTTGAGAGATTTAAGTTTTTGTTAAGTGGGTTAAAGAGAGAGGGTAAGTCAAGTTTTAGAGTTCCTTGTTCAAAAACTCTTTTCGATTATCAAAGACCTTTGCCGATTGTTAATTATCTTGTCTTATGATCGCTTTTGCTGGAGTTAGGGTTGCTTAACCCTATTATCATTTTATAACTGATCCTCACAGTGCTAGTTTCTGATTGGCGTGTTATACATTCATGTCCTGAGAATTTGGTTAGGATCTTTTCGTCATTATTGGAAGTTAGGGTGCTGCACCCTATTCGCCATTATTGGAAGTTAGTGTAACATGCTTATTTTATTTTATTTTATTTTTTTTGGGTAAAGGGGAGTAATCCTGCACCCTGGTAAATATATAAAACCAAAAAAACATTTCTATTGGGTTTGTGATGATTATCGGCACGTTATTTTTCATGGTAGCCCTTCTAAGGGTTTGAATGTTGGTGGTGCGTTCTGTATAGATGAAGGTATTTGAACGTGGGTTAAGGGAGAGGTCTACGTGATCGTATCGGTATGTTAGGGTTTATTTAGCCCTATTTTCTGCTCGTGCATGCATTGTATGGTCCTTGCTGTTCAGAACTATGGTCTTGCTGACTTGGTGGTAGGTAGTAATGTTTTGGTACGAGCTTTGGTTGTTCAATGGGTTGTTTGCTGTTCGTGTTTTCTAGTGGATTGATCTTTATCTAAGTTCATTGTAACTTTTATGGTATCTGCTGCTGCTCGAATTTGTGTTGTAAGTTAAGTTTAAGGGTCTTATTCAAAACCTTTTTATCATCGTTCATGGACATGGCATTGATTTATTTGATCATGTGATCGATGATGCTCTCTTTGATGTAAGTTAGGGTTGGCTAGCCCTATTTTCGTCTACAACTGATCAAGATTCATTGTTTTTCATTCTTAGCTTGAGTTTCCTTTGAAACTTGTAGTAGATGTGGTATTGGATCGAGTTGTAGTGTTGGTTTGGTCCTGGTTGGATCAATGAAGACCGGTGTAGTTGGTGGATCTATTGTGTGGAGTGGCGCCTGTCTATTCTACCATGGTTTCGGCTGCATCGTTGTAGGTCATGAACTTCTATGACGACATGGGAAGATTCAAGTTGTTACTTGATGTTTTTATTTTTAAATCTTATAGTCGTTGTAGTTTTATGTTCATGTATTTGTTATAAGAGTTGTTTTCTCTTATAGGTAAGTTATAAGAATGGTTTGTCATTCTTATATTAGAGTCTGTAAGTGTCCTAAGGGACTGAGATAAGGGGTGTACGCCCTCATCCTTTGTACTTCAACGCTTTTGGTGTAATGTATTTTGCCAGGGTGTGTTATCCCTTTTACCCAAAAGATTTCATCATGCAAGTGACAATTGCTCTTGTCAAGTGTGCAAGCATTAGGGACAACTGCTATCATCATGTAAAGAACAATTGCTCTCATCAAGTGAGCAAGTGTTTAGGGACACGGCTCCCATAATTGCTCTCAACAAGTGAGTCTTTAGGGACAACGGCTCTCATAATTGCTCTCAACAAGTGAGCCTTTAGGGACAATGGCTCTTATCATGGAAGAGACAAATTGCACTTATAAAGGTAGCCTTTAGAGACAACGGATCTCACCATGTAAGTGACAATTGCTCTTATCAAGTGTGCAAGCATTAGGGACAAAGGCTATCATCATGTAAAGGGCAATTGCTCTCATCAAGTGAGAAAGAGTTTAGGGACAACGGCTCCCATAAAGTCAGGAACAATTGCTCTCAACAATTGAGCCTTTAGGGACAACGGATCTTATCATGGAAGAGACAAATTGCCCTTATAAAGGTAGCCTTTAGAGACAACGGATCTCATCATGTAAGTGACAATTACTCTTATCAAGTGTGCAAGCATTAGGGACAACGGCTATCATCATACAAAGGGCAATTGCTCTCATCAAGTGAGCAAGCGTTTAGGGACAACGGCTCCCATAAAGTCAGGTACAATTGCTCCCAACAAGTGAGCCTTTAGGGAACCGACTCTTATTATATAAGGGACAAATTGTCCTCATAAAGTTAGCCTTTAGGGACAACGGGTCTCATCATGTAAGTGACAATTGCTCTTATCAAGTGTGCAAGCATTAGGGACAACGGCTATCAACATGTAAAGGGCAATTGCTCTCATCAAGTGAGTAAGCGTTTAGGGACAACGGCTCCCATAAAGTCAGGTACAATTGCTCTCAACAAGTGAGCCTTTAAGGACAACGGCTCTTATCATGGAAGAGATAAATTGCCCATATAAAGGTAGCCTTTAGAGACAACGGATCTCATCATGTAAGTGACAATTGCTCTTATCAAGTGTGAAGCATTAGGGACAACAGCTATCATCATGTAAAGGGCATTTGCTCTCATCAAGTGAGCAAGCGTTTAGGGACAACGGCTCCCATAAATTCAGGAACAATTGCACTCAACAAGTGAGCCTTTAGGGACAACGGCTCTTATCATGGAAGAGACAAATTGCCCTTATAAAGGTAGCCTTAAGAGACAACGGATCTCATCATGTAATTGACAATTGCTCTTATCAAGTATGCAAGCATTAAGGACAACGGCTATCATCATGTAAAGGGCAATTGCTCTCATCAAGTGAGCAAGCGTTTAGGGACAACGGCTCCCATAAACTCAGGTATAATTGCTCTCAACAAGTGTGCCTTTAGGGACAACGACTCTTATCAAGGAAGAGACAAATTGCACTTATAAAAGTAGCCTTTAGAGACAACGGATCTCACCATGTAAGTGAAAATTTCTCTTATCAAGTGTGCAAGCATTAGGGACAACGGCTATCATCATGTAAAGGGAAATTGCTCTGATCAAGTGAGCAAGCGTTTAGGGACAACGGCTCCCGTAAAGTCAGGTACAATTGCTCTCAACAAGTAAGCCTTTAAGGACAACGGCTCTTATCATGGAAGAGACAAATTGCCCTTATAAAGGTAGCCTTTAGAGACAACGGATCTCATCATGTAAGTGACAATTGCTGTTATCAAGTATGCAAGCATTAGGGACAACGGCTATCATCATGTAAAGGGCAATTGCTCTCATCAAGTGAGCAAGCGTTTAGGAACAACGGCTCCCATAAAGTCAGGTACAATTGCTCTCAACAAGTGAGCCGTTAAGGACAACGGCTCTTATCATGGAAGAGACAAATTGCCCTTATAAAGGTAGCCTTTAGAGACAACGGATCTCATCATGTAAGTGACAATTTCTCTTATCAAGTGTGGAAGCATTAGGGACAATGGCTATCATCATATAAAGGGCATTTGCTCTCACCAAGTGAGCAAGCGTTTAGGGACAACGGCTCCCATAAAGTCAGGAACAATTGCTCTCAACAAGTGAGCCTTTAGGAACAACGGCTCTTATCATGGAAGAGACAAATTGCCCTTATAAAGGTAGCCTTTAGAGACAACGGATCTCATCATGTAAGTGACAATTGATCTTATCAAGTGTGCAAGCATTAGGGACAACGGCTGTCATCATGTAAAGGGCAATTGCTCTCATCAAGTGAGCAAGCGTTTAGGGACAACGGCTCCCATAAAGTCAGGTACAATTGCTCTCAACAAGTGAGCCTTTAAGGAAACCGACTCTTATTATATAAGGGACAAATTGTCCTCATAAAGTTAGCCTTTAGGGACAACGGGTCTCATCATGTAAGTGACAATTGCTCTTATCAAGTGTGCAAGCATTAGGGACAACGGCTATCAACATGTAAAGGGCAATTGCTCTCATCAAGTGAGTAAGCGTTTAGGGACAACGGCTCCCATAAAGTCAGGTACAATTGCTCTCAACAAGTGAGCCTTTAAGGACAACGGCTCTTATCATGGAAGAGATAAATTGCCCATATAAAGGTAGCCTTTAGAGACAACGGATCTCATCATGTAAGTGACAATTGCTCTTATCAAGTGTGAAGCATTAGGGACAACAGCTATCATCATGTAAAGGGCATTTGCTCTCATCAAGTGAGCAAGCGTTTAGGGACAACGGCTCCCATAAATTCAGGAACAATTGCACTCAACAAGTGAGCCTTTAGGGACAACGGCTCTTATCATGGAAGAGACAAATTGCCCTTATAAAGGTAGCCTTTAGAGACAACGGATCTCATCATGTAAGTGACAATTGCTCTTATCAAGTATGCAAGCATTAGGGACAACGGCTATCATCATGTAAAGGGCAATTGCTCTCATCAAGTGAGAATGCGTTTAGGGACAACGGCTCCCGTAAAGTCAGGTATAATTGCTCTCAACAAGTGAGCCTTTAAGGACAACGGCTCTTATCATGGAAGAGACAAATTGCCCTTATAAAGATAGCCTTTAGAGACAACGGATCTCATCATGTACTTGACAATTGCTCTTATCAAGTGTGGAAGCATTAGGGACAACGACTATCATCATGTAATGGGCAATTACTTTCATTAAGTGAGCAAGCGTTTAGGGACAACGGCTCCCATAAAGTAAGGTAGAATTGCTCTCAACAAATGAGCCTTTAGGGACAACGGCACTTATCATGTAAGGGACAAATCGCCCTCATAAGCTTAGACTTTAGGGACAACGGATTTCATCATGCAAGTGACAATTGCTCTTGTCAAGTGTGCAAGCATTAGGGACAACTGCTATCATAATGTAAAGAACAATTGCTCTCATCAAGTGAGCAAGTGTTTAGGGACACGGCTCCCATAATTGCTCTCAACAAGTGAGTCTTTAGGGACAACGGCTCTCATAATTGCTCTCAACAAGTGAGCCTTTAGGGACAGTGGCTCTTATCATGGAAGAGACAAATTGCACTTATAAAGGTAGCCTTTAGAGACATCGGATCTCACCATGTAAGTGACAATTCCTCTTATCGGGTGGCGACAAATTGTACATCAGCGATCACACCATCTATACGATTCAATCTCATTAAATCTTAAATCCGTTAAGTTTAACCTTATTCACAATCGTGGGTCGGTTTGATTTAATTGGTGGCTTCCTAATCGTGGGTCGGTGGATCTTATTCATATATATTCTTCAATCGCTGGTGTACTTATTTTTTTTGTCGTCTTTTATTGTTAGTATTTGTATCAAAAGCGCTCATTCTCCATTGTTTATTCATATTAACGTTTTTGATTTGCTGCATGTGATTTATATACAATACCGATTCTATTTATTCAATTCAATATTAATAGTGGGTCGGTTTGTAGTTCTTATTAAATTGCATGTTTGCCCTTGTCCCATATTTAATTGCATGCATATCTTTGTTCTCTGTGCTTCACGTTGGTTTTAACTTCGATTTGGTTTTGATTTGGGCTTGCTGCTGATTGTGACTCCATTCTTATTTAAACTCTTTTTAAAGGGTTCAGCGTTTGCAAGTGTATTGTTGAGTCCGTTTGGAAGAAACCCTAATTTTAGGGCTGGTATTACAAGGTACTGATTTTGGAATTTTATTGGAAGTGGGTTTTGAGAGAGATGGAGCAAGGTTTTCTCAACAAAGCGAGCAGGTTTCATCGATGAATGATGGTATTATTGGTTCGGTGTTGAGTGGAATGGCTAGGAAGGTTAAAAGCACCGATGGTAAAAGATTGGGAAAAGATGGAAAACCATTGATGACATACCGTTGTGTAAAGGACAAGATGCCATCAAATGTGCTTGTTGATGATGGTGTTGTTGTTAAGGAGTATAAGAAGGTCAATTCGTAGGTGAAAGCACTCCGGCTGATGTTGTTACACATGATGTTGGTGTCGACTTATCCTTGGCTGATGTGGTATTACCGGAGGAAGAAGTGGAAATAATTAGTTCACGATTTGATAATTCACTATATGGCTATTTTGTTGGACAACGACCTGCGTTTCCGGTAGTGCAAAATTTTGTTCGTAATGTTTGGAAACAATACGGGTTGATGCATGTCATGATACATCAAGGATTCTTTATGTTCAAGTTTTCTAGTAGGGAGGGTATGGAACATGTTCTTAATCAAGGTCCTTGGCGAGTTAGGTCAGTCCCTTTAATGCTTCATATTTGGAACCCTAATTCGGAATTGATTAAAGACGACATAAAGAAGGTTCATGTGTGGGTTAAGTTGTATAACGTGCCGGTGGTGGCATATTCGCTGATTGGGCTAAAAATGATCACGGCTAAGTTGGGACGAGTTATTATGTTTGATGAACACACGAGTAATATGTGTCTTAAGTCGTGGGGCATGAATTCTTATGCAAGAGCTTTAGTTGAAATTTCAGCGGATATTGATTTTGTGGAATCACTTGTAGTGGCAGTCCCTATTCCAAAGACAAAGGAGCATCGAATGGTTACTATTGATATTGAATTTGAGTATAAACCTCCCCGTTGTTCTATGTGCAAACTATTTGATCATGTGGATAAGGAATGCCATAAGAAGATGAAGAAGGTTAACATGAGTAAGAGTGTGGATGCTGGTCGAGGACCTAATATGCGTAATACAAAGGTTGGTAACAAGGTAAAAGTCTCGGGTAAGCCTAAATTTATTTATAGACCTGTTTCTAAACCTAGTAATAACAACCAGGCCACTACGTCCATACCGAAGGTTAATTTTACTCCTATTACTAAGGATGTGGTGAATTTGGCGTGTTATAAGCCAAACGATTCTGGACAGCCACAGGCTATTCCAAAGGAGCCTAATGAAGTGTCCAACAGTTCTAATACTGATGGAAAGTACTACAACGATGATATTAACTTGGCTGAATTGAGGAGTTATATTGATAAACGCATGGAGGATGAGAAAGTGATTGATATTCCTAAGGAGGATGTCCCGAAGGATGTTGATGATGGAAATGCAATGGAGGATACTATTCCTGTGCCTTCCATTAATGATATTTCGATACATGAGCCGCCTGGAAGTGTACTTATTGATAAGGGTAAGGAGGCTGGTCCGTCTAGTTCCTCCTTACCCCATGTTAATTCTGCTACCAAAAGAAGTAACCCTTTCTCTAAGGTTGGCGATGTAATTGATTCTGATAGTGAGGTGGATGAGGTTCTTAATCTGTATGATGAGTCTGCGAATTTATTTGATATGCCTATGGGTACATTTTCATCTACAGGTGGTGGACTGGACCAGGAAGATTACTATGATTATGATGACTTTACGGATCAGCTACATGATATCCCAAGACACTTGGCTGCCTTTTATGAAGATTTCAAGCTCCAAGGTCGGACTTGGAAGTAGTTGGTTTCAATGTAGTCTTGTTTTATTTATGTGGTAGTGGTCTTTTTCTTGTAACAAAGAAATGTTAATGCCTATGTAACGGGCTAAGATATGGGACTTCACCCATATCCATTGTACTTAATTGTTTTTTGGTTAATGCATTTTACCGGGGTACAGGATTATTCCCCTTTACCCAAAAAAAAAAAAGCATTAGGGACAACGGCTATCATCATGTAAAGTGCAATTGCTCTCATCAAGTGAGCAAGCGTTTAGGGACAACGGCTCCCATAAAGTCAGGAACAATTGCTCTCAACAATTGAGCCTTTAGGGACAACGGCTCTTATCATGGAAGAGACAAATTTCCCTTATAAAGGTAGCCTTTAGAGACAACGGATATCATCATGTAAGTGACAATTACTCTTATCAAGTGTGCAAGCATTAGGGACAACGGCTATCATCATACAAAGGGCAATTGCTCTCATCAAGTGAGCAAGCGTTTAGGTACAACGGCTCCCATAAAGTCAGGTACAATTGCTCTCAACAAGTGAGCCTTTAGGGAAACCGACTCTTATTATATAAGGGACAAATTGCCCTCATAAAGTTAGCCTTTAGGGACAACGGGTCTCAACATGTAAGTGACAATTGCTCTTATCAAGTGTGCAAGCATTAGGGACAACGGCTATCAACATGTAAAGGGCAATTGCTCTCATCAAGTGAGTAAGCGTTTAGGGACAACGGCTCCCATAAAGTCAGGTACAATTGCTCTCAACAAGTGAGCCTTTTGGGCCAACGGCTCTTATCATGGAAGAGACAAATTGCCCTTATAAAGGTAGCCTTTAGAGACAACGGATCTCATCATGTAAGTGACAATTGCTCTTATCAAGTGTTCAGGCATTAGGGACAGTGGCTATCATCATGTAAAGGGCAATTGCTCTCATCAAGTGAGCAAGTGTTTTAGGACAACGGCTCCCATAAAGTCAGGTACAATTGGTCTCAACAAGTGAGCCTTTAAGGACAACGGCTCTTATCATGGAAGAGATAAATTGCCCATATAAAGGTAGCCTTTAGAGACAACGGATCTCATCATGTAAGTGACAATTGCTCTTATCAAGTGTGAAGCATTAGGGACAACGGCTATCATCATGTAAAGGGCATTTGCTCTCATCAAGTGAGCAAGCGTTTAGGGACAACGGCTCCCATAAATTCAGGAACAATTGCAGTCAACAAGTGAGCCTTTAGGGACAACGGCTCTTATCATGGAAGAGACAAATTGCCCTTATAAAGGTAGCCTTTAGAGACAACGGATCTTATCATGTAATTGACAATTGCTCTTATCAAGTGTGCAAGCATTAGGGACAACGGCTATCATCATGTAAAGGGCAATTGCTCTCATCAAGTGAGCAAGCGTTTATTTTTTTGGGTAAAAGGGTTTCACCCTGGCAAAATATATTAATACAACAAAACGTTTTAAGCACAATGGAATGTGGCTGACATGCCACATTAACCTCAAGCTACGCTTGAACAACCACTACAAACTAAATGCTTGTGCTAATGACAGACCAAAAGCACAACAATCCTAGCTATACAAAGTAACTAGGAATAAAACCAAGAAGAAACTTGAATCCCATGAACGTCCAGCTTCCATCCAGCAATAGCAGAAAACCAAGAATCGAAAATCCGATAATAGAACCATCTAGCATCGCACCATAACTTAGCAGCAACAAAAGACCAATAGAACATCAAAACATATTCGTTACATACTATTCTCATCACTTTCAGGAGAATTAACTCCTGAGAGAGGTGAATCATTGAAACTAAAGGATTTGATGTCTCTTTACCAATAGCAATCACTACTGGAGTAGCCAAATGTTTAAGCCCGAAAACTATGGTACACCTGATAACCATCTGATTTATTAGCAAATCAGCAACTATTAACGGATTTGAGTTGTCTTTACCTGTAGCCGTTTGCTCAGGACTAGCCAAGAGATTAAGTTCAAAAACTATGGTACTCTTGATAACCATCTGATTTATTAGCAAACCAGAAACTATAAACGGATTTGAGCTGTCTTTACCTGTAGCCGTTTGCTCAGGACTAGCCAAAAGTTTAAGCTCAAAAGCTATGGTACTCTTGATAACCATCTGATTTATTAGCAAACCAGAAACTATATACGGATTTGAGATGTCTTTACCTGTAGCCGTTTGCTCAGGACTAGCCAATTCTTTAGGAGAACACATCACCCTAGGTGAATTGATAACCAAAAATGGAAGCGACATCATGTATGAATAAGAGATGAGGGTAACTTCCACACACGCACAAGATCAGTCACTTTCACCGTCCTTTTGAATCTACAAGTTAAAAGCTTCATTCGAATGGTGGACTGAATAACATCAACCACTTGAGCTTCCGTTCTCTTTTGTTGCTTGAAAATCCTATTGTTGCGTTCTTGCCAAATAACGTACGATGTAGCAGCAAACAAAAGCTTAGAAACCACACTTCTAACTGATCTAGATCTCGCCTTAATAGTAAGAAACGTTATAATAGCATCCAAAGACGAGGGCATAACACCAAGATCAGCAAACACCTTAAGAGAGTTCCAAACTTGAGAAGAGAATAAACACTCAAAAAATAGGTGCTCATGAGAATCAGGTTGCAACTCACACAACGGGCATAGTAAAGAAACAAGATTATTATTATCATCCAAAAGCGTCAACATATCTTGAGTCTTAAGCCTTCTTTTAATCACCAACCAAGTATGGAATGCATGTCTTGGAATTCGGTGGGAAAACCAGACCACATGAGACCAATCAACAATAGAGCCCCGAGGTCTAATACAATTCCAAGCAAGAGAGACCGAAAATTGCTTAAAACTGCCATCACTATAACGCCAAACTAAACGATCATCCACATTATTCAGCAATTGAGGAACCGTAATCGAATTAAGAGATGGATAACGAACAGACCATTGATTGGGCCACGCCCAACCATGCCCATGAATAATATCACTAACCTTAGAAACAGGAAAAAAGCCAGCTCGATGAATATCCCGAGAGGATACAATAAGAGACAAGGGGCTCAAGTCGCACCACGAATCGAACCATGCTGAAGCCTTTAATCCGTTACCTAATTTATACCATATGAATCTTCGAACAAGAGGCCGAAGCTGCAAAATCTTCCTCCAACTCCAAGTCATATTACCACGACACGGGACATCCCAAAAGTTGCGCTCCTTAAGCTTATACAAATGTATCCATTTAACCCAAAGAGATTCCTTACCCGAAACAATGCTCCAAATATGAGAAGAAATCAAAGCATTATTAAAAGAACCAAGCGATCTAATACCAAGCCCCCCTTCGTGTTTAGGAAGACAAACAACATCCCACGCAACTTTAGATCTACCTCTACTATTCCCATCATGACTCCAAAGAAAACCTCTCATAAGCTGTTCAAGATCATAGATAATACGAGAAGGAAGAATAAACACCGATGCCCAATAAATATGCATAGAAGAGAGCACGGATTGAATAAGTTGCAACCGACCAGCAAATGAAAGCGATTTATTCCTCCAATCCTTAATACGATTAGACAATCTTTCCACCAACTCCTTACAATCTCTAAAAATCAGCCTCGTTGTAACAAGAGGCACGCCAAGATATTTAACCGGGAGAACTCCTTCTTCAAAAGGAAGAACCTGAAGAATAGCAATCTTGACATGATTACGAACATTACAGAAATAGGCTGTACTTTTAGGCAAGCTTGGCGTAAGACCCGAAGCCAACTTAAACTCATCCAACGCATCCATAATAACTTGAGCAGAATTGACATCACCATGGGCAAAAAGAAATAAATCATCCGCAAAACACAAATTAATAATATTCAACTTAGAGCACTTGTGATGAAATGTAAATGAATTAGAAACACGAACCCGACGATGCAACATAAGCGTAAGAACCTCCATAACAAGAGTAAAGAGATATGGAGACAAGGGGTCACCCTGCCTAAGCCCTCGCTTACCCTTGAAATAACCATGCATAACACCATTAACACAGATCGAGAAAGAAGTCGATGACACACACTCCATAATCCATGCAACCATACGCTGGTGAAAACCAAACCCAATCAGAATACTCCTAAGGAAAGCCCAATCAACCGTATCATAAGCTTTCTGAATATCCACTTTAAATGCGCAACGAGCTGGACCCCGGTTAAGATGATAATTATGCATTAACTCTTGCGTTAACAAGATATTGTCCGAGATCCTCCTACCCGGAACAAACGCCGATTGATTCTGACTCACAAGGGACGTTAAACTCTCCTTAATGCGATTAGCAATGATCTTGCTAATACATTTATACAAAACGTTACAGCAAGAAATTGGTCTAAAATCATTAATACGAGAAGGAGAAGACACCTTAGGAAGAAGAGCGATAGCTGTATGATTCACTTCTTTAAGAAGCTTACCATTAACAAAGAATTCTTGAACCGCCTTCGTAACATCCCCCGCAATAATATCCCAAGAACCCTTAAAAAACGCAGCAGAATACCCATCCGGACCTGGTGATTTATCATCACCCATAGAAAAAATACACTCCTTAACCTCTTGCGCCGTAATTTCTCGAACCATGTGATTAGCAACAGAAGGATCAAGATACGTATGAAACAGCTCATCACCATTAAATGGGACATTATTACCCTCTTGCCCAAGAAAAGAAGTGAAATGACTCACAAACGCATTAGGGACCTGATCTTGCTCAAATCGAACCCCATCATTATTGCAAACAGAATCAATGCGGCTCCTAGCTTTACGACTCTTAACAACTTTATGGAAATAGGCCGAATTAGAGTCACCTACCCTAAGCCATTCCACTTTAGCCTTTTGTTTAAGAAAACGTTCCTCCAACAGAATGGCTTCATTATATGCATTAAGGTAAACTGCTTCCTCTTCTCTAATATCCATATTAAACGGGTCTACATCAAGCGCCCGCTGAACCGTATCCAACTCATGACGAAGCTTAATGACATTCTCATGAATATTACCCTCATTAAACAAAAGACCACGAAGAGGCTTCTTCAATAACTTCAGCTTACTAACAACTCGATACATGAAAAACCCACTAACATTCGTATCCCAAGCCTCCTTAACCTTCTCATTAAACTTCGGATTCTGAACCAGAATGTTAGCAAACTTAAACGGACGAGGCTTAAATGTAACCGAAGTCGGGATGGTAAGAATAGCCGGGGAGTGATCGGAGATACGATAGGGCTGGAAAATAGCATGTGCACCAACAAATAAATCCATAAAACCAAGGTTCGCCATAATACGGTCAATCTTCTTAAGCGTACCATCCAAACCTCTAGGCTTTTGATTCCATGTAAACTGCAGCCCCGACCGATTAATATCAACCAACTCTACGTCATCAATACATTCCTTAAACTCTCGCATAGAAATATCAATCACAGAAGATCCCGCCACCTTATCCTCCAAATGCAAGGCTGAATTAAAGTCACCAAGAATACACCAAGGACGAGCACGAATATACAGCTTATGCATCTTAAGATTATCCCATAGAGGCCTCCTGTGAGTGTATCTATTATGAGCGTATATAAAGGAACAAAAAAGCTCCTTTTTATCCGCCTTAAACCTAATGCAAACATGAATAACCTGATCATCCATAGAAATAACCGTTAAATCAACCACATCTTGATTCCAACCCAACACAATACGAGAGCCCTTAGTACACAAATGCCCATTAGAAGTCCAATCCCAATTACGAAACACCTTCGAACAAAGCACCTCCAACCTCGAATTAGCAACATGAGACTCAAGAATAGCACAAACCGAAAGTTTATTTTCACCAATAATCTGCCGAACCT
The DNA here is from genome assembly GCA_030686995.1 of Artemisia argyi. Classification (NCBI taxonomy): domain Eukaryota; kingdom Viridiplantae; phylum Streptophyta; class Magnoliopsida; order Asterales; family Asteraceae; genus Artemisia; species Artemisia argyi. The sequence goes on along the minus strand of JARVZY010001914.1, from coordinate 180,374 downwards.
CATTTTGTTTAGGGGATTGGTTCATTCCCCTTATGTTCCATGAGGCTATGCTATACATCAGCACCGTCTATAGAGGAAGTGCTTGCTTCCTTTTGTATATCATTTCTATGGACCGGCTTGTCACGCATCTCCATATGATCATCAACCTCTTCACCATCACTATCCAACACCGTCACACCCTCATCAACATTCTTACCATTACCTAACAGCTCCTCAACTCCCGAACTAAAAATATCATCATTAAGCGCGTCAAACGAATTCTTACTGGTTATATCACTCAAATCATCATGAATAAACGTTTTAGGGGTACGAACATCATTAACAACCTGTTTATCCGATGAATTATGACCAGCACTCATTGTAGGAACATTATCATTCTTATTGGTGACATGAGCCTTTGAAGATGAATCTTCATTCTCCCCAACAACCTTAGGACCAGTAGGGTCCTTATTAGTACCATTACCATTAGAAGAAGAAGCTCCATCAGCCCCTTTTTTATTCTTAGAAACCGGCTGCCAAACATAGTTAAAAGCGTTTAGGGACAACGGCTCCCATAAAGTAAGGTATAATTGCTCTCAACAAGTGTGCCTTTAGGGACAACGACTCTTATCAAGGAAGAGAAAAATTGCAGTTACAAAAGTAGCCTTTAGAGACAACGGATCTCACCATGTAAGTGAAAATTTCTCTTATCAAGTGTGCAAGCATTAGGGACAACGGCTATCATCATGTAAAGGGCAATTGCTCTCATCAAGTGAGCAAGCGTTTAGGGACAACGGCTCCCGTAAAGTCAGGTACAATTGCTCTCAACAAGTAAGCCTTTAAGGACAACGGCTCTTATCATGGAAGAGACAAATTGCCCTTATAAAGGTAGCCTTTAGAGACAACGAATCTCATCATGTAAGTGACAATTGCTCTTATCAAGTGTGGAAGCATTAGGGACAACGGCTATCATCATGTAAAGGGCATTTGCTCTCACCAATTGAGCAAGCGTTTAGGGACAACGGCTCCCATAAAGTCAGGAACAATTGCTCTCAACAAGTGAGCCTTTAGGAACAACGGCTCTTATCATGGAAGAGACAAATTGCCCTTATAAAGGTAGCCTTTAGAGACAACGGATCTCTTCATGTAAGTGACAATTGCTCTTATCAAGTGTGGAAGCATTAGGGACAACGGCTATCATCATGTAAAGGGCATTTGCTCTCACCAAGTGAGCAAGCGTTTAGGGACAACGGCTCCAATAAAGTCAGGAACAATTGCTCTCAACAAGTGAGCCTTTAGGAACAACGGCTCTTATCATGGAAGAGACAAATTGCCCTTATAAAGGTAGCCTTTAGAGACAACGGATCTCATCATGTAAGTGACAATTGCTCTTATCAAGTGTGCAAGCATTAGGGACAACGGCTGTCATCATGTAAAGGGCAATTGCTCTCATCAAGTGAGCAAGCGTTTAGGGACAACGGCTCCCATAAAGTCAGGTACAATTGCTCTCAACAAGTGTGCCTTTAGGGACAACGACTCTTATCAAGGAAGAGACAAATTGCACTTATAAAAGTAGCCTTTAGAGACAACGGATCTCACCATGTAAGTGACAATTTCTCTTATCAAGTGTGCAAGCATTAGGGACAACAGATATCATCATACAAAGGGCAATTGCTCTCATCAAGTGAGCAAGCGTTTAGGGACAACGGCTCCCATAAAGTCAGGTACAATTCCTCTCAACAAGTGAGCCTTTAGGGAAACCGACTCTTATTATATAAGGGACAAATTGCCCTCATAAAGTTAGCCTTTAAGGACAACGGGTCTCATCATGTAAGTGACAATTGCTCTTATCAAGTGTGCAAGCATTAGGGACAACGGCTATCAACATGTAAAGGGCAATTGCTCTCATCAAGTGAGTAAGCGTTTAGGGACAACGACTCCCATAAAGTCAGGTACAATTGCTCTCAACAAGTGAGACTTTTGGGCCAACGGCTCTTATCATGGAAGAGACAAATTGCCCTTATAAAGGTAGCCTTTAGAGACAACGGATCTCATCATGTAAGTGACAATTGCTCTTATCAAGTGTGCAGGCATTAGGGACAATGGCTATCATCAGGGAAATTAAACCCTAAAAGAGTTCTCTCTCTCTCTCGTGGAGATGTTCAGCCGCCATCAACATAAACCAATCCGAATTTAATTCTTCCTATGCTTTACGTTTCTCTGATAATCCCTTGTGATTACTAGTTTAGCGTTAAGATCAGATTGGTTTATGTTGATTGGTTGGTTCGTTTTTTAGCCTAAATCGTTTTATCTTTTATTTGTTATCTTTTAGAAATCTCCTTTGATTGCTCACCGAAACCCTTGTACTATATATTATCAATCGGTTTCTATTCTATCATGGGACGGTGATATTCCCTTCTACTATTATATTAATCAATTATACATGTGGGTTTGTTTATCATGGGACGGTGCTTTGCATGCTATATATATTTGTTTTGGTATTCTGGTGATATTTATCTATCATTGGTGATTCATTCGCTTTTGGTATATATAGATCACTGCTTGTGCTTAGCGATTTTACCTAACCCTTTTTAGGGTTCGGTTTTTTATCTGATTGGAAGTTTTGGGACGAAACCCTTATTGCTAAGGGATGTGCTTATTTCATGGTTTGTTTGATGTGGAAGTGGGTTTGAGAGAGATGATTACTGAATGAATGTTAGGGTTGTTAATCCTATGTGATACACCTTGTCGATCTGCTATTCATGATACCCTATGTTTAGGGTTTAGTTTTGCGTGATTATTGTTATGATGGTGGTAGCAGGTTGACTTGTAGATTCAATGTGCAAGCTAGGGTCCTTTAACCCTATGCTTGTTATGCGTGCTCATCATTGCCATTAGTACTGGTTTACTTGGCTCGACGTGTTTGCTACTATGGTGATGCTGATGTTTATAGGTCGTTTGGGTGTGACTTATTTGTTACACATTCGACCTGCTTGTTTACGTGGCTGTTGTTATGTGGTGATCATGGCATGTATGTTGCTGATTGGCAGCTTTGGATACCATCGTTTTGCATTCTGATCTTTGTTGCACATTTGCAGCTTATGGCTCATTGGTACTCTAATATTGTCATTGGTCATGTTATCATGCGCTGGCAGTTAGGGTCGCTTAGACCATGTTTATGCTTCAATTTCATTTGCTACGGATTGCACTCGTATTAGGTTATTAGATTATGCTTTGCATAATACTAATAGAAGACGCAATTTGTTGAAGCTGGAAGTTCGCTTGTTTATGATCTGGATCGCTAGGATGACTAAGAAGACTTCAATTTTATTTGAGTTGTGATGTATTGTATTTAAGGACAACGGCTCTTATCATGGAAGAGATAAATTGCCCATATAAAGGTAGCCTTTAGAGACAACGGATCTCATCATGTAAGTGACAATTGCTCGTATCAAGTGTGAAGCATTAGGGACAACGGCTATCATCATGTAAAGGGCATTTGCTCTCATCAAGTGAGCAAGCGTTTAGGGACAACAGCTCCCATAAATTCAGGAACAATTGCACTCAACAAGTGAGCCTTTAGGGACAACGGCTCTTATCATGGAAGAGACAAATTGCCCTTATCAAGGTAGCCTTTAGATACAACGGATCTCATCATGTAATTGACAATTGCTCTTATCAAGTGTGCAAGCATTAGGGACAACAGCTATCATCATGTAAAGGGCAATTGCTCTCATCAAGTGAGCAAGCGTTTAGGGACAATGGCTCCCATAAAGTCAGGTATAATTGCTCTCAACAAGTGTGCCTTTAGGGACAACGACTCTTATCAAGGAAGAGAAAAATTGCACTTATAAAAGTAGCCTTTAGAGACAACGGATCTCACCATGTAAGTGAAAATTTCTCTTATCAAGTGTGCAAGCATAAGGGACAACGGCTATCATCATGTAAAGGGCAATTGCTCTCATCAAGTGAGCAAGCGTTTAGGGTTTAACGGCTCCCGTAAAGTCAGGTACAATTGCTCTCAACAAGTAAGCCTTTAAGGACAACGGCTCTTATCATGGAAGAGACAAATTGCCCTTATAAAGGTAGCCTTTAGAGACAACGGATCTCATCATGTAAGTGACAATTGCTCTTATCAAGTGTGGAAGCATTAGGGACAACGGCTATCATCATGTAAAGGGCATTTGCTCTCACCAATTGAGCAAGCGTTTAGGGACAACGGCTCCCATAAAGTCAGGAACAACTGCTCTCAACAAGTGAGCCTTTAGGAACAACGGTTCTTATCATGGAAGAGACAAATTGCCCTTATAAAGGTAGCCTTTAGAGACAACGGATCTCATCATGTAAGTGACAATTGCCCTTATCAAGTATGCAAGCATAAGGGACAACGGCTATCATCATGTAAAGGGCAATTGCTCTCATCAAGTGAGCAAGCGTTTAGGAACAACGGCTCCCATAAAGTCAGGTACAATTGCTCTCAACAAGTGAGCCTTTAAGGACAACGGCTCTTATCATGGAAGAGACAAATTGCCCTTATAAAGGTAGCCTTTAGAGACAACGGATCTCATCATGTAAGTGACAATTGCTCTTATCAAGTGTGGAAGCATTAGGGACAACGGCTATCATCATGTAAAGGGCATTTGCTCTCACCAATTGAGCAAGCGTTTAGGGACAACGGCTCCCATAAAGTCAGGAACAATTGCTCTCAACAAGTGAGCCTTTGATGGGAGGTTGATTGTTTGAAGTTACTCGCTAAAAACCCTAATCGATTAGATTAGGGTTTTATCTTATTTATTTGGTTTGTATGCTTATTGCTGTTCGATTATTTTTCGTTTGTTTGGTTTCCTGCTGGTTGTTGAGAGATGAATAGGGGTTTTTTGAGTCCTAAAATTGCTATGAATGCTGCTAACACGCCTTGTATTGATGTTGGAGAGTTAGATGCTCGTATGAAACGATTGAAAGGAGATGAGGTTGAGGACGCCGGTGTTACTCAGCCTAGGAAAGCTGTTAGGGTTGTTGCAACACATCAAGAGGAGTCGGTTCCAATTGATGTTGATGGTACTTTTTTTGGGTAAAGGGGAGTCATCCTGCACCCGGTAAAATACATTAATAAAAAACGTTTAAGTACAATGGAAGAGAGTGAGTCTCTCATCGAAGTCCCTAAGGACACTACCACTACCACTATATAAGAATGACATGCCATTCTTATAACTATCAGATCTAAATTCAACTAACGATGACTAGTAATAAAAATACAATACATCACAACTCAAATAAAATTGAAGTCTTCTTAGTCATCCTAGCGATCCAGATCATAAACAAGCGAACTTCCAGCTTCAACAAATTGCGTCTTCTATTAGTATTATGCAAAGCATAATCTAATAACCTAATACGAGTGCAATCCGTAGCAAATGAAATTGAAGCATAACCATGGTCTAAGCGACCCTAACTTCCAGCACATGATAACTTGAACCAAATTAAACTAAACATGAAGAAACCGAATCCAAGGTTCCCCGCCATCCAAGTACTCATTCCAATACAAATCCATTTGCAGCTTCTATTAGTATTATGCAAGAAGCATAATCTAATAACCAAATAAGAGTGCAATACGTAGCAAACAGGATTTGAAACATAACCAGGGTATAAACGACCCTAACATCCAGCATATCAATCGACCCACTAAACGAAGAATTCTGCCCATAGACAAGGATCAAAGGATACTTGAAACAATAGCTACACTTTATCCATAGGTTACTACCAGAAAAGATATAAGAGTGATATTCAAATCGACATGAAGCAAAGCAATCCATGTCATCATCAACTCGTAGCAGCAGGACAAGTGAACCAACAAACAAGGTTATAGAAAACCCTAAAACAAACCCTAACTCTCATCAGCATAACCACGTCCCTCTCTCTCAACCCACTTCCATGCATTAGCATCACCACCGATTAAGCTAACACGATCAAAAGATCAACTTCCATAAAGCTAATGGACAAAAAGTCCAACATTGAAGCAGGATATAAATTTTAACGCACAGCAACACCAACCATCAATAGGCAATCAGACCCAATATATACGACTCCCTCAAAAAAAGAAAATCGTTCATTAAAACATACCCTAACAATCGAACGCCTGTTAGGGATGGATTTTGATCGCCGACCAAACAATAACAACCAGGGATAATAATACGGGAAAGTAATAAAGATCGAATACTAGAAAACCTAGACAGATCGAAACCCTAAAAGAGTTAACAATCGATCCTAGGTAAACCAGAAAGACGATCTCTCCCAATTGTTGAAGATCGATATAAGTAAACCCTAAAAACCGAAACCCTAAGACAGAATCTAAGGGTAATCGATCAAGAAAGGTGAGGCAATAAGAATATTTAGGGTTTCGTAAAAATAACTAGGAACGATTTGAAGTAAATAAACAATGAAACCGACCCTTCTACCCTAACAAATCAATCCTTAAATCGTTAAATCAGTAATCCCAAAAGAGATTAACGAATTAACAGAATGGAATAGGAAGAATTGTTGCCGGATTTGTTAGGGTAGAGGAGGCCGGATATCGCCCCTAGAGAGAGAGCTTTTTAGGGTTTTTTCCCTAAACCTATGTTGATGGTACTTTCGTTCAATCTGAGGTGATGGATACACATACTCCTAATTCGACTATTGTACAAGTCAAGCCGGTTTCATCTGATGCTACTGATTCGAATGGGAGTATAAATGTTATGGATGATTTGAATGCTTCGGATCAGCCGAGTGCTACGGAACAGCCTTATGCTTCTCCACAGCCTAATGTGGAGCTATTATTTGCTAACGCAAATAAGCTTTTTGAGGATGCTATGAATAAACTTGATAGGGATATTGCTAATATGGCGTCTTCGTCTTTGAACTGTTTGGGTGGTTCGAGTGGCACTAATGTGAAAAGTACTACTACATCTACTTCTAGTTTTAGTGAGGCTATGAAAACTCAGAAGTATGGTACTAATGTGGAGGAGGTTTTAAAGGCTAGTGGTGATAGTTCTAATATTGCTGGTTCTAATGTTGCCGATTCTAATAACGTGGGTGATAGTTCTAATGTTTCCGGGTTAAACCCAAGTGCTAAAATGAGTGGTCCTACTTCTTTAGCTAATGTGGTGAATCCGGAAAGGGTAACTAGGAAGGTTAATTTTCGGTCTTTGGTTAATGAGGTGCGCATTGAGAACCATGATACTTTTCTTCCAAAGGCTGCAATGGAGGGTGTTTTGAACCGTTATGACAATACTCTTGTTGGTTTCTTTGTTGGCAAGAATATTGCCTTTCCGTTGGTTCAAAACTATGTCACTAATACGTGGGGTAAGTTTGGTTTGAAGAAAGTTATGAAAAATGATGATGGGGTTTTCCTCTTTAAATTTGATTCTAAAGAGGGTGTTGATAACGTGATGCAACGGGGTCCTTGGATTATTCGTAATTCACCTTTGATTCTTACCAAATGGACTCCTGATGTGTCGCTGACTAAGAGTGAGGTTACTAAACTACCCGTGTGGATCAAATTGCACAATGTACCATTGCTTGCTTATTCTGAAGATGGCTTGAGTTTGATTGCTACTCAGGTTGGTAAACCGATTATGTTGGACGCGTTTACAAGCTCAATGTGTTTTGATTCTTGGGGCCGTATTAGCTATGCTCGTGCGTTAGTGGAAATATCTTCCGAATCTGAATTAAAGCATGAGGTTACTATGGCTATACCTAAGAAGGATGATAGTGGTATTATTTCTGCATGCATCAAGGTCGAGTATGAATGGAAGCCTCCTCACTGTTCAAGGTGTAATGTGTTTGGGCATGACCGCAATGGTTGTCCAAAGAGTGTTAAGGAGCCTGCCCGTACTAATGATGCTGATGTTGTTCCCACTACTTCGTTAGAAGAGACCGATGATGGTTTCAAGGAAGTTCAGACTCGGAAAGCTAAAGGTAGAGGTAAGAAGTTGTCAAGTGGTATTAATATGAGTAAGGGGCCTACACTAGCTCCTAAAAAGAAAGTTTATGTTGCAAAGAATAAGACTCAAGATGCTGCTTCTTCTAAAGTGGCTAATTCAAGCGGTTCATCTGTGCCTACGTCTAACGCGTTTGGCGTTCTTGATGCGCAAGATTCTGAAGTGAATGATGTTCCTAGTGCATCGAATGGTATCCCTAGTGATGAGGCTGATTTGGACCGTCCTAGTGTTAGTAATACGGTAGCGGAAAAGGTAGGATCTCTTTCGAGTGGTGCAGCAAGCGGTATTTCTAGTGGTGAGGCTGATTTGGAACGATCAAGTGGTAGTAATAAGGTAGCGGACAAGGTCTCAAGTGGTAGTAATAAGCCTAGTTCTTCTTCTACTCCTCCGATTGCTGCTACTAAGTTAACTAATCCATTCACTAAGGTAGGGGCTGTGGTTTGTTCGGATACTGATGATGATGAGGTTTTGGAGCCGGTGACTTCTAGTTATCTTGCTTCAGGAGGTGGTGGCGATGATCTTGAAGATTTTATGTCTGATGATTACGCTGCTCAAGTTTATGATCTACCAGGACACTTGGCTGAATTTTGTGACATGTATGATATTAATCTCCTAGGTCGTGGTAGAAAGTAATGTTTTTGGTTTGGTAGGTCATAGGATTGGTTTGTCTTTCTTATGTCTTTTGTTTGGTTGTTGCTGTTAGGTGCTTGTAAGTTGCCCATGTAACGGGCCGAGATGAGAGATTCACTCTCATCCGTTGTACTTAAACGTTTTTTGGTTAATGCATTTTGCCAGGGTTAAGCCCTTTTACCCAAAAAAAACAAGTGAGCCTTTAGGAACAACGGCTCTTATCATGGAAGAGACAAATTGCCCTTATAAAGGTAGCCTTTAGAGACAACGGATCTCATCATGTAAGTGACAATTGCTCTTATCAAGTGTGCAAGCATTAGGGACAACGGCTGTCATCATGTAAAGGGCAATTGCTCTCATCAAGTGAGCAAGCGTTTAGGGACAACGGCTCCCATAAAGTCAGGTACAATTGCTCTCAACAAGTGTGCCTTTAGGGACAACGACTCTTATCAAGGAAGAGACAAATTGCACTTATAAAAGTTGCCTTTAGAGACAACGGATCTCACCATGTAAGTGACAATTTCTCTTATCAAGTGTGCATTAGGGAGAACGGCTATCATCATGTAAAGGGCATTTGCTCTCACCAAGTGAGCAAGCGTTTAGGGACAACGGCTCCCATAAAGTCAGGAACAATTGCTCTCAACATGTGAGCCTTTAGGGACAACGGCTCTCATAATTGCTCTCAACAAGTGAGCCTTTAGGGATAATGGCTCTTATCATGGAAGAGACAAATTGCACTTATAAAGGTAGCCATTAGAGACATCGGATCTCACCATGTAAGTGACAATTCCTCTTATCAAGTGCGCAAGCATTAGGGACAACGGCTATCATCATACAAAGGGCAATTGCTCTCATCAAGTGAGCAAGCGTTTAGGGACAACGGCTCCCATAAAGTCAGGTACAATTGCTCTCAACAAGTGAGCCTTTAGGGAAACCGACTCTTATTATATAAGGGACAAATTGCCCTCATAAAGTTAGCCTTTAGGGACAACGGGTCTCATCATGTAAGTGACAATTGCTCTTATCAAGTGTGCAAGCATTAGGGACAACGGCTATCAACATGTAAAGGGCAATTGCTCTCATCAAGTGAGTAAGCATTTAGGGACAACGGCTCCCATAAAGTCAGGTACAATTGCTCTCAACAAGTGAGCCTTTTGGGCCAACGGCTCTTATCATGGAAGAGACAAATTACCCTTATAAAGGTAGCCTTTAGAGACAACAGATCTCATCATGTAAGTGACAATTGCTCTTATCAAGTGTGCAGGCATTAGGGACAATGGCTATCATCATGTAAAGGGCAATTGCTCTCATCAAGTGAGCAAGTGTTTTGGGACAACGGCTCCCATAAAGTCAGGTACAATTGCTCTCAACAATTGAGCCTTTAAGGACAACGGCTCTTATCATGGAAGAGATAAATTGCCCATATAAAGGTAGCCTTTAGAGACAACGGATCTCATCATGTAAGTGACAATTGCTCTTATCAAGTGTGAAGCATTAGGGACAACGGCTATCATCATGTAAAGGGCATTTGCTCTCATCAAGTGAGCAAGCGTTTAGGGACAACGGCTCCCATAAATTCAGGAACAATTGCACTCAACAAGTGAGCCTTTAGGGACAACGGCTCTTATCATGGAAGAGACAAATTGCCCTTATAAAGGTAGCCTTTAGAGACAACGGATCTCATCATGTAATTGACAATTGCTCTTATCAAGTGTGCAAGCATTAGGGACAACGGCTATCATCATGTAAAGGGCAATTGTTCTCATCAAGTGAGCAAGCGTTTAGGGACAACGGCTCCCATAAAGTCAGGTATAATTGCTCTCAACAAGTGTGCCTTTAGGGACAACGACTCTTATCAAGGAAGAGACAAATTGCACTTATAAAAGTAGCCTTTAGAGACAACGGATCTCACCATGTAAGTGAAAATTTCTCTTATGAAGGTGCAAGCATTAGGGACAACGGCTATCATCATGTAAAGGGCAATTGCTCTCATCAAGTGAGCAAGCGTTTAGGGACAACGGCTCCTGTAAAGTCAGGTACAATTGCTCTCAACAAGTAAGCCTTTAAGGACAACGGCTCTTATCATGGAAGAGACAAATTGCCCTTATAAAGGTAGCCTTTAGAGAAACGGATCTCATCATGTAAGTGACAATTGCTCTTATCAAGTATGCAAGCATAAGGGACAACGGCTATCATCATGTAAAGGGCAATTGCTCTCATTAAGTGAGCAAGCATTTAGGAACAACGGCTCCCATAAAGTCAGGTACAATTGCTCTCAACAAGTGAACCTTTAAGGACAACGGCTCTTATCATGGAAGAGACAAATTGCCCTTATAAAGGTAGCCTTTAGAGACAACGGATCTCATCATGTAAGTGACAATTGCTCTTATCAAGTGTGGAAGCATTAGGGACAACGACTATCATCATGTAAAGGGCATTTGCTCTCACCAACTGAGCAAGCGTTTAGGGACAACGGCTCCCATAAAGTCAGGAACAATTGCTCTCAACAAGTGAGCCTTTAGGAACAACGGCTCTAATCATGGAAGAGACAAATTGCCCTTATAAAGGTAGCCTTTAGAGACAACGGATCTCATCATGTAAGTGACAATTGCTCTTATCAAGTGTGCAAGCATTAGGGACAACGGCTGTCATCATGTAAAGGGCAATTGCTCTCATCAAGTGAGCAAGCGTTTAGGGACAACGGCTCCCATAAAGTCAGGTACAATTGCTCTCAACAAGTGTGCCTTTAGGGACAACGACTCTTATCAAGGAAGAGACAAATTGCACTTATAAAAGTAGCCTTTAGAGACAATGGATGTCACCATGTAAGTGACAATTTCTCTTATCAAGTGTGCATTAGGGACAACGGCTATCATGATGTAAAGGGCATTTGCTCTCACCAAGTGAGCAAGCGTTTAGGGACAACGGCTCCCATAAAGTCAGGAACAATTGCTCTCAACAAGTGAGCCTTTAGGGACAACGGCTCATATCATGGAAGAGACAAATTGCCCTTATAAAGGTAGCCTTTAGAGACAGCGGATCTCATCATTTAAGTGACAATTGCTCTTTTCAAGTGTGGAAGCATTAGGGACAACGACTCTCATCAAGTGAGCAAGCGTTTAGGGACAACGGCTCCCATAAAGTAAGGTAGAATTGCTCTCAACAAATGAGCCTTTATGGACAACGACACTTATCATGTAAGGGACAAACCGCCCTCATAAACTTAGACTTTAGGGTCAACGGGTTTCATCATGCAAGTGACAATTGCTCTTGTCAAGTGTGCAAGCATTAGGGACAACTGCTATCATCATGTAAAGGACAATTGCTCTCATCAAGTGAGCAAGCGTTTAGGGACAACGGCTCCCATAATTGCTCTCAACAAGTGAGTCTTTAGGGACAACGGCTCCCATAATTGCTCTCAACAAGTAAGCCTTTAGGGACAACGGCTCTTATCATGGAAGAGGCAAATTGCACTTACAAAGGTAGCCTTTAGAGACAACGGATCCCACCATGTAAGTGACAATTGCTCTTATCAAGTGTGTAAGCATTAGGGACAACGGCTATCATCATGTAAAGGGCAATTGCTCTCATCAAGTGATCAAGCGTTTAGGGACAACGGCTCCCATAAAGTTAGGTACAATTGCTCTCAACAAGTGAGCCTTTAGGGACAAGGGCTCTTATCATGGAAGAGACAAATTGCCTTTATAAAGGTAGCCTTTAGAGACAACGGATCTCATCATGTAAGTGACAATTGCTCTTATCAAGTATGCAAGCATTAGGGACAACGGCTATCATCATGTAAAGGGCAATTGCTCTCATCAAGTGAGCAAGCGTTTAGGGACAACATCTCCCATAAAGTCAGGTACAATTGCTCTCAACAAGTGAACCTTTAAGGACAACGGCTCTTATCATGGAAGAGACAAATTGCCCTTATAAAGGTAGCCTTTAGAGACAACGGATCTCATCATGTAAGTGACAGTTGCTCTTATCAAGTGTGGAAGCATTAGGGACAACGGCTATCATCATGTAAAGGGCATTTGCTCTCACCAAGTGAGCAAGCGTTTAGGGACAACGGCTCCCAAAAAGTCAGGAATAATTGCTCCCAACAAGTGAGCCTTTAGGGACAACGGCTCTTATCATGGAAGAGACAAATTGCCCTTATAAAGGTAGCCTTTAGAGACAACGGATCACATCATTTAAGTGACAATTATTCTTATCAAGTGTGCAAGCATTAGGAACAACGGCTATCATCATGCAAAGGGCAATTGCTCTCATCAAGTGAGCAAGCGTTTAGGGACAACGGCTCCCATAAAGTCAGGTACAATTGCTCTCAACAAGTGAGCCTTTAGGGAAACCGACTCTTATCATATAAGGGACAAATTGCCCTCATAAAGTTAGCCTTTAGGGACAACGGGTCTCATCATGTAAGTGACAATTGCTCTTATCAAGTGTGCAAGCATTAGGGACAACGGCTATCATCATGTAAAGGGCAATTGCTCTCATCAAGTGAGCAAGCGTTTAGGGACAACGGCTCCTATAAAGTCAGGTACAATTACTCTCAACAAGTGAGCCTTTAGGGACAACGGCTCTTATCATGGAAGAGACAAATTGCCCTTATAAAGGTAGCCTTTAGAGACAACGGATCTCATCATGTAAGTGACAATTGCTCTTATCAAGTGTACAAGCATTAACAATTGCTCTTATCAAGTGTACAAGCATTAGGGACAACGGCTATCATCATATAAAGGACAATTGCTCTCATCAACTGAGCAAGCGTTTAGGGACAACGGCTACCATAAAGTAAGGTACAATTGCTCTCAACAAGTGAGTCTTTAGGGACAGCGGCTCGTATCATATAAGGGACAAATTGCCCTCATAAAGTTAGCCTTTAGGGACAACGGGTCTCATCATGTAAGTGACAATTGCTCTTATCAAGTGTACAAGCATTAGGGAGAAGCGAAATCCGGCCACCCCTCCCCTATCCTTAACATCAAAAAACTGCCATGAATTCCGCCTCTCTATTATTCTTATGAATGATATGCAATCGGTTCTAGGGTAGTTTTCTTCTGGGTAGGGGTGTGCCATCGATTTTCAATCATTTTACTCTGATTTCGTTGCCTATTACTAAACCCTAATCGACTTTCTTGTAGTCGGTTTATTAATCGACTCTTTTCTTAAGGGTTTAGTGTTTTGATTATTTATATACTTGGCGATCTAAACCCTAACTATTCTTTTTATCTTATCGTTCCTTGTTTTGTGGAGTTGATTCTTTTTTTTAGGGTTTCGCTGTTGATGGTTGGATCGATCCCTATCTATTCATTATTTTAATTCGATTCCCTTTAAGTCTTCTTTTCTAAGAAGTTTTTAGGGTATCGTTTTTTCTCATTAGGGTTCTGATTCATTGGTTGACCTTGGGATCTGATGTGCTTTGATTTTCTAAACCCTAACTTTGGTTGGGTTTCTTAGTTTTGGATCTGATTGGTGATGGGGTGATGGCTGGTGCTTCAACGTTTTAATGGATCCCTTCTTTAGGGGTTCGTTTTAATTTTTATTATTGTCCGTGCTTATGTAAGTTTACCTGCTGAGTATACCCTTGTTCAGGGTATTGATTTACTGCTGGTTTGTTCCATATGGATGCTGCTATTATGTACGTGGGTTATGGGAGATAGGATGTTACATTGGAAGTTAGGGTTTTGATAACCCTATGTGTTATATGATTATTTAAGACATATTTGTATTGGTTTATCTTTGTCTTTGTGATCGGATTGATGGAAGTTGGATGGGTAAGTCAAGTTTTGATTGGTTCTTGTTCAAATACCACCTACTGGTTGTTAAACCCTATGATCTATACACGTTTATGGAATTATTGGATATTAGGGTTCTGATGACCTGTGTTCGATGGCTATGGTTGGTCGTTTCTGCATGCTCCTGCTGGTGGGTCCATTATTTGATGCTTGTTGCTGTTGTGATCATTTATGGCTTGTAGAAGTGGGGAAGTTAGGGGTTCTTGTACACCCATGCATTGTGTTGATTGGATCGGATGCATGTTGCTAGATTATTTGTTCTATACGTTGCGGCATGGTCTATCTCATGATTTGTTAAACTTTGAGCCTCGTTTTGCTCTAGGATTTTCATTCGCATTGGGTTGGAGATGGTTCAAGGTTTCTACGATGACTATGTTTGCTGCTTTTCTTGATCACATGGAAGTTGATTGATGTTCTACGATGACTATATTCTTAGTGTTACCATAGTGAATCATGTGTTAATTCCTATTTTTTGTTCACTTGTATAGTCATTGTAGGTAGTAAGTTTCATTATGTAAGTTATAAGAATGGTGTTTCATTCTTATAGGTGAGTCTGTAAGTGTCCTAAGGGACTGAGTTGAGGGAGTCACCCTCATCCTTTGTATTTCAATGTTTTTTGGTGTAATATATTTTGCCAGGGTGAAACATCCCTTTTACCAAAAAAAAAAAAAAAAACATTAGGGACAACGGCTATCATCATGTAAAGGGCAATTGCTCTCATCAAGTGAGCAAGCGTTTAGGGACAATGGCTCCCATAAAGTCAGGTACAATTGCTCTCAACAAGTGAGCCCCAAGGGACAATGGCTCTTATCATGGAAGAGACAAATTGCCCTTATAAAGGTAGCCTTTAGAGACAACGGATCTCATCATGTAAGTGAAAAATTGCTCTTATCAAGTGTGAAGCATTAGGGACAACGGCTATCATCATGTAAAGGGCATTTGCTCTCATCAAGTGAGCAAGCGCTTAGGGACAACGGCTCCCATAAAGTCAGGTACAATTGCTCTCAACAAGTGAGCCTTTAGGGACAACGACTCTTATCA
Organism: Artemisia argyi; assembly: GCA_030686995.1. Lineage (NCBI taxonomy): Eukaryota > Viridiplantae > Streptophyta > Magnoliopsida > Asterales > Asteraceae > Artemisia > Artemisia argyi. The sequence goes on along the minus strand of JARVZY010001914.1, from coordinate 164,944 downwards.
TCGAAGAGACAACTTGCACTTATAAAGGTAGCCTTTAGAGACAACGGATCTCACCATGTAAGTGACAATTGCTCTTATCAAGTGTGCAAGCATTAGGGACAACGGCTATCATCATGTAAAGGGCAATTGCTCTCATCAAGTGAGCAAGCGTTTAGGGACAACGGCCCCCATAAAGTCAGGTACAATTGCTCTCAACAAGTGAGCCTTTAGGGACAACGACTCTTATCTAGGAAGAGACAAATTCCACTTATAAAGGTAGCCTTTAGAGACAACGGATCTCATCATGTAAGTGACAATTGCTCTTATCAAGTGTGCAGGCATTAGGGACAACGGCTATCATCATGTAAAGGGCAATTGCTCTCATCAAGTGAGCAATCGTTTAGGGACAACGACTCCCATAAAGTCAGGTACAATTGCTCTCAATAAGCGAGCCTTTAAGGACAACGGCTCTTATCATGGAAGAGATAAATTGCCCATATAAAGGTAGCCTTTAGAGACAACGGATCTCATCATGTAAGTGAAAAATTCCTCTTATCAAGTGTGAAGCATTAGGGACAACGGCTATCATCATGTAAAGGGCATTTGCTCTCATCAAGTGAGCAAGCGTTTAGGGACAACGGCTCCCATAAAGTCAGGAACAATTGCACTCAACAAGTGAGCCTTTAGGGACAACGGCTCTTATCAAGGAAGAGACAAATTGCCCTTATAAAGGTAGCCTTTAAAGATAACGGATCTCATCATGTAAGTGACAATTGCTCTTATCAAGTGTGCAAGCATTAGGGACAACGGCTATCATCATGTAAAGGGCAATTGCTCTCATCAAGTGAGCAAGCGTTTTGGGACAACGGCTCCCATAAAGTCAGGTACAATTGCTCTCAACAAGTGAGCCTTTAGGGACAACGACTCTTATCTAGGAAGAGACAAATACCACTTATAAAGGTAGCCTTTAGAGACAACGGATCTTACCATGTAAGTGACAATTGCTCATATCAAGTGTGCAAGCATTAGGGACAACGGCTATCATCATGTAAAGGGCAATTGCTCTCATCAACTGAGCAAGCGTTTAGGGACAACAGCTCCCGTAAAGCCAGGTACAATTGCTCTCAACAAGTTAGCCTTTAAGGACAACGGCTCTTATCATGGAAGAGACAAATTGCCCTTATAAAGGTAGCCTTTAGACACAACGGATCTCATCGTGTAAGTGACAATTGCTCTTATCAAGTGTGGAAGGATTAGGGACAACGACTATCATCATGTAATGGGCAATTACTCTCATCAAGTGAGCAAGCGTTTAGGGACAACGGCTCCGATAAAGTAAGGTAGAATTGCACTCAACAAATGAGCCTTTAGGGACAACGGCACTTATCATGTAAGGGACAAATCGCCCTCATAAACTTAGACTTTAGGGTCAACGGATTTCATCATGCAAGTGACAATTGCTCTTGTCAAGTGTGCAAGCATTAGGGACAAGTGCTATCATCATGTAAAGGACAATTGCTCTCATCAAGTGAGCAAGCATTTAGGGACAACGGCTCCCATACTTGCTCTCAACAAGTGAGTCTTTAGGGACAACGGCTCCCATAATTGCTCTCAACAAGTGAGCCTTTAGGGACAACGGCTCTTATCATGGAAGAGACAAATTGCACTTATAAAGGTAGCCTTTAGAGACAACGGATCTCACCATGTAAGTGACAATTGCTCTTATCAAGTGTGCAAGCATTAGGGACAACCGCTATCATCATGTAAAGGGCAATTGCTCTCATCAAGTGAGCAAGCGTTTAGGGACAACGGCTCCCATTAAGTCAGGTACAATTGCTCTCAACAAGTGAGCCTTTAGGGACAACGACTCTTATCATCGAAGAGACAACTTGCACTTATAAAGGTAGCCTTTAGAGACAACGGATCTCACCATGTAAGTGACAATTGCTCTTATCAAGTGTGCAAGCATTAGGGACAACGGCTATCATCATGTAAAGGGCAATTGCTCTCATCAAGTGAGCAAGCGTTTAGGGACAACGGCCCCCATAAAGTCAGGTACAATTGCTCTCAACAAGTGAGCCTTTAGGGACAACGACTCTTATCTAGGAAGAGACAAATTCCACTTATAAAGGTAGCCTTTAGAGACAACGGATCTCATCATGTAAGTGACAATTGCTCTTATCAAGTGTGCAGGCATTAGGGACAACGGCTATCATCATGTAAAGGGCAATTGCTCTCATCAAGTGAGCAATCGTTTAGGGACAACGACTCCCATAAAGTCAGGTACAATTGCTCTCAATAAGCGAGCCTTTAAGGACAACGGCTCTTATCATGGAAGAGATAAATTGCCCATATAAAGGTAGCCTTTAGAGACAACGGATCTCATCGTGTAAGTGAAAAATTCCTCTTATCAAGTGTGAAGCATTAGGGACAACGGCTATCATCATGTAAAGGGCATTTGCTCTCATCAAGTGAGCAAGCGTTTAGGGACAACGGCTCCCATAAAGTCAGGAACAATTGCACTCAACAAGTGAGCCTTTAGGGACAACGGCTCTTATCAAGGAAGAGACAAATTGCCCTTATAAAGGTAGCCTTTAAAGATAACGGATCTCATCATGTAAGTGACAATTGCTCTTATCAAGTGTGCAAGCATTAGGGACAACGGCTATCATCATGTAAAGGGCAATTGCTCTCATCAAGTGAGCAAGCGTTTAGGGACAACGGCTCCCATAAAGTCAGGTACAATTGTTTTCAACAAGTGAGCCTTTAGGGACAACGACTCTTATCTAGGAAGAGACAAATACCACTTATAAAGGTAGCCTTTAGAGACAACGGATCTTACCATGTAAGTGACAATTGCTCATATCAAGTGTGCAAGCATTAGGGACAACGGCTATCATCATGTAAAGGGCAATTGCTCTCATCAACTGAGCAAGCGTTTAGGGACAACGGCTCCCGTAAAGCCAGGTACAATTGCTCTCAACAAGTTAGCCTTTAAGGACAACGGCTCTTATCATGGAAGAGACAAATTGCCCTTATAAAGGTAGCCTTTAGACACAACGGATCTCATCGTGTAAGTGACAATTGCTCTTATCAAGTGTGGAAGCATTAGGGACAACGACTATCATCATGTAATGGGCAATTACTCTCATCAAGTGAGCAAGCGTTTAGGGACAACGGCTCCGATAAAGTAAGGTAGAATTGCTCTCAACAAATGAGCCTTTAGGGACAACGGCACTTATCATGTAAGGGACAAATCGCCCTCATAAACTTAGACTTTAGGGTCAACGGATTTCATCATGCAAGTGACAATTGCTCTTGTCAAGTGTGCAAGCATTAGGGACAAGTGCTATCATCATGTAAAGGACAATTGCTCTCATCAAGTGAGCAAGCATTTAGGGACAACGGCTCCCATACTTGCTCTCAACAAGTGAGTCTTTAGGGACAACGGCTCCCATAATTGCTCTCAACAAGTGAGCCTTTAGGGACAACGGCTCTTATCATGGAAGAGACAAATTGCACTTATAAAGGTAGCCTTTAGAGACAACGGATCTCACCATGTAAGTGACAATTGCTCTTATCAAGTGTGCAAGCATTAGGGACAACAGCTATCATCATGTAAAGGGCAATTGCTCTCATCAAGTGAGCAAGCGTTTAGGGACAACGGCTCCCATTAAGTCAGGTACAATTGCTCTCAACAAGTGAGCCTTTAGGGACAACGACTCTTATCATCGAAGAGACAACTTGCACTTATAAAGGTAGCCTTTAGAGACAACGGATCTCACCATGTAAGTGACAATTGCTCTTATCAAGTGTGCAAGCATTAGGGACAACGGCTATCATCATGTAAAGGGCAATTGCTCTCATCAAGTGAGCAAGCGTTTAGGGACAACGGCCCCCATAAAGTCAGGTACAATTGCTCTCAACAAGTGAGCCTTTAGGGACAACGACTCTTATCTAGGAAGAGACAAATTCCACTTATAAAGGTAGCCTTTAGAGACAACGGATCTCATCATGTAAGTGACAATTGCTCTTATCAAGTGTGCAGGCATTAGGGACAACGGCTATCATCATGTAAAGGGCAATTGCTCTCATCAAGTGAGCAATCGTTTAGGGACAACGACTCCCATAAAGTCAGGTACAATTGCTCTCAATAAGCGAGCCTTTAAGGACAACGGCTCTTATCATGGAAGAGATAAATTGCCCATATAAAGGTAGCCTTTAGAGACAACGGATCTCATCATGTAAGTGAAAAATTCCTCTTATCAAGTGTGAAGCATTAGGGACAACGGCTATCATCATGTAAAGGGCATTTGCTCTCATCAAGTGAGCAAGCGTTTAGGGACAACGGCTCCCATAAAGTCAGGAACAATTGCACTCAACAAGTGAGCCTTTAGGGACAACGGCTCTTATCAAGGAAGAGACAAATTGCCCTTATAAAGGTAGCCTTTAAAGATAACGGATCTCATCATGTAAGTGACAATTGCTCTTATCAAGTGTGCAAGCATTAGGGACAACGGCTATCATCATGTAAAGGGCAATTGCTCTCATCAAGTGAGCAAGCGTTTAGGTACAACGGCTCCCATAAAGTCAGGTACAATTGCTCTCAACAAGTGAGCCTTTAGGGACAACGACTCTTATCTAGGAAGAGACAAATACCACTTATAACGGTAGCCTTTAGAGACAACGGATCTTACCATGTAAGTGACAATTGCTCATATCAAGTGTGCAAGCATTAGGGACAACGGCTATCATCATGTAAAGGGCAATTGCTCTCATCAACTGAGCAAGCGTTTAGGGACAACGGCTCCCGTAAAGCCAGGTACAATTGCTCTCAACAAGTTAGCCTTTAAGGACAACGGCTCTTATCATGGAAGAGACAAATTGCCCTTATAAAGGTAGCCTTTAGACACAACGGATCTCATCGTGTAAGTGACAATTGCTCTTATCAAGTGTGGAAGCATTAGGGACAACGACTATCATCATCTAATGGGCAATTACTCTCATCAAGTGAGCAAGCGTTTAGGGACAACGGCTCCGATAAAGTAAGGTAGAATTGCTCTCAACAAATGAGCCTTTAGGGACAACGGCGCTTATCATGTAAGGGACAAATCGCCCTCATAAACTTAGACTTTAGGGTCAACGGATTTCATCATGCAAGTGACAATTGCTCTTGTCAAGTGTGCAAGCATTAGGGACAAGTGCTATCATCATGTAAAGGACAATTGCTCTCATCAAGTGAGCAAGCGTTTAGGGACAACGGCTCCCATACTTGCTCTCAACAAGTGAGTCTTTAGGGACAACGGCTCCCATAATTGCTCTCAACAAGTGAGCCTTTAGGGACAACGGCTCTTATCATGGAAGAGACAAATTGCACTTATAAAGGTAGCCTTTAGAGACAACGGATCTCACCATGTAAGTGACAATTGCTCTTATCAAGTGTGCAAGCATTAGGGACAACGGCTATCATCATGTAAAGGGCAATTGCTCTCATCAAGTGAGCAAGCGCTTAGGGACAACGGCTCCCATAAAGTCAGGTACAATTGCTCTCAACAAGTGAGCCTTTAGGGACAACGACTCTTATCATCGAAGAGACAACTTGCACTTATAAAGGTAGCCTTTAGAGACAACGGATCTCAACATGTAAGTGACAATTGCTCTTATCAAGTGTGCAAGCATTAGGGACAACGGCTATCATCATGTAAAGGGCAATTGCTCTCATCAAGTGAGCAAGCGTTTAGGGACAACGGCCCCCATAAAGTCAGGTACAATTGCTCTCAACAAGTGAGCCTTTAGGGACAACGACTCTTATCTAGGAAGAGACAAATTCCACTTATAAAGGTAGCCTTTAGAGACAACGGATCTCATCATGTAAGTGACAATTGCTCTTATCAAGTGTGCAGGCATTAGGGACAACGGCTATCATCATGTAAAGGGCAATTGCTCTCATCAAGTGAGCAATCGTTTAGGGACAACGACTCCCATAAAGTCAGGTACAATTGCTCTCAATAAGCGAGCCTTTAAGGACAACGGCTCTTATCATGGAAGAGATAAATTGCCCATATAAAGGTAGCCTTTAGAGACAACGGATCTCATCATGTAAGTGAAAAATTCCTCTTATCAAGTGTGAAGCATTAGGGACAACGGCTATCATCATGTAAAGGGCATTTGCTCTCATCAAGTGAGCAAGCGTTTAGGGACAACGGCTCCCATAAAGTCAGGAACAATTGCACTCAACAAGTGAGCCTTTAGGGACAACGGCTCTTATCAAGGAAGAGACAAATTGCCCTTATAAAGGTAGCCTTTAAAGATAACGGATCTCATCATGTAAGTGACAATTGCTCTTATCAAGTGTGCAAGCATTAGGGACAACGGCTATCATCATGTAAAGGGCAATTGCTCTCATCAAGTGAGCAAGCGTTTTGGGACAACGGCTCCCATAAAGTCAGGTACAATTGCTCTCAACAAGTGAGCCTTTAGGGACAACGACTCTTATCTAGGAAGAGACAAATACCACTTATAAAGGTAGCCTTTAGAGACAACGGATCTTACCATGTAAGTGACAATTGCTCATATCAAGTGTGCAAGCATTAGGGACAACGGCTATCATCATGTAAAGGGCAATTGCTCTCATCAACTGAGCAAGCGTTTAGGGACAACAGCTCCCGTAAAGCCAGGTACAATTGCTCTCAACAAGTTAGCCTTTAAGGACAACGGCTCTTATCATGGAAGAGACAAATTGCCCTTATAAAGGTAGCCTTTAGACACAACGGATCTCATCGTGTAAGTGACAATTGCTCTTATCAAGTGTGGAAGGATTAGGGACAACGACTATCATCATGTAATGGGCAATTACTTTCATCAAGTGAGCAAGCGTTTAGGGACAACGGCTCCGATAAAGTAAGGTAGAATTGCACTCAACAAATGAGCCTTTAGGGACAACGGCACTTATCATGTAAGGGACAAATCGCCCTCATAAACTTAGACTTTAGGGTCAACGGATTTCATCATGCAAGTGACAATTGCTCTTGTCAAGTGTGCAAGCATTAGGGACAAGTGCTATCATCATGTAAAGGACAATTGCTCTCATCAAGTGAGCAAGCATTTAGGGACAACGGCTCCCATACTTGCTCTCAACAAGTGAGTCTTTAGGGACAACGGCTCCCATAATTGCTCTCAACAAGTGAGCCTTTAGGGACAACGGCTCTTATCATGGAAGAGACAAATTGCACTTATAAAGGTAGCCTTTAGAGACAACGGATCTCACCATGTAAGTGACAATTGCTCTTATCAAGTGTGCAAGCATTAGGGACAACAGCTATCATCATGTAAAGGGCAATTGCTCTCATCAAGTGAGCAAGCGTTTAGGGACAACGGCTCCCATTAAGTCAGGTACAATTGCTCTCAACAAGTGAGCCTTTAGGGACAACGACTCTTATCATCGAAGAGACAACTTGCACTTATAAAGGTAGCCTTTAGAGACAACGGATCTCACCATGTAAGTGACAATTGCTCTTATCAAGTGTGCAAGCATTAGGGACAACGGCTATCATCATGTAAAGGGCAATTGCTCTCATCAAGTGAGCAAGCGTTTAGGGACAACGGCCCCCATAAAGTCAGGTACAATTGCTCTCAACAAGTGAGCCTTTAGGGACAACGACTCTTATCTAGGAAGAGACAAATACCACTTATAACGGTAGCCTTTAGAGACAACGGATCTTACCATGTAAGTGACAATTGCTCATATCAAGTGTGCAAGCATTAGGGACAACGGCTATCATCATGTAAAGGGCAATTGCTCTCATCAACTGAGCAAGCGTTTAGGGACAACGGCTCCCGTAAAGCCAGGTACAATTGCTCTCAACAAGTTAGCCTTTAAGGACAACGGCTCTTATCATGGAAGAGACAAATTGCCCTTATAAAGGTAGCCTTTAGACACAACGGATCTCATCGTGTAAGTGACAATTGCTCTTATCAAGTGTGGAAGCATTAGGGACAACGACTATCATCATCTAATGGGCAATTACTCTCATCAAGTGAGCAAGCGTTTAGGGACAACGGCTCCGATAAAGTAAGGTAGAATTGCTCTCAACAAATGAGCCTTTAGGGACAACGGCACTTATCATGTAAGGGACAAATCGCCCTCATAAACTTAGACTTTAGGGTCAACGGATTTCATCATGCAAGTGACAATTGCTCTTGTCAAGTGTGCAAGCATTAGGGACAAGTGCTATCATCATGTAAAGGACAATTGCTCTCATCAAGTGAGCAAGCGTTTAGGGACAACGGCTCCAATACTTGCTCTCAACAAGTGAGTCTTTAGGGACAACGGCTCCCATAATTGCTCTCAACAAGTGAGCCTTTAGGGACAACGGCTCTTATCATGGAAGAGACAAATTGCACTTATAAAGGTAGCCTTTAGAGACAACGGATCTCACCATGTAAGTGACAATTGCTCTTATCAAGTGTGCAAGCATTAGGGACAACGGCTATCATCATGTAAAGGGCAATTGCTCTCATCAAGTGAGCAAGCGCTTAGGGACAACGGCTCCCATAAAGTCAGGTACAATTGCTCTCAACAAGTGAGCCTTTAGGGACAACGACTCTTATCATCGAAGAGACAACTTGCACTTATAAAGGTAGCCTTTAGAGACAACGGATCTCACCATGTAAGTGACAATTGCTCTTATCAAGTGTGCAAGCATTAGGGACAACGGCTATCATCATGTAAAGGGCAATTGCTCTCATCAAGTGAGCAAGCGTTTAGGGACAACGGCCCCCATAAAGTCAGGTACAATTGCTCTCAACAAGTGAGCCTTTAGGGACAACGACTCTTATCTAGGAAGAGACAAATTCCACTTATAAAGGTAGCCTTTAGAGACAACGGATCTCATCATGTAAGTGACAATTGCTCTTATCAAGTGTGCAGGCATTAGGGACAACGGCTATCATCATGTAAAGGGCAATTGCTCTCATCAAGTGAGCAATCGTTTAGGGACAACGACTCCCATAAAGTCAGGTACAATTGCTCTCAATAAGCGAGCCTTTAAGGACAACGGCTCTTATCATGGAAGAGATAAATTGCCCATATAAAGGTAGCCTTTAGAGACAACGGATCTCATCATGTAAGTGAAAAATTCCTCTTATCAAGTGTGAAGCATTAGGGACAACGGCTATCATCATGTAAAGGGCATTTGCTCTCATCAAGTGAGCAAGCGTTTAGGGACAACGGCTCCCATAAAGTCAGGAACAATTGCACTCAACAAGTGAGCCTTTAGGGACAACGGCTCTTATCAAGGAAGAGACAAATTGCCCTTATAAAGGTAGCCTTTAAAGATAACGGATCTCATCATGTAAGTGACAATTGCTCTTATCAAGTGTGCAAGCATTAGGGACAACGGCTATCATCATGTAAAGGGCAATTGCTCTCATCAAGTGAGCAAGCGTTTTGGGACAACGGCTCCCATAAAGTCAGGTACAATTGCTCTCAACAAGTGAGCCTTTAGGGACAACGACTCTTATCTAGGAAGAGACAAATACCACTTATAAAGGTAGCCTTTAGAGACAACGGATCTTACCATGTAAGTGACAATTGCTCATATCAAGTGTGCAAGCATTAGGGACAACGGCTATCATCATGTAAAGGGCAATTGCTCTCATCAACTGAGCAAGCGTTTAGGGACAACAGCTCCCGTAAAGCCAGGTACAATTGCTCTCAACAAGTTAGCCTTTAAGGACAACGGCTCTTATCATGGAAGAGACAAATTGCCCTTATAAAGGTAGCCTTTAGACACAACGGATCTCATCGTGTAAGTGACAATTGCTCTTATCAAGTGTGGAAGGATTAGGGACAACGACTATCATCATGTAATGGGCAATTACTCTCATCAAGTGAGCAAGCGTTTAGGGACAACGGCTCCGATAAAGTAAGGTAGAATTGCACTCAACAAATGAGCCTTTAGGGACAACGGCACTTATCATGTAAGGGACAAATCGCCCTCATAAACTTAGACTTTAGGGTCAACGGATTTCATCATGCAAGTGACAATTGCTCTTGTCAAGTGTGCAAGCATTAGGGACAAGTGCTATCATCATGTAAAGGACAATTGCTCTCATCAAGTGAGCAAGCATTTAGGGACAACGGCTCCCATACTTGCTCTCAACAAGTGAGTCTTTAGGGACAACGGCTCCCATAATTGCTCTCAACAAGTGAGCCTTTAGGGACAACGGCTCTTATCATGGAAGAGACAAATTGCACTTATAAAGGTAGCCTTTAGAGACAACGGATCTCACCATGTAAGTGACAATTGCTCTTATCAAGTGTGCAAGCATTAGGGACAACAGCTATCATCATGTAAAGGGCAATTGCTCTCATCAAGTGAGCAAGCGTTTAGGGACAACGGCTCCCATTAAGTCAGGTACAATTGCTCTCAACAAGTGAGCCTTTAGGGACAACGACTCTTATCATCGAAGAGACAACTTGCACTTATAAAGGTAGCCTTTAGAGACAACGGATCTCACCATGTAAGTGACAATTGCTCTTATCAAGTGTGCAAGCATTAGGGACAACGGCTATCATCATGTAAAGGGCAATTGCTCTCATCAAGTGAGCAAGCGTTTAGGGACAACGGCCCCCATAAAGTCAGGTACAATTGCTCTCAACAAGTGAGCCTTTAGGGACAACGACTCTTATCTAGGAAGAGACAAATTCCACTTATAAAGGTAGCCTTTAGAGACAACGGATCTCATCATGTAAGTGACAATTGCTCTTATCAAGTGTGCAGGCATTAGGGACAACGGCTATCATCATGTAAAGGGCAATTGCTCTCATCAAGTGAGCAATCGTTTAGGGACAACGACTCCCATAAAGTCAGGTACAATTGCTCTCAATAAGCGAGCCTTTAAGGACAACGGCTCTTATCATGGAAGAGATAAATTGCCCATATAAAGGTAGCCTTTAGAGACAACGGATCTCATCATGTAAGTGAAAAATTCCTCTTATCAAGTGTGAAGCATTAGGGACAACGGCTATCATCATGTAAAGGGCATTTGCTCTCATCAAGTGAGCAAGCGTTTAGGGACAACGGCTCCCATAAAGTCAGGAACAATTGCACTCAACAAGTGAGCCTTTAGGGACAACGGCTCTTATCAAGGAAGAGACAAATTGCCCTTATAAAGGTAGCCTTTAAAGATAACGGATCTCATCATGTAAGTGACAATTGCTCTTATCAAGTGTGCAAGCATTAGGGACAACGGCTATCATCATGTAAAGGGCAATTGCTCTCATCAAGTGAGCAAGCGTTTAGGGACAACGGCTCCGATAAAGTAAGGTAGAATTGCTCTCAACAAATGAGCCTTTAGGGACAACGGCACTTATCATGTAAGGGACAAATCGCCCTCATAAACTTAGACTTTAGGGTCAACGGATTTCATCATGCAAGTGACAATTGCTCTTGTCAAGTGTGCAAGCATTAGGGACAAGTGCTATCATCATGTAAAGGACAATTGCTCTCATCAAGTGAGCAAGCATTTAGGGACAACGGCTCCCATACTTGCTCTCAACAAGTGAGTCTTTAGGGACAACGGCTCCCATAATTGCTCTCAACAAGTGAGCCTTTAGGGACAACGGCTCTTATCATGGAAGAGACAAATTGCACTTATAAAGGTAGCCTTTAGAGACAACGGATCTCACCATGTAAGTGACAATTGCTCTTATCAAGTGTGCAAGCATTAGGGACAACAGCTATCATCATGTAAAGGGCAATTGCTCTCATCAAGTGAGCAAGCGTTTAGGGACAACGGCTCCCATTAAGTCAGGTACAATTGCTCTCAACAAGTGAGCCTTTAGGGACAACGACTCTTATCATCGAAGAGACAACTTGCACTTATAAAGGTAGCCTTTAGAGACAACGGATCTCACCATGTAAGTGACAATTGCACTTATCAAGTGTGCAAGCATTAGGGACAACGGCTATCATCATGTTAAGGGCAATTGCTCTCATCAAGTGAGCAAGCGTTTAGGGACAACGGCCCCCATAAAGTCAGGTACAATTGCTCTCAACAAGTGAGCCTTTAGGGACAACGACTCTTATCTAGGAAGAGACAAATTCCACTTATAAAGGTAGCCTTTAGAGACAACGGATCTCATCATGTAAGTGACAATTGCTCTTATCAAGTGTGCAGGCATTAGGGACAACGGCTATCATCATGTAAAGGGCAATTGCTCTCATCAAGTGAGCAATCGTTTAGGGACAACGACTCCCATAAAGTCAGGTACAATTGCTCTCAATAAGCGAGCCTTTAAGGACAACGGCTCTTATCATGGAAGAGATAAATTGCCCATATAAAGGTAGCCTTTAGAGACAACGGATCTCATCATGTAAGTGAAAAATTCCTCTTATCAAGTGTGAAGCATTAGGGACAACGGCTATCATCATGTAAAGGGCATTTGCTCTCATCAAGTGAGCAAGCGTTTAGGGACAACGGCTCCCATAAAGTCAGGAACAATTGCACTCAACAAGTGAGCCTTTAGGGACAACGGCTCTTATCAAGGAAGAGACAAATTGCCCTTATAAAGGTAGCCTTTAAAGATAACGGATCTCATCATGTAAGTGACAATTGCTCTTATCAAGTGTGCAAGCATTAGGGACAACGGCTATCATCATGTAAAGGGCAATTGCTCTCATCAAGTGAGCAAGCGTTTAGGGACAACGGCTCCCATAAAGTCAGGTACAATTGCTCTCAACAAGTGAGCCTTTAGGGACAACGACTCTTATCTAGGAAGAGACAAATACCACTTATAAAGGTAGCCTTTAGAGACAACGGATCTTACCATGTAAGTGACAATTGCTCATATCAAGTGTGCAAGCATTAGGGACAACGGCTATCATCATGTAAAGGGCAATTGCTCTCATCAACTGAGCAAGCGTTTAGGGACAACGGCTCCCGTAAAGCCAGGTACAATTGCTCTCAACAAGTTAGCCTTTAAGGACAACGGCTCTTATCATGGAAGAGACAAATTGCCCTTATAAAGGTAGCCTTTAGACACAACGGATCTCATCGTGTAAGTGACAATTGCTCTTATCAAGTGTGGAAGCATTAGGGACAACGACTATCATCATCTAATGGGCAATTACTCTCATCAAGTGAGCTAGCGTTTAGGGACAACGGCTCCGATAAAGTAAGGTAGAATTGCTCTCAACAAATGAGCCTTTAGGGACAACGGCACTTATCATGTAAGGGACAAATCGCCCTCATAAACTTAGACTTTAGGGTCAACGGATTTCATCATGCAAGTGACAATTGCTCTTGTCAAGTGTGCAAGCATTAGGGACAAGTGCTATCATCATGTAAAGGACAATTGCTCTCATCAAGTGAGCAAGCGTTTAGGGACAACGGCTCCCATACTTGCTCTCAACAAGTGAGTCTTTAGGGACAACGGCTCCCATAATTGCTCTCAACAAGTGAGCCTTTAGGGACAACGGCTCTTATCATGGAAGAGACAAATTGCACTTATAAAGGTAGCCTTTAGAGACAACGGATCTCACCATGTAAGTGACAATTGCTCTTATCAAGTGTGCAAGCATTAGGGACAACGGCTATCATCATGTAAAGGGCAATTGCTCTCATCAAGTGAGCAAGCGTTTAGGGACAACGGCTCCCATAAAGTCAGGTACAATTGCTCTCAACAAGTGAGCCTTTAGGGACAACGACTCTTATCATCGAAGAGACAACTTGCACTTATAAAGGTAGCCTTTAGAGACAACGGATCTCACCATGTAAGTGACAATTGCTCTTATCAAGTGTGCAAGCATTAGGGACAACGGCTATCATCATGTAAAGGGCAATTGCTCTCATCAAGTGAGCAAGCGTTTAGGGACAACGGCCCCCATAAAGTCAGGTACAATTGCTCTCAACAAGTGAGCCTTTAGGGACAACGACTCTTATCTAGGAAGAGACAAATTCCACTTATAAAGGTAGCCTTTAGAGACAACGGATCTCATCATGTAAGTGACAATTGCTCTTATCAAGTGTGCAGGCATTAGGGACAACGGCTATCATCATGTAAAGGGCAATTGCTCTCATCAAGTGAGCAATCGTTTAGGGACAACGACTCCCATAAAGTCAGGTACAATTGCTCTCAATAAGCGATTCTTTAAGGACAACGGCTCTTATCATGGAAGAGATAAATTGCCCATATAAAGGTAGCCTTTAGAGACAACGGATCTCATCATGTAAGTGAAAAATTCCTCTTATCAAGTGTGAAGCATTAGGGACAACGGCTATCATCATGTAAAGGGCATTTGCTCTCATCAAGTGAGCAAGCGTTTAGGGACAACGGCTCCCATAAAGTCAGGAACAATTGCACTCAACAAGTGAGCCTTTAGGGACAACGGCTCTTATCAAGGAAGAGACAAATTGCCCTTATAAAGGTAGCCTTTAAAGATAACGGATCTCATCATGTAAGTGACAATTGCTCTTATCAAGTGTGCAAGCATTAGGGACAACGGCTATCATCATGTAAAGGGCAATTGCTCTCATCAAGTGAGCAAGCGTTTTGGGACAACGGCTCCCATAAAGTCAGGTACAATTGCTCTCAACAAGTGAGCCTTTAGGGACAACGACTCTTATCTAGGAAGAGACAAATACCACTTATAAAGGTAGCCTTTAGAGACAACGGATCTTACCATGTAAGTGACAATTGCTCATATCAAGTGTGCAAGCATTAGGGACAACGGCTATCATCATGTAAAGGGCAATTGCTCTCATCAACTGAGCAAGCGTTTAGGGACAACGGCTCCCGTAAAGCCAGGTACAATTGCTCTCAACAAGTTAGCCTTTAAGGACAACGGCTCTTATCATGGAAGAGACAAATTGCCCTTATAAAGGTAGCCTTTAGACACAACGGATCTCATCGTGTAAGTGACAATTGCTCTTATCAAGTGTGGAAGGATTAGGGACAACGACTATCATCATGTAATGGGCAATTACTCTCATCAAGTGAGCAAGCGTTTAGGGACAACGGCTCCGATAAAGTAAGGTAGAATTGCACTCAACAAATGAGCCTTTAGGGACAACGGCACTTATCATGTAAGGGACAAATCGCCCTCATAAAGTTAGACTTTAGGGACAACGGATCTCATCATGCAAGTAAAATTGCTCTTGTCAAGTGTGCAAGCACTAGGGACAACGGCTATCATCATGTAAAGGACAATTGCTCTCATCAAGTGAGCAAGCGTTTAGGGACAACGGCTCCCATAATTGCTCTCAACAAGTGAGTCTTTAGGGACAACGGCTCTTATTATGTAAGGGACAAATGGCCCTCATAAAGTTAGCCTTTAGGGAGAACAGGTCTCATCATGTAAGTGAGAATTGCCCTTATCAAGTGTGCAAGCATTAGGGACAACGGCTATCATCATGTAAAGGGCAATTGCTCTCCTCAAGTGAGCAATCGTTTAGGGACAACGGATCCCCTAAAGTCAGGTACAGTTGCTCTCAACAAGTGAGCCTTTAGGGACAACCGCTCTTATCATGGAAGAGACAAATTGCCCTTATAAAGGTAACCTTTAGAGACAACGGATCTCATCATCTAAGTGACAATTGCTCTGATCAAGTGTGCAAGCATTAGGGACAACGGCTATCATCATGTAAAGGGCATTTGCTCTCATCAAGTGAGCAAGCGTTTAGGGACAACGGCTCCCATAAAGTCAGGAACAATTGCACTCAACAAGTGAGCCTTTAGGGACAACGGCTCTTATCAAGGAAGAGACAAATTGCCCTTATAAAGGTAGCCTTTAAAGATAACAGATCTCATCATGTAAGTGACAATTGCTCTTATCAAGTGTGCAAGCATTAGGGACAACAGCTATCATCATGTAAAGGGCAATTGCTCTCATCAAGTGAGCAAGCGTTTAGGGACAACGGCTCCCATAAAGCCAGGTACAATTGCTCTCAACAAGTTAGCCTTTAAGGACAACGGCTCTTATCATGGAAGAGGCAAATTGCCCTTATAAAGGTAGCCTTTAGACACAACGGATCTCATCGTGTAAGTGACAATTGCTCTTATAAAGTGTGGAATCATTAGGGACAACGACTATCATTATGTAATGGGCAATTACTCTCATCAAGTGAGCAAGCGTTTAGGGACAACGGCTCCGATAAAGTAAGGTAGAATTGCTCTCAACAAATGAGCCTTTAGGGACAACGGCACTTATCATGTAAGGGACAAATCGCCCTCATAAACTTAGACTTTAGGGTCAACGGATTTCATCATGCAAGTGACAATTGCTCTTGTCAAGTGTGCAAGCATTAGGGACAAGTGCTATCATCATGTAAAGGACAATTGCTCTCATCAAGTGAGCAAGCATTTAGGGACAACGGCTCCCATACTTGCTCTCAACAAGTGAGTCTTTAGGGACAACGGCTCCCATAATTGCTCTCAACAAGTGACCATTTAGGGACAACGGCTCTTATCATGGAAGAGACAAATTGCACTTATAAAGGTAGCCTTTAGAGACAACGGATCTCACCATGTAAGTGACAATTGCTCTTATCAAGTGTGCAAGCATTAGGGACAACGGCTATCATCATGTAAAGGGCAATTGCTCTCATCAAGTGAGCAAGCGTTTAGGGACAACGGCTCCCATAAAGTCAGGTACAATTGCTCTCAACAAGTGAGCCTTTAGGGACAACGACTCTTATCATCGAAGAGACAACTTGCACTTATAAAGGTAGCCTTTAGAGACAACGGATCTCACCATGTAAGTGACAATTGCTCTTATCAAGTGTGCAAGCATTAGGGACAATGGCTATCATCATGTAAAGGGCAATTGCTCTCATCAGCTGAGCAAGCGTTTAGGGACAACGGCTCCCATAAAGTCATGTACAATTGCTCTCTACAAGTGAGCCTTTAAGGACAACGGCTCATATCATGGAATAGACACATTGCCCTTATAAAGGTAGCCTTTAGAGACAACGGATCTCATCATATAGGTGACAATTGCTCTTATCAAATGTGGATGCATTAGGGACAACGGCTATCATCATGTAAAGGGCAATTGCTCTCATCAAGTGAGCAAGCGTTTAGGGACAACGGCTCCCATAAAGTAAGGTAGAATTGCTCTCAACAAATGAGCCTTTAGGGACAACGGCACTTATCATGTAAGGGACAAATCGCCCTCATAAAGTTAGACTTTAGGGACAACGGATCTCATCATGCAAGTAAAATTGCTCTTGTCAAGTGTGCAAGCACTAGGGACAACGGCTATCATCATGTAAAGGACAATTGCTCTCATCAAGTGAGCAAGCGTTTAGGGACAACGGCTCCCATAATTGCTCTCAACAAGTGAGTCTTCAGGGACAACGGCTCTTATTATGTAAGGGACAAATGGCCCTCATAAAGTTAGCCTTTAGGGAGAACAGGTCTCATCATGTAAGTGAGAATTGCCCTTATCAAGTGTGCAAGCATTAGGGACAACGGCTATCATCATGTAAAGGGCAATTGCTCTCCTCAAGTGAGCAATCGTTTAGGGACAACGGATCCCCTAAAGTCAGGTACAGTTGCTCTCAACAAGTGAGCCTTTAGGGACAACCGCTCTTATCATGGAAGAGACAAATTGCCCTTATAAAGGTAACCTTTAGAGACAACGGATCTCATCATGTAAGTGACAATTGCTCTTATCAAGTGTGCAAGCATTAGGGACAACAGCTATCATCATGTAAAGGGCAATTGCTCTCATCAAGTGAGCAAGCGTTTAGGGACAACGGCTCCCATAAAGCCAGGTACAATTGCTCTCAACAAGTTAGCCTTTAAGGACAACGGCTCTTATCATGGAAGAGACAAATTGCCCTTATAAAGGTAGCCTTTAGACACAACGGATCTCATCGTGTTAGTGACAATTGCTCTTATCAAGTGTGGAATCATTAGGGACAACGACTATCATCATGTAATGGGCAATTACTCTCATCAAGTGAGCAAGCGTTTAGGGACAACGGCTCCGATAAAGTAAGGTAGAATTGCTCTCAACAAATGAGCCTTTAGGGACAACGGCACTTATCATGTGAGGGACAAATCGCCCTCATAAACTTAGACTTTAGGGTCAACGGATTTCATCATGCAAGTGACAATTGCTCTTGTCAAGTGTGCAAGCATTAGGGACAAGTGCTATCATCATGTAAAGGACAATTGCTCTCATCAAGTGAGCAAGCATTTAGGGACAACGGCTCCCATACTTGCTCTCAACAAGTGAGTCTTTAGGGACAACGGCTCCCATAATTGCTCTCAACAAGTGAGCCTTTAGGGACAACGGCTCTTATCATGGAAGAGACAAATTGCACTTATAAAGGTAGCCTTTAGAGACAACGGATCTCATCATATAGGTGACAATTGCTCTTATCAAATGTGGATGCATTAGGGACAACGGCTATCATCATGTAAAGGGCAATTGCTCTCATCAAGTGAGCAAGCGTTTAGGGACAACAGCTCCCATAAAGTAAGGTAGAATTGCTCTCAACAAATGAGCCTTTAGGGACAACGGCACTTATCATCGAAGAGACAACTTGCACTTATAAAGGTAGCCTTTAGAGACAACGGATCTCACCATATAAGTGACAATTGCTCTTATCAAGTGTGCAAGCATTAGGGACAATGGCTATCATCATGTAAAGGGCAATTGCTCTCATCAGCTGAGCAAGAGTTTAGGGACAACGGCTCCCATAAAGTCATGTACAATTGCTCTCTACAAGTGAGCCTTTAAGGACAACGGCTCTTATCATGGAAGAGACACATTGCCCTTATAAAGGTAGCCTTTAGAGACAACGGATCTCATCATATAAGTGACAATTGCTCTTATCAAATGTGGATGCATTAGGGACAACGGCTATCATCGTGTAAAGGGCAATTGCTCTCATCAAGTGAGCAAGCGTTTAGGGACAACGGCTCCCATAAAGTAAGGTAGAATTGCTCTCAACAAATGAGCCTTTAGGGACAACGGCACTTATCAAGTAAGGGACAAATCGCCCTCATAAAGTTAGACTTTAGGGACAACGGATCTCATCATGCAAGTAAAATTGCTCTTGTCAAGTGTGCAAGCACTAGGGACAACGGCTATCATCATGTAAAGGACAATTGCTCTCATCAAGTGAGCAAGCGTTTAGGGACAACGGCTCCCATAATTGCTCTCAACAAGTGAGTCTTTAGGGACAACGGCTCTTATTATGTAAGGGACAAATGGCCCTCATAAAGTTATCCTTTAGGGAGAACAGGTCTCATCATGTAAGTGAGAATTGCCCTTATCAAGTGTGCAAGCATTAGGGACAACGGCTATCATCATGTAAAGGGCAATTGCTCTCCTCAAGTGAGCAATCGTTTAGGGACAACGGATCCCCTAAAGTCAGGTACAGTTGCTCTCAACAAGTGAGCCTTTAGGGACAACCGCTCTTATCATGGAAGAGACAAATTGCCCTTATAAAGGTAACCTTTAGAGACAACGGATCTCATCATCTAAGTGACAATTGCTCTGATCAAGTGTGGAAGCATTAGGGACAACGGCTATCATCATGTAAAGGGCAATTGCTCTCATCAAGTGAGCAAGCGTTTAGGGACAACGGCTCCCACAAAGTCAGGTACAATTTCTCTCAACAAGTGAGCCTTTAGGGACAACAGATCTTATCATGGAAGAGACAAATTGCACTTATAAAGGTAGCCTTTAGCGACAACGGATCTCACCATGTAAGTGACAATTGCTCTTATCAAGTATGCAAGGATTATGGACAACGGATATCATCATGTAAAGGGCAATTGCTCTCATCAAGTGAGCAAGCATTTAGGGACAACGACTCCCATAAAGTCAGGTACATTTGCTCTCAACTAGTGAGCCTTTAAGGATAACGGCTCCTATCATGGAAGAGACAAATTGCCCTTATAAAGGTAGCCTTTAGAGACAACGGATCTCATCATGTAAGTGAAAATTGCTCTTATCAAGTGTGGAAGCATTAGGGACAACGGCTATCATCATGTAAAGGGCAATTGCTCTCATCAAGTGAGCAAGAGTTTAGGGACATCGGCTCCCATAAAGTTAGGTACAATTGCTCTCAACAAGTGAGCCTTTAGGGACAACGACTCTCTTCATAGAAGAGACAAATTGCACTTATAAAGGACAAGTCCATTGTATTCACAAGTTGGTTCCTAATGATATTGAATAAGCTAAAAAAAAAAAACCCTAAAAATCTCTCTCCCTAGTGGAGATTTCCGGCCGCCACCCTCCTACCCTTTTCCGGCCATTTTCACCACCTAATTCGTCCTCTCTACTCTCTTTTGAAGGGTATGCAATACAATTAGGTTGTGGATATTCGTTTGAGGGTGGCTGGTAATGCTTTCACTTATAGATCTGATCGGTTATCTCCTTTTTATTGCAATCTAATCCCTAATCGTTCTTAATTGAGTCGGTTATTAAACGATCTTTTATTAGGGTTTAGATTTATTGATTCCTTATTAACCCTAAACGATTTCAACACTTATATATGGATAATCGTTTGTGGTTTTTAACCCTACACGATTTTCTTTTTTAAATCGGTTTTAGGGTTTCATGGTTCTGGCTCGATCGTACAGATTTTAATGGGATTATTTTTCGTCGATCTTCGTGGGTGGTGAGCGTAGCATGTTCATGTTTTGAATCCAGTCGGTTTTCTTAGATCGATTATTGTTAACATGGTACGTTTCTGGGATTGATGTGCTTAATGATGTACGAAACCCTTCTAGGGTTTTGTATCTTCTTTATCTGTTGTGGTTGTAAGTGATGATAGATCTGGAATAATGGTTTTTGTGCCTGTAAGTCGACTATGGGTCGTGGTGAGGCTGCATTTGTTTTGGAACGTGGGTTTGGGAGAGTATAAAGTTCTTTGCGATGTGTATGCAGTGTTTTGCTGCTGATTTATCTTGGAAGTTAAGTTTTTTAGAATTCTTATTCAAAAATTCTAAGGATCGATTGGTTGTGACAGGATCGTACACGCGTTCATGCTGTTTATAGGGCCTGATCTTTTTGTTGCACATTTGATCTTATGGTTAGGGTTTATTCACCCTAGATTCGTTCATGGTGGCCCTATTCATGGTGTTATTGATGATTAATTGGCTGTTTTGAAGGGGATCATGATGTGTAATTTGCAGGTGCTGCATGTAAGTCAAGTTTAGTTGGTTCTTGTTCAAAAATCACTACTCGGATTTCTACTTGTCATTTTGGATGTTGAGGCTTATTGGGTTCTTATCAAATAACTCCTATGATCAGTATTGGATGTTAGGGTTATTCCCTATTGTATGTACAAGTCCATTGTATTCACAAGTTGGTTCCTAATGATATTTTATGTGCATGTTTAGACTTGGTGGATGGGGCTTGTGTTGGTTTTGTTTGTGGTGTTCGTTGCCACAACAAACAGATTGATATGTTGAAGATCAGTTGTATTTTCTACATGGTTTCTTCATGGAAGTTAAGGTGGACCGCCATAGTGATATAGAAGGCTCAAGTGCTTTTCTTGAGTAGTATTGTAAATTTTTATAAACTTTTGTCGTTATTGGTAGGTTCACTTTATTGTAAGTTATAGGAATGGTTGTCATTCTTATAGGCGAGTCTGTAAGTGTCCTAAGGGACTGAGGTGAGGGATCTCACCCTCATCCTATGTACTTCAATGTTTTTTGGTGTAATGCATTTCACCGGGGTGAATTAACCCTTTTACCCAAAAACTTGCACTTATAAAGGTAGCCTTTAGAGACAACAGATCTCACCATGTAAGTGACAATTGCTCTTATCAAGTGTGCAAGCATTAGGGACAATGGCTATCATCATGTCAAGGGCAATTGCTCCCATCAAGTGAGCAAGCGTTTAGGGACAACGACTCCCATAAAGTCAGGTACAATTGCTTTCAACAAGTGAGCCTTTAGGGACAACGGCTCTAATCATGGAAGAGACAAATTGCACTTATAAAGGTAGTCTTTAGAGACAACGGATCTCACCATGTAAGTGACAATTGCTCTTATCAAGTGTGCAAGCATTATGGACAACGGATATCATCATGTAAAGGTCAATTGCTCTCATCAAGTGAGCAAGCGTTTAGGGACAACGGCTCACATAAAGTCAGGTACAATTGCTCTCAACAAGTGAGCCTTTAGGGACCTCGGCTCTTATCATGGAAGAGACAAATTGCCCTTATAAAGGTACCCTTTAGAGACAACAGATCTCATCATGTAAGTGACAATTGCTCTTATCAAGTTTGCAAGCATTAGGGACAACGGCTATCATCATATAAAGGACAATTGCTCTCATCAAGTGAGCAAGCGTTTATGGACAACGGCTACCATAAAGTAAGGTATAATTGCTCTCAACAAGTGAGCCTTTAGGGACAACGGCACGTATCAAATAAGGGACAAATTGCCCTCCTAAAGTTAGCCTTTAGGGACAACGGGTCTCATCACGTAAGTGACAATTGCTCTTATCAAGTGTGCAAGCATTAGGGACAACGGCTATCATCATGAAAAGGGCAATTGCTCTCATCAAGTGAGCAAGCGTTTAGGGCAGTGGCTCCCATAAAATTAGGAACAATTGCTCTCAACAAGTGAGCCTTTAGGGACAACGGCTCTTATCATGGAAGAGAAAAATTGCCCTTATAAAGGTAGCCTTTAGAGACAACGGATCTCATCATGTAAGTGACAATTGCTCTTATCAAGTGTGCAACCATTAGGGACAACGGCTATCATCATGTAAAGGGCAATTGCTCTCATCAAGTGAGCAAGCGTTTAAGGACAACGGCTCCCATAAAGTCAGGTAGAATTGCTCTCAACAAGTGAGCTTTAGGAACAACGACTCTTATCATGGAAGAGACAAATTGCACTTATATAGGTAGCCTTTAGAGACAACGGATCTCACCATGTAAGTGACAATTGCTCTTATCAAGTGTGCAAGCATTAGGGACAATGGCTATCATCATGTAAAGGGCAATTGCTCTCATCAACTGAGCAAGCGTTTAGGGACAACGACTCCCATAAAGTCAGGTACAATTGCTCTCAACAAGTGAGCCTTTAAGGACAACGGCTCTTATCATGGAAGAGACACATTGCCCTAATAAAGGTAGCCTTTAGAGACAACGGATCTCATCATATAAGTGACAATTGCTCTTATCAAATGTGGAAGCATTAGGGACAACGGCTATCATCATGTAAAGGGCAATTGCTCTCATCAAGTGAGCAAGCGTTTAGGGACAACGGCTCCCATAAAGTAAGGTGGAATTGCTCTCAAAAAATGAGCCTTTAGGGACAAAACGGCACTTATCATGTAAGGGACAAATGGCCCTCATAAAGTTAGCCTTTAGGGACAACAGGTCTCACCATGTAAGTGACAATTGCTCTTGTCAAGTGTGCAAGCATTAGAGACAACGGTTATCATCTTGTAAAGGGCAATTGCTCTCCTCAAGTGAGCAAGCGTTTAGGGACAACGGCTCCCCTAAAGTCAGGTACAGTTGCTCTCAACAAGTGAACCTTTAGGGACAACGGCTCTTATCATGGAAGAGACAAATTGCCCTTATAAAGGTAGCCTTTAGAGACAACGGATCTCATGATATAAGTGACAATTGCTCTAATCAAGTGTGCAAGAATTAGGGACAACGGCTATCATCATGTAAAGGGCAATTGCTCTCATCAAGTGACCAAGCGTTTAGGGACAACGGCTCCCATAAAGTCAGGTACAATTGCTCCCAACAAGTGAGCCTTTAGGGACAACGACTCTTATCATAGAAGAGACAAATTGCACTTATAAAGGTAGCCTTTAGAGACAACAGATCTCACCATGTAAGTGACAATTGCTCTTATCAAGTGTGCAAGCATTAGGGACAACGGCTATCATCATGTCAAGGGCAATTGCTCTCATCAACTGAGCAAGCGTTTAGGGACAACGACACCCATAAAGTCATGTACAATTGCTCTCAACAAGTGAGCCTTTAGGGACAACGGCTCTTATCATGGAAGAGACAAATTGCCCTTATAAAGGTAGCCTTTGAGACAACGGATCTCATCATGTAAGTGACAATTGCTCTTATCAAGTGTGCAAGCATTAGGGACAACGGCGATCATCACGTAAAGGGCAATTGCTCTCATCAAGTGAGCAAGCGTTTAGGGACAACGACTCCCATAAAGTCAGGTACAATTGCTCTAAAAAAGTGAGCCTTTAGGGACAACGGCTCTAATCATTGAAGAGACAAATTGCACTTATAAAGGTAGCCTTTAGAGACAACGGATCTCATCATGTAAGTGACAATTGCTCTTATCAAGTGTGCAAGCATTAGGGAGAACGGCTATCATCATGTAAAGGGCAATTGCTCTCATCAAGTGAGCAAGCGTTTAGGGACAACGGCTCCCATAAAGTCAGGTACAATTGTTCTCAACAAGTGAGCCTTTAGGGACAACGGCTCTTATCATGGAAGAGACAAATTGCCCTTATAAAGTAGCCTTTAGAGACAACGGATCTCATCATGTAAGTGACAATTGCTCTTATCAAGTGTGCAAGCATTAGGGACAACAGCTATCATCATATAAAGGACAATTGCTCTCATCAAGTGAGCAACCGTTTAGGGACAACGGCTACCATAAAGTAAGGTACAATTACTTTCAACAAGTGAGTCTTTAGGGACAACGGCTTGTATCATATCATGTAAGTGACAATTGCTCTTATCAAGTGTGCAAGCATTAGGGACAACGGCTATCATCATATAAAGGACAATTGCTCTCATCAAGTGAGCAAGCGTTTAGGGACAACGGCTACCATAAAGTAAGGTACAAATGGCTCTCAACAAGTGAGTCTTTAGGGACAACGGCTTGTATCATATAAGGGACAAATTGCCCTCATAAAGTTAGCCTTTAGGGACAACGGGTCTCATCATATAAGTGACAATTGCTCTTATCAAGTGTGCAAGCATTAGGGACAACGGCTATCATCATGTAAAGGGCAATTGCTCTCATCAAGTGAGCAAGCGTTTAGGGCAACGGCTCTCATCAAGTGAGCCTTTAGAGACAACGGCTCTTATCATGGAAGAGACAAATTGCGCTTATAAAGGTAGCCTTTAGAGACAACGGATCTCATCATGTAAGTGACAAATGCTCTTTTCAAGTGTTCAAGCATTAGGGACAACGGCTATCATCATGTAAAGGGCAATTGCTCTCATCAAGTGAGCAAACATTTTGGGACAACGGCTCCCATAAAGTCAGGTACAATTGCTCTCAACAAGTGAGCCCTTAAGGACAACGGCTCATATCATAGAAGAGATAAATTGCACTTATAAAGGTAGCCTTTAGAGACAACGGATCTCATCATGTAAGTGACAATTGCACTTATCAAGTGTGAAGCATTAGGGACAACGGCTATCATCATGTAAAGGGCATTTGCTCTCATTAAGTGAGCAACCGTTTAGGGACAACGGCTCCCATAAAGTCAGGAACAATTGCTCTCAACAATTGAGCCTTTAGGGACAACGGCTCTTATCATGGAAGAGACAAATTGCCCTTATAAAGGTAGCCTTTAGAAACAACGGATCTCATCATGTAAGTGACAATTGCTCTTATCAAGTGTGCAAGCATTAGGGACAACGGCTATCATCATGTAAAGGGCAATTGCTCTCATCAACTAGCGTTTAGGGACAACGGCTCCCGTAAAGTCAGGTACAATTGCTCTCAACAAGTGAGCCTTTAAGGACAACGGCTCTTATAGTGAAAGAGACAAATTGCCCTTATAAAGGTAGCCTTTAGAGACGACGGATCTCATCATGTAAGTGACAATTGCTCTTATCAAGTGTGCAAGCATTAGGGAAAACGGCTATCATCATGTAAAGGGCAATTGCTCTCATCAAGTGAGCAAGTATTTAGGGACAACGGCTCCCATAAATCAGGTATAATTGCTCTCAACAAGTTAGCCTTTAAGGACAACGGCTCTTATCATAGAAGAGATAAATTGCACTTATAAAGGTAGCCTTTAGAGACAACGGATCTCATCATGTAAGTGACAATTGCTCTTATCAAATGTGAAGCATTAGGGACAACGGCTATCGTTATGTAAAGGGCATTTGCTCTCATAAAGTGAGCTAGCGTTTAGGGTCAACGGCTCCCATAAAGTCAGGAACAATTGCTCTCAGCAAGTGAGCCTTTAGGGACAATGGCTCTTATCATGGAAGAGACAAATTGCCCTTATAAAGGTAGCCTTTAGAGACAACGGATCTCATCATGTAAGTGACAATTGCTTTTATCAAGTGTGCAAGCATTAGGGACAACGGCTATCATCATGTAAAGGGCAATTGCTCTCATCAAGTGAGCAAGCGTTTAGGGACAACGGCTCCCTTAAAGTCAGTGAACCTTTAGGGACAACGGCTCTTATCTTGGAAGAGACAAATTGCCCTTATAAAGGTAGCCTTTAGAGACAACGGATCTCATCATGTAAGTGACAATTGCTCTTATCAAGTGTGCAAGCATTAGGGACAACGGCTATAATCATATAAAGGACAATTGCTCTCATCAAGTGAGCAGGCGTTTAGGGACAACGGCTACCATATAGTAAGGTACAATTGCTCCCAACAAGTGAGTCTTTAGGGACAACGGCTCGTATCATATAAGGGACAAATTGCCCTCATAAAGTTAGCCTTTAGGGACAACGGGTCTCATCATGTAAGTGACAATTGCTCTTATCAAGTGTGAAAGCATTAGGGACAACGGCTATCATCATGTAAAGGGCAATTGCTCTCATCAAGTGAGCAAGCGTTTAGGGACAACGGCTCCCATAAAGTCAGGTACAATTGCTCTTAACAAGTGAGCCTTTAGGGACAACGGCTCTTATCATGGAAGAGACAAATTGCCCTTATAAAGGTAGCCTTTAGAGACAACGGATCTCACCATGTAAGTGACAATTGGTCTTATCAAGTGTGCAAGCATTAGGGACAACGACTATCATCATATAAAGGACAATTGCTCTCATCAAGTGAGCAAGCGTTTAGGGACAACGGCTACCATAAAGTAAGGTACAATTGCTCTCAACAAGTGAGTCTTTAGGGACAACGGCTCGTATCATATAAGGGACAAATTGCCCTCATAAAGTTAGCCTTTAGGGACAACGGGTCTCATCATGTAAGTGACAATTGCTCTTATCAAGTGTGCAAGCATTAGGGACAACGGCTATCATTATGTAAAGGGCAATTGCTCTCATCAAGTGAGCCTTTAAGGACAACGGCTCTTATCATGGAAGAGACAAATTGCACTTATAAAGGCTGGTTTTAGAGACAACGGATCTCACCATGTAAGTGACAATTGCTCTTATCAAGTGTGCAAGCATTAGGGACAACGGCTATCATCATGTAAATGGCAATTGCTCTCATCAACTGAGCAAGCTTTTAGGAACAACGGCTCCCGTAAAGTCAGGTACAATTGCTCTCAACAAGTGAGCCTTTAAGGACAACGGCTCTTATCATGGAAGAGACAAATTGCCCTTATAAAGGTAGCGTTTAGAGACAACGGATCTCATCATGTAAGTGACAATTGCTCTTATCAAGTGTGCAAGCATTAGGGACAACGGCTATCATCATGTAAAGGGCAATTGCTCTCATCAAGTGAGCAAGCGTTTAGGGACAACGGCTCCCATAAAGTAAGGTAGAATTGCTCTCAACAAATGAGCCTTTCGGGACAACGGCACTTATCATGTAAGGGACAAATCGCCTTCAAAAACTTAGACTTTAGGGACAACGGATCTCATCATGCAAGTGACAATTGCTTTTGTCAAGTGTGCAAGCATTAGGGACAACGACTATCATCATGTAAAGGACAATTACTCTCATCAAGTGAGCAAGAGTTTAGGGACAACGGCTCCCATAATTGCTCTCAACAAGTGAGTCTTTAGAGACAACGGCTCTTATCATGTAAGGGACAAATGGCCCTCATAAAGTTAGCCTTTAGGGACAACGGGTCTCATTGTGTAAGTGACAATTGCTCTTATCAAGTGCGCAAGCATTAGGGACAACGGCTATCATCATTGAAAGGGCAATTGCACTCATCAAGTGAGCAAGCGCTTAGGGACAACGGCTCCCATAAAGTCAGGTACAATTTCTCTTAACAAGTGAGCCTTTAGGGACAACGGCTCTTATCATGGAAGAGACAAATTGCCCTTATAAAGGTAGCCTTTAGAGACAACGGATCTCATCATGTAAGTGACAATTGCTCTTATCAAGTGTGCAAGCATTAGGGACAACGGCTATCATCATGTAAAGGGCAATTGCTCTCATTAAGTGAGCAAGCGTTTAGGGACAACGGCTCCCATAAAGTCAGGTACAATTGCTCTCAACAAGAGAACCTTTAGGGACAACGGCTCTTATCTTGGAAGAGAAAAATTGCCCTTATAAAGGTAGCCTTTAGAGACAACGGATCTCATCATGTAAGTGACAATTGCTCTTATCAAGTTAGCAAGCATTAGGGACAACGGCTATAATCATATAAAGGACAATTGCTCTCATCAAGTGAGCAAGCGTTTAGGGACAGCGGCTACCATATAGTAAGGTACAATTGCTCTCAACAAGTGAGTCTTTAGGGACAACGGCTCGTATCATATAAGGGACAAATTGCCGTCATAAAGTTAGCCTTTAGGGACAACGGGTCTCATCATGTAAGTGACAATTGCTCTTATCAAGTTAGCAAGCATTAGGGACAACGGCTATCATCATGTAAAGGGCAATTGCTCTCATCAAGTGAGCAAGCGTTTAGGGCAACGGCTCCCATAAAGTCAGGTACAATTTTTTTTTGGTAAGGGGGTTAACCCCGGTAAATATATAACCAAAAAATCGTTAAGTACAAATGGAATGTGGCTGACATACCACATTAACCTCAAGCAAAAGCTTGATAAACTAGTGCTTATGACAGGCCATAAACACAACCAAACTTAGCTATATTACAAACCATCTAACTAGGTATAAAAACAAGAAAACTCTTGAATGAAGCGATTACCCTCAACAAGTGAGCCTTTAGGGACAACGGCTCCTATCATGGAAGAGACAAATTGCCCTTATAAAGGTAGCCTTTAGAGACAACGGATCTCATCATGTAAGTGACAATTGCTCTTATCAAGTGTGCAAGCATTAGGGACAACGGCTATCATCATGTAAAGGGCAATTGCTCTCATCAAGTGAGCAAGCGTTTAGGGACAACGGCTCCCATAAAGTCAGGTACAATTGCTCTCAACAAGTGAGCCTTTAGGGACAACGGCTCTTATCATGGAAGAGACAAATTGCCCTTATAAAGGTAGCCTTTAGAGACAACGGATCTCATCATGTAAGTGACAATTGCTCTTATCAAGTGTGCATGCATTAGGGACAACGGCTATCATCATATAAAGGACAATTGCTCTCATCAAGTGAGCAAGCGTTTAGGGACAACGGCTACCATAAAGTAAGGTACAATTGCTCTCAACAAGTGAGTCTTTAGGGACAACGGCTCGTATCATATAAAGGACAAATTGCCCTCATAAAGTTAGCCTTTAGGGACAACGGGTCTCATCATGTAAGTGACAATTGCTCTTATCAAGTGTGCAAGCATTAGGGACAACGGCTATCATCATGTAAAGGGCTATTGCTCTCATCAAGTGAGCAAGCGTTTAGGGCAACGGCTACCATAAAGTCAGGTACATTTTTTTTTGGTAAAGGGGTTAACCCCGGTAAATATATAACCAAAAAATCGTTAAGTACAAATGGAATGTGGCTGACATACCACATTAACCTCAAGCAAAAGCTTGATAAACTAGTGCTTATGACAGGCCATAAACACAACCAAACTTAGCTATATTACAAACCACCTAACTAGGTATAAAAACAAGAAAACTCTTGAATGAAGCGATTACCCTCAACAAGTGAGCCTTTATGGACAACGGCTCTTATCATGGAAGAGACAAATTGCCCTTATAAAGGTAGCCTTTAGAGACAACGGATCTCACCATGTAAGTGACAATTGGTCTTATCAAGTGTGCAAGCATTAGGGACAACGGCTATCATCATATAAAGGCAATTGCTCTCATCAAGTGAGCAAGCGTTTAGGGACAACGGCTACCATAAAGTAAGGTACAATTGCTCTCAACAAGTGAGTCTTTAGGGACAACGGCTCGTATCATATAAGGGACAAATTGCCCTCATAAAGTTAGCCTTTAGGGACAACGGGTCTCATCATGTAAGTGACAATTGCTCTTATCAAGTGTGCAAGCATTAGGGACAACGGCTATCATCATGTAAAGGGCAATTGCTCTCATCAAGTGAGCAAGCGTTTAGGGACAACGGCTCCCATAAAGTAAGGTAGAATTGCTCTCAACAAATGAGCCTTTCGGGACAACGGCACTTATCATGTAAGGGACAAATCGCCTTCAAAAACTTAGACTTTAGGGACAACGGATCTCATCATGCAAGTGACAATTGCTTTTGTCAAGTGTGCAAGCATTAGGGACAACGACTATCATCATGTAAAGGACAATTACTCTCATCAAGTGAGCAAGAGTTTAGGGACAACGGCTCCCATAATTGCTCTCAACAAGTGAGTCTTTAGAGACAACGGCTCTTATCATGTAAGGGACAAATGGCCCTCATAAAGTTAGCCTTTAGGGACAACGGGTCTCATTGTGTAAGTGACAATTGCTCTTATCAAGTGCGCAAGCATTAGGGACAACGGCTATCATCATTGAAAGGGCAATTGCACTCATCAAGTGAGCAAGCGTTTAGGGACAACGGCTCCCATAAAGTCAGGTACAATTTCTCTTAACAAGTGAGCCTTTAGGGACAACGGCTCTTATCATGGAAGAGACAAATTGCCCTTATAAAGGTAGCCTTTAGAGACAACGGATCTCATCATGTAAGTGACAATTGCTCTTATCAAGTGTGCAAGCATTAGGGACAACGGCTATCATCATGTAAAGGGCAATTGCTCTCATTAAGTGAGCAAGCGTTTAGGGACAACGGCTCCCATAAAGTCAGGTACAATTGCTCTCAACAAGAGAACCTTTAGGGACAACGGCTCTTATCTTGGAAGAGAAAAATTGCCCTTATAAAGGTAGCCTTTAGAGACAACGGATCTCATCATGTAAGTGACAATTGCTCTTATCAAGTTAGCAAGCATTAGGGACAACGGCTATAATCATATAAAGGACAATTGCTCTCATCAAGTGAGCAAGCGTTTAGGGACAGCGGCTACCATATAGTAAGGTACAATTGCTCTCAACAAGTGAGTCTTTAGGGACAACGGCTCGTATCATATAAGGGACAAATTGCCCTCATAAAGTTAGCCTTTAGGGACAACGGGTCTCATCATGTAAGTGACAATTGCTCTTATCAAGTTAGCAAGCATTAGGGACAACGGCTATCATCATGTAAAGGGCAATTGCTCTCATCAAGTGAGCAAGCGTTTAGGGCAACGGCTCCCATAAAGTCAGGTACAATTTTTTTTTGGTAAGGGGGTTAACCCCGGTAAATATATAACCAAAAAATCGTTAAGTACAAATGGAATGTGGCTGACATACCACATTAACCTCAAGCAAAAGCTTGATAAACTAGTGCTTATGACAGGCCATAAACACAACCAAACTTAGCTATATTACAAACCATCTAACTAGGTATAAAAACAAGAAAACTCTTGAATGAAGCGATTACCCTCAACAAGTGTGCCTTTAGGGACAACGGCTCTTATCATGGAAGAGACAAATTGCCCTTATAAAGGTAGCCTTTAGAGACAACAGATCTCATCATGTAAGTGACAATTGCTCTTATCAAGTGTGCAAGCATTAGGGACAACGGCTATCATCATGTAAAGGGCAATTGCTCTCATCAAGTGAGCAAGCGTTTAGGGACAACGGCTCCCATAAAGTCAGGTACAAATGGCTCTCAACAAGTGAGTCTTTAGGGACAACGGCTTGTATCATATAAGGGACAAATTGCCCTCATAAAGTTAGCCTTTAGGGACAACGGGTCTCATCATATAAGTGACAATTGCTCTTATCAAGTGTGCAAGCATTAGGGACAACGGCTATCATCATGTAAAGGGCAATTGCTCTCATCAAGTGAGCAAGCGTTTAGGGCAACGGCTCTCATCAAGTGAGCCTTTAGAGACAACGGCTCTTATCATGGAAGAGACAAATTGCGCTTATAAAGGTAGCCTTTAGAGACAACGGATCTCATCATGTAAGTGACAAATGCTCTTTTCAAGTGTTCAAGCATTAGGGACAACGGCTATCATCTTGTAAAGGGCAATTGCTCTCATCAAGTGAGCAAACATTTTGGGACAACGGCTCCCATAAAGTCAGGTACAATTGCTCTCAACAAGTGAGCCCTTAAGGACAACGGCTCATATCATAGAAGAGATAAATTGCACTTATAAAGGTAGCCTTTAGAGACAACGAATCTCATCATGTAAGTGACAATTGCACTTATCAAGTGTGAAGCATTAGGGACAACGGCTATCATCATGTAAAGGGCATTTGCTCTCATTAAGTGAGCAACCGTTTAGGGACAACGGCTCCCATAAAGTCAGGAACAATTGCTCTCAACAATTGAGCCTTTAGGGACAACGGCTCTTATCATGGAAGAGACAAATTGCCCTTATAAAGGTAGCCTTTAGAAACAACGGATCTCATCATGTAAGTGACAATTGCTCTTATCAAGTGTGCAAGCATTAGGGACAACGGCTATCATCATGTAAAGGGCAATTGCTCTCATCAACTAGCGTTTAGGGACAACGGCTCCCGTAAAGTCAGGTACAATTGCTCTCAACAAGTGAGCCTTTAAGGACAACGGCTCTTATCATGAAAGAGACAAATTGCCCTTATAAAGGTAGCCTTTAGAGACGACGGATCTCATCATGTAAGTGACAATTGCTCTTATCAAGTGTGCAAGCATTAGGGAAAACGGCTATCATCATGTAAAGGGCAATTGCTCTCATCAAGTGAGCAAGTATTTAAGGACAACGGCTCTTATCATAGAAGAGATAAATTGCACTTATAAAGGTAGCCTTTAGAGACAACGGATCTCATCATGTAAGTGACAATTGCTCTTATCAAATGTGAAGCATTAGGGACAACGGCTATCGTTATGTAAAGGGCATTTGCTCTCATAAAGTGAGCTAGCGTTTAGGGTCAACGGCTCCCATAAAGTCAGGAACAATTGCTCTCAGCAAGTGAGCCTTTAGGGACAATGGCTCTTATCATGGAAGAGACAAATTGCCCTTATAAAGGTAGCCTTTAGAGACAACGGATCTCATCATGTAAGTGACAATTGCTTTTATCAAGTGTGCAAGCATTAGGGACAACGGCTATCATCATGTAAAGGGCAATTGCTCTCATCAAGTGAGCAAGCGTTTAGGGACAACGGCTCCCTTAAAGTCAGTGAACCTTTAGGGACAACGGCTCTTATCTTGGAAGAGACAAATTGCCCTTATAAAGGTAGCCTTTAGAGACAACGGATCTCATCATGTAAGTGACAATTGCTCTTATCAAGTGTGCAAGCATTAGGGACAACGGCTATAATCATATAAAGGACAATTGCTCTCATCAAGTGAGCAGGCGTTTAGGGACAACGGCTACCATATAGTAAGGTACAATTGCTCCCAACAAGTGAGTCTTTAGGGACAACGGCTCGTATCATATAAGGGACAAATTGCCCTCATAAAGTTAGCCTTTAGGGACAACGGGTCTCATCATGTAAGTGACAATTGCTCTTATCAAGTGTGAAAGCATTAGGGACAACGGCTATCATCATGTAAAGGGCAATTGCTCTCATCAAGTGAGCAAGCGTTTAGGGACAACGGCTCCCATAAAGTCAGGTACAATTGCTCTTAACAAGTGAGCCTTTAGGGACAACGGCTCTTATCATGGAAGAGACAAATTGCCCTTATAAAGGTAGCCTTTAGAGACAACGGATCTCACCATGTAAGTGACAATTGGTCTTATCAAGTGTGCAAGCATTAGGGACAACGGCTATCATCATATAAAGGACAATTGCTCTCATCAAGTGAGCAAGCGTTTAGGGACAACGGCTACCATAAAGTAAGGTACAATTGCTCTCAACAAGTGAGTCTTTAGGGACAACGGCTCGTATCATATAAGGGACAAATTGCCCTCATAAAGTTAGCCTTTAGGGACAACGGGTCTCATCATGTAAGTGACAATTGCTCTTATCAAGTGTGCAAGCATTAGGGACAACGGCTATCATTATGTAAAGGGCAATTGCTCTCATCAAGTGAGCCTTTAAGGACAACGGCTCTTATCATGGAAGAGACAAATTGCACTTATAAAGGCTGGTTTTAGAGACAACGGATCTCACCATGTAAGTGACAATTGCTCTTATCAAGTGTGCAAGCATTAGGGACAACGGCTATCATCATGTAAATGGCAATTGCTCTCATCAACTGAGCAAGCTTTTAGGAACAACGGCTCCCGTAAAGTCAGGTACAATTGCTCTCAACAAGTGAGCCTTTAAGGACAACGGCTCTTATCATGGAAGAGACAAATTGCCCTTATAAAGGTAGCGTTTAGAGACAACGGATCTCATCATGTAAGTGACAATTGCTCTTATCAAGTGTGCAAGCATTAGGGACAACGGCTATCATCATGTAAAGGGCAATTGCTCTCATCAAGTGAGCAAGCGTTTAGGGACAACGGCTCCCATAAAGTAAGGTAGAATTGCTCTCAACAAATGAGCCTTTCGGGACAACGGCACTTATCATGTAAGGGACAAATCGCCTTCAAAAACTTAGACTTTAGGGACAACGGATCTCATCATGCAAGTGACAATTGCTTTTGTCAAGTGTGCAAGCATTAGGGACAACGACTATCATCATGTAAAGGACAATTACTCTCATCAAGTGAGCAAGAGTTTAGGGACAACGGCTCCCATAATTGCTCTCAACAAGTGAGTCTTTAGAGACAACGGCTCTTATCATGTAAGGGACAAATGGCCCTCATAAAGTTAGCCTTTAGGGACAACGGGTCTCATTGTGTAAGTGACAATTGCTCTTATCAAGTGCGCAAGCATTAGGGACAACGGCTATCATCATTGAAAGGGCAATTGCACTCATCAAGTGAGCAAGCGCTTAGGGACAACGGCTCCCATAAAGTCAGGTACAATTTCTCTTAACAAGTGAGCCTTTAGGGACAACGGCTCTTATCATGGAAGAGACAAATTGCCCTTATAAAGGTAGCCTTTAGAGACAACGGATCTCATCATGTAAGTGACAATTGCTCTTATCAAGTGTGCAAGCATTAGGGACAACGGCTATCATCATGTAAAGGGCAATTGCTCTCATTAAGTGAGCAAGCGTTTAGGGACAACGGCTCCCATAAAGTCAGGTACAATTGCTCTCAACAAGAGAACCTTTAGGGACAACGGCTCTTATCTTGGAAGAGAAAAATTGCCCTTATAAAGGTAGCCTTTAGAGACAACGGATCTCATCATGTAAGTGACAATTGCTCTTATCAAGTTAGCAAGCATTAGGGACAACGGCTATAATCATATAAAGGACAATTGCTCTCATCAAGTGAGCAAGCGTTTAGGGACAGCGGCTACCATATAGTAAGGTACAATTGCTCTCAACAAGTGAGTCTTTAGGGACAACGGCTCGTATCATATAAGGGACAAATTGCCGTCATAAAGTTAGCCTTTAGGGACAACGGGTCTCATCATGTAAGTGACAATTGCTCTTATCAAGTTAGCAAGCATTAGGGACAACGGCTATCATCATGTAAAGGGCAATTGCTCTCATCAAGTGAGCAAGCGTTTAGGGCAACGGCTCCCATAAAGTCAGGTACAATTTTTTTTTGGTAAGGGGGTTAACCCCGGTAAATATATAACCAAAAAATCGTTAAGTACAAATGGAATGTGGCTGACATACCACATTAACCTCAAGCAAAAGCTTGATAAACTAGTGCTTATGACAGGCCATAAACACAACCAAACTTAGCTATATTACAAACCATCTAACTAGGTATAAAAACAAGAAAACTCTTGAATGAAGCGATTACCCTCAACAAGTGAGCCTTTAGGGACAACGGCTCCTATCATGGAAGAGACAAATTGCCCTTATAAAGGTAGCCTTTAGAGACAACGGATCTCATCATGTAAGTGACAATTGCTCTTATCAAGTGTGCAAGCATTAGGGACAACGGCTATCATCATGTAAAGGGCAATTGCTCTCATCAAGTGAGCAAGCGTTTAGGGACAACGGCTCCCATAAAGTCAGGTACAATTGCTCTCAACAAGTGAGCCTTTAGGGACAACGGCTCTTATCATGGAAGAGACAAATTGCCCTTATAAAGGTAGCCTTTAGAGACAACGGATCTCATCATGTAAGTGACAATTGCTCTTATCAAGTGTGCATGCATTAGGGACAACGGCTATCATCATATAAAGGACAATTGCTCTCATCAAGTGAGCAAGCGTTTAGGGACAACGGCTACCATAAAGTAAGGTACAATTGCTCTCAACAAGTGAGTCTTTAGGGACAACGGCTCGTATCATATAAAGGACAAATTGCCCTCATAAAGTTAGCCTTTAGGGACAACGGGTCTCATCATGTAAGTGACAATTGCTCTTATCAAGTGTGCAAGCATTAGGGACAACGGCTATCATCATGTAAAGGGCTATTGCTCTCATCAAGTGAGCAAGCGTTTAGGGCAACGGCTACCATAAAGTCAGGTACATTTTTTTTTGGTAAAGGGGTTAACCCCGGTAAATATATAACCAAAAAATCGTTAAGTACAAATGGAATGTGGCTGACATACCACATTAACCTCAAGCAAAAGCTTGATAAACTAGTGCTTATGACAGGCCATAAACACAACCAAACTTAGCTATATTACAAACCACCTAACTAGGTATAAAAACAAGAAAACTCTTGAATGAAGCGATTACCCTCAACAAGTGAGCCTTTATGGACAACGGCTCTTATCATGGAAGAGACAAATTGCCCTTATAAAGGTAGCCTTTAGAGACAACGGATCTCACCATGTAAGTGACAATTGGTCTTATCAAGTGTGCAAGCATTAGGGACAACGGCTATCATCATATAAAGGACAATTGCTCTCATCAAGTGAGCAAGCGTTTAGGGACAACGGCTACCATAAAGTAAGGTACAATTGCTCTCAACAAGTGAGTCTTTAGGGACAACGGCTCGTATCATATAAGGGACAAATTGCCCTCATAAAGTTAGCCTTTAGGGACAACGGGTCTCATCATGTAAGTGACAATTGCTCTTATCAAGTGTGCAAGCATTAGGGACAACGGCTATCATCATGTAAAGGGCAATTGCTCTCATCAAGTGAGCAAGCGTTTAGGGACAACGGCTCCCATAAAGTAAGGTAGAATTGCTCTCAACAAATGAGCCTTTCGGGACAACGGCACTTATCATGTAAGGGACAGATCGCCTTCAAAAACTTAGACTTTAGGGACAACGGATCTCATCATGCAAGTGACAATTGCTTTTGTCAAGTGTGCAAGCATTAGGGACAACGACTATCATCATGTAAAGGACAATTACTCTCATCAAGTGAGCAAGAGTTTAGGGACAACGGCTCCCATAATTGCTCTCAACAAGTGAGTCTTTAGAGACAACGGCTCTTATCATGTAAGGGACAAATGGCCCTCATAAAGTTAGCCTTTAGGGACAACGGGTCTCATTGTGTAAGTGACAATTGCTCTTATCAAGTGCGCAAGCATTAGGGACAACGGCTATCATCATTGAAAGGGCAATTGCACTCATCAAGTGAGCAAGCGTTTAGGGACAACGGCTCCCATAAAGTCAGGTACAATTTCTCTTAACCAGTGAGCCTTTAGGGACAACGGCTCTTATCATGGAAGAGACAAATTGCCCTTATAAAGGTAGCCTTTAGAGACAACGGATCTCATCATGTAAGTGACAATTGCTCTTATCAAGTGTGCAAGCATTAGGGACAACGGCTATCATCATGTAAAGGGCAATTGCTCTCATTAAGTGAGCAAGCGTTTAGGGACAACGGCTCCCATAAAGTCAGGTACAATTGCTCTCAACAAGAGAACCTTTAGGGACAACGGCTCTTATCTTGGAAGAGAAAAATTGCCCTTATAAAGGTAGCCTTTAGAGACAACGAATCTCATCATGTAAGTGACAATTGCTCTTATCAAGTTAGCAAGCATTAGGGACAACGGCTATAATCATATAAAGGACAATTGCTCTCATCAAGTGAGCAAGCGTTTAGGGACAGCGGCTACCATATAGTAAGGTACAATTGCTCTCAACAAGTGAGTCTTTAGGGACAACGGCTCGTATCATATAAGGGACAAATTGCCCTCATAAAGTTAGCCTTTAGGGACAACGGGTCTCATCATGTAAGTGACAATTGCTCTTATCAAGTTAGCAAGCATTAGGGACAACGGCTATCATCATGTAAAGGGCAATTGCTCTTATCAAGTGAGCAAGCGTTTAGGGCAACGGCTCCCATAAAGTCAGGTACAATTTTTTTTTGGTAAGGGGGTTAACCCCGGTAAATATATAACCAAAAAATCGTTAAGTACAAATGGAATGTGGCTGACATACCACATTAACCTCAAGCAAAAGCTTGATAAACTAGTGCTTATGACAGGCCATAAACACAACCAAACTTAGCTATATTACAAACCATCTAACTAGGTATAAAAACAAGAAAACTCTTGAATGAAGCGATTACCCTCAACAAGTGTGCCTTTAGGGACAACGGCTCTTATCATGGAAGAGACAAATTGCCCTTATAAAGGTAGCCTTTAGAGACAACGGATCTCATCATGTAAGTGACAATTGCTCTTATCAAGTGTGCAAGCATTAGGGACAACGGCTATCATCATGTAAAGGGCAATTGCTCTCATCAAGTGAGCAAGCGTTTAGGGACAACGGCTCCCATAAAGTCAGGTACAATTGCTCTCAACAAGTGAGCCTTTAGGGACAACGGCTCTTATCATGGAAGAGACAAATTGCCCTTATAAAGGTAGCCTTTAGAGACAACGGATCTCATCATGTAAGTGACAATTGCTCTTATCAAGTGTGCATGCATTAGGGACAACGGCTATCATCATATAAAGGACAATTGCTCTCATCAAGTGAGCAAGCGTTTAGGGACAACGGCTACCGTAAAGTAAGGTACAATTGCTCTCAACAAGTGAGTCTTTAGGGACAACGGCTCGTATCATATAAAGGACAAATTGCCCTCATAAAGTTAGCCTTTAGGGACAACGGGTCTCATCATGTAAGTGACAATTGCTCTTATCAAGTGTGCAAGCATTAGGGACAACGGCTATCATCATGTAAAGGGCTATTGCTCTCATCAAGTGAGCAAGCGTTTAGGGCAACGGCTACCATAAAGTCAGGTACATTTTTTTTTGGTAAAGGGGTTAACCCCGGTAAATATATAACCAAAAAATCGTTAAGTACAAATGGAATGTGGCTGACATACCACATTAACCTCAAGCAAAAGCTTGATAAACTAGTGCTTATGACAGGCCATAAACACAACCAAACTTAGCTATATTACAAACCACCTAACTAGGTATAAAAACAAGAAAACTCTTGAATGAAGCGATTACTCTCAACAAGTGAGCCTTTAGGGACAACGGCTCTTATCATGGAAGAGACAAATTGCCCTTATAAAGGTAGCCTTTAGAGACAACGGATCTCATCATGTAAGTGACAATTGCTCTTATCAAGTGTGCAAGCATTAGGGACAACGGCTATCATCATGTAAAGGGCAATTGCTCTCATCAAGTGAGCAAGCGTTTAGGGACAACGGCTCCCATAAAGTCAGGTACAATTGCTCTCAACAAGTGAGCCTTTAGGGACAACGGCTCTTATCATGGAAGAGACAAATTGCCCTTATAAAGGTAGCCTTTAGAGACAACGGATCTCATCATGTAAGTGACAATTGCTCTTATCAAGTGTGCAAGCATTAGGGACAACGGCTATCATCATGTAAAGGGCAATTGCTCTCATCAAGTGAGCAAGCGTTTAGGGACAACAGCTCCAATAAAGTCAGGTACAATTGCTCTCAACAAGTGAGCCTTTAGGGACAACGGCTCTTATCATGGAAGAGACAAATTGCCCTTATAAAGGTAGCCTTTAGAGACAACGGATCTCATCATGTAAGTGAAAATTGCTCTTATCAAGTGTGCATGCATTAGGGACAACGGCTATCATCATATAAAGGACAATTGCTCTCATCAAGTGAGCAAGCGTTTAGGGACAACGGCTACCATAAAGTAAGGTACAATTGCTCTCAACAAGTGAGTCTTTAGGGACAACGGCTCGTATCATATAAAGGACAAATTGCCCTCATAAAGTTAGCCTTTAGGGACAACGGGTCTCATCATGTAAGTGACAATTGCTCTTATCAAGTGTGAAAGCATTAGGGACAACGGCTACCATCATGTAAAGGGCAATTGCTCTCATCAAGTGAGCAAGCGTTTAGGGCAACGGCTCCCATAAAGTCAGGTACATTTTTTTTTGGTAAAGGGGTTAACCCCGGTAAATATATAACCAAAAAATCGTTAAGTACAAATGGAATGTGGCTGACATACCACATTAACCTCAAGCAAAAGCTTGATAAACTAGTGCTTATGACAGGCCATAAACACAACCAAACTTAGCTATATTACAAACCACCTAACTAGGTATAAAAACAAGAAAACTCTTGAATGAAGCGATTACTCTCAACAATTGAGCCTTTAGGGACAACGGCTCTTATCATGGAAGAGACAAATTGCCCTTATAAAGGTAGCCTTTAGAGACAACGGATCTCATCATG
This sequence comes from Artemisia argyi, assembly GCA_030686995.1. Taxonomy (NCBI): domain Eukaryota; kingdom Viridiplantae; phylum Streptophyta; class Magnoliopsida; order Asterales; family Asteraceae; genus Artemisia; species Artemisia argyi. The sequence continues at coordinate 124,136 of JARVZY010001914.1, read as the reverse complement.
TAAGTGACAATTGCTCTTATCAATTGTGCAAGCATTAGGGACAACGGCTATCATCATGTAAAGGGCAATTGCTCTCATCAAGTGAGCAAGCGTTTAGGGACAACGGCTCCCATAAAGTCAGGTACAATTGCTCTCAACAAGTGAGCCTTTAGGGACAACGGCTCTTATCATGGAAGAGACAAATTGCCCTTATAAAGGTAGCCTTTAGAGACAACGGATCTCATCATGTAAGTGACAATTGCTCTTATGAAGTGTGCAAGCATTAGGGACAACGGCTATCATCATATAAAGGACAATTGCTCTCATCAAGTGAGCAAGCGTTTAGGGACAACGGCTACCGTAAAGTAAGGTACAATTGCTCTCAACAAGTGAGTCTTTAGGGACAACGGCTCGTATCATATTAGGGACAAATTGCCCTCATAAAGTTAGCCTTTAGGGACAACGGGTCTCATCATGTAAGTGACAATTGCTCTTATCAAGTGTGCAAGCATTAGGGACAACGGCTATCATCATGTAAAGGGCAATTGCTCTAATCAAGTGAGCAAGCGTTTAGGGCAACGGCTCCCATAAAGTCAGGTACAATTTTTTTTTGGTAAAGGGGTTAACCCCGGTAAATATATAACCAAAAAATCGTTAAGTATAAATGGAATGTGGCTGACATACCACATTAACCTCAAGCAAAAGCTTGATAAACTAGTGCTTATGACAGGCCATAAACACAACCAAACTTAGCTATATTACAAACCACCTAACTAGGTATAAAAACAAGAAAACTCTTGAATGAAGCGATTACTCTCAACAAGTGAGCCTTTAGGGACAACGGCTCTTATCATGGAAGAGACAAATTGCCCTTATAAAGGTAGCCTTTAGAGACAACGGATCTCATCATGTAAGTGACAATTGCTCTTATCAAGTGTGCAAACATTAGGGACAACGGCTATCATCATGTAAAGGGCAATTGCTCTCATCAAGTGAGCAAGCGTTTAGGGACAACGGCTCCCATAAAGTCAGGTACAATTGCTCTCAACAAGTGAGCCTTTAGGGACAACGGCTCTTATCATGGAAGAGACAAATTGCCCTTATAAAGGTAGCCTTTAGAGACAACGGATCTCATCATGTAAGTGACAATTGCTCTTATCAAGTGTGCAAGCATTAGGGACAACGGCTATCATCATATAAAGGACAATTGCTCTCATCAAGTGAGCAAGCGTTTAGGGACAACGGCTACCGTAAAGTAAGGTACAATTGCTCTCAACAAGTGAGTCTTTAGGGACAACGGCTCGTATCATATTAGGGACAAATTGCCCTCATAAAGTTAGCCTTTAGGGACAACGGGTCTCATCATGTAAGTGACAATTGCTCTTATCAAGTGTGCAAGCATTAGGGACAACGGCTATCATCATGTAAAGGGCAATTGCTCTCATCAAGTGAGCAAGCGTTTAGGGCAACGGCTCCCATAAAGTCAGGTACAATTTTTTTTTGGTAAAGGGGTTAACCCCGGTAAATATATAACCAAAAAATCGTTAAGTATAAATGGAATGTGGCTGACATACCACATTAACCTCAAGCAAAAGCTTGACAAACTAGTGCTTATGACAGGCCATAAACACAACCAAACTTAGCTATATTACAAACCACCTAACTAGGTATAAAAACAAGAAAACTCTTGAATGAAGCGATTACTCTCAACAAGTGAGCCTTTAGGGACAACGGCTCTTATCATGGAAGAGACAAATTGCCCTTATAAAGGTAGCCTTTAGAGACAACGGATCTCATCATGTAAGTGACAATTGCTCTTATCAAGTGTGCAAGCATTAGGGACAACGGCTATCATCATGTAAAGGGCAATTGCTCTCATCAAGTGAGCAAGCGTTTAGGGACAACGGCTCCCATAAAGTCAGGTACAATTGCTGTCAACAAGTGAGCCTTTAGGGACAACGGCTCTTATCATGGAAGAGACAAATTGCCCTTATAAAGGTAGCCTTTAGAGACAACGGATCTCATCATGTAAGTGACAATTGCTCTTATCAAGTGTGCAAGCATTAGGGACAACGGCTATCATCATATAAAGGACAATTGCTCTCATCAAGTGAGCAAGCGTTTAGGGACAACGGCTCCCATAAAGTCAGGTACAATTGCTCTCAACAAGTGAGCCTTTAGGGACAACGGCTCTTATCATGGAAGAGACAAATTGCCCTTATAAAGGTAGCCTTTAGAGACAACGGATCTCATCATGTAAGTGACAATTGCTCTTATCAAGTGTGCAAGCATTAGGGACAACGGCTATCATCATGTAAAGGGCAATTGCTCTCATCAAGTGAGCAAGCGTTTAGGGCAACGGCTCCCATAAAGTCAGGTACAATTTTTTTTTGGTAACGGGGTTAACCCCGGTAAATATATAACCAAAAAATCGTTAAGTATAAATGGAATGTGGCTGACATACCACATTAACCTCAAGCAAAAGCTTGATAAACTAGTGCTTATGACAGGCCATAAACACAACCAAACTTAGCTATATTACAAACCACCTAACTAGGTATAAAAACAAGAAAACTCTTGAATGAAGTGATTACTCTCAACAAGTGAGCCTTTAGGGACAACGGCTCTTATCATGGAAGAGACAAATTGCCCTTATAAAGGTAGCCTTTAGAGACAACGGATCTCATCATGTAAGTGACAATTGCTCTTATCAAGTGTCCAAGCATTAGGGACAACGGCTATCATCATGTAAAGGGCAATTGCTCTCATCAAGTGAGCAAGCGTTTAGGGACAACGGCTCCCATAAAGTCAGGTACAATTGCTGTCAACAAGTGAGCCTTTAGGGACAACGGCTCTTATCATGGAAGAGACAAATTGCCCTTATAAAGGTAGCCTTTAGAGACAACGGATCTCATCATGTAAGTGACAATTGCTCTTATCAAGTGTGCAAGCATTAGGGACAACGGCTATCATCATATAAAGGACAATTGCTCTCATCAAGTGAGCAAGCGTTTAGGGACAACGGCTCCCATAAAGTCAAGTACAATTGCTCTCAACAAGTGAGCCTTTAGGGGCAACGGCTCTTATCATGGAAGAGACAAATTGCCCTTATAAAGGTAGCCTTTAGAGACAACGGATCTCATCATGTAAGTGACAATTGCTCTTATCAAGTGTGCAAGCATTAGGGACAACGGCTATCATCATATAAAGGACAATTGCTCTCATCAAGTGAGCAAGCGTTTAAGGACAACGGCTACCATAAAGTAAGGTACAATTGCTCTCAACAAGTGAGCAAGTCTTTAGAAGAAAACCCTAATTCGTTCTCTCTCCTTTGGAGATTTCCGGCCGCCACCCTCCAAACTTTTCCGGCCAATAAACTGTCGAATCCGTCCTCTCTATCTCTTTCCAAGGGATATGCAATACGAGTTAGGCGTCTATCTTCATTGGAGGGTGGCTGGCATCCATCAGTTCCTATTTATTAATCGAACTTCTCCTATTATGTTCTTTCCAAAACCCTAAAATTCTCTATACATTATTATAATCGGTTGTTAGGGATTTGGATCGTGGGGTTTATGTGATCGCTCCTATTATTCTTTAATTGATGTCGGTATTGATATTATTTTATTTGGAGCGATTGGGTTGTGCTGCGTAACCCTAACCGATCACTTTTGTTATCGGTTTAGGGTTTTTCTTTTGGTTATCGATCGTCTATTGTTACATGGTTATATTTATACGATCTATTATCCTTGCTTTGTATACATATATCAGATCGTTTTCATTGTTTGGAGCTTTTAGGGTTTCGATTTTATTGCTGGTATATGGATGATCATGGCATGTCTATGGGTGGTTATGTGCTTATTGATTAATGAAACCCTTTCTTAGGGTTTCATATACTATATTTGCTGTTTGGTGGCTATGGATCTGGTTGTTACGCTGATTGTCAACTATGCAAGGGGTTGTTGTCTTGTGATTCCTGGATATTTATGTCATGTACGTGGGTTGAGGGAGATGTATGATAATGGTTTATCAAGTTTTGGGTAATCTTGTGTGGTCAAAACCCTTACGAACCCTAACGATCCAACGCCTTGTGCTAATTTTATTGCTGGTATGTTAGGGTTTGTATTAACCCGGCTCGTTTAATTTGATTGGGATGTGTCGTGGTCGATTTGACGGCTGGGAGATTTGGGTGACAGCAAGTTAGAGTTTCGGCGTGTACCCTATTTGGTCTTGTTATTGTTGCTGCTGTTCGCCATGCTTAGGGATCCATGTTCAACACTCAACGTCAGGTGGCCATGCTTATTTACTATTGTTCGTTGATTGTTGCTACTGGTTCAATGGAAGTTAGGGTTTGCTTGTTTGCAATTCACCCTTGTGCTAAATTATGGCTGTTGGTGCCATCGTGTTACACTCCTATCTTGGTTGCTTTTGGCAGCGTGGGGCTCTTAACATGTCATAGTGTTGTGTTGTGATCACATGCGTTAGGCTGGTTTATTCGGTCTTTGTGTGATCATTTGTGGTGTGTTGGCATTACGACTTGATCATTGGTTTTCTTCATGTGTTTCACTCGTATCGGTTGGAAGATTGTTTCAAGTTATTATATGCTGAAAGGTTGGGGTCGGTTAGACCATGTTTTTGTTTCAAATTCGATTTGCTACGGGTTACACTCTTATTAGGTTATTAGATTATGCTTATTGCATGATACTAATAGAAGATGCAAATGGATTTGTTTTGGTTTGTGCACTTGGAAGACAGAGAAACTTTTTTATGGGTTTCTTCATGTTCATGCTTCAAGTTTGATTTGCTACGGAAGTCACTCCTATTAGGTTATTAGATTATGTTTTTTTGCATAATACTAATAGAAGATGCAATTGGCTGAAGCTGGAGTTCGCATGTTTAAGATCTGGATCGCTAGGATGACTAAGAAGACTCAAAAGAAGACTTTAATGTTTATTTGAGTTGTAATGTATTGTTATTTTATTGCTAGTCATGGTTAGTTGTATTTTAGATCTGTTTGTTATAAGAATGGCCTGTCATTCCTATATAGTGGTAGTGGTAGTGTCCTTAGGGACTCCGATGAGAGATTCACTCTCATCCATTGTACTTCAACGTTTTTTGAGTAATATTTACCAGGGTTTGAACCCTTTTACCCAAAAAAAAAAACAAGTAAGTCTTTAGGGACAACGGCTCGTATCATATAAGGGACAAATTGCCCTCATAAAGTTAGCCTTTAGGGACAACGGGTCTCATCATGTAAGTGACAATTGCTATTATCAAGTGTGCAAGCATTAGGGACAACGGCTATCATCATGTAAAGGGCAATTGCTCTCATCAAGTGAGCAAGCGTTTAGGGCAACGGCTCCCATAAAGTCAGGTACAATTTTTTTTTGGTAAAGGGGTTAACCCCGGTAAATATATAACCAAAAAATCGTTACGTACAAATGGAATGTGGCTGACATACCACATTAACCTCAAGCAAAAGCTTGATAAACTAGTGCTTATGACAGGCCATAAACACAACCAAACTTAGCTATATTACAAACCACCTAACTAGGTATAAAAACAAGAAAACTCTTGAATGAAGCGATTACTCTCAACAAGTGAGCCTTTAGGGACAACGACTCTTATCATGGAAGAGACAAATTGCCCTTATAAAGGTAGCCTTTAGAGACAACGGATCTCATCATGTAAGTGACAATTGCTCTTATCAAGTGTGCAAACATTAGGGACAACGGCTATCATCATGTAAAGGGCAATTGCTCTCATCAAGTGAGCAAGCGTTTAGGGACAACGGCTCCCATAAAGTCAGGTACAATTGCTCTCAACAAGTGAGCCTTTAGGGACAACGGCTCTTATCATGGAAGAGACAAATTGCCCTTATAAAGGTAGCCTTTAGAGACAACGGATCTCATCATGTAAGTGACAATTGCTCTTATCAAGTGTGCAAGCATTAGGGACAACGGCTATCATCATATAAAGGACAATTGCTCTCATCAAGTAAGCAAGCGTTTAGGGACAACGGCTACCGTAAAGTAAGGTACAATTGCTCTCAACAAGTGAGTCTTTAGGGACAACGGCTCGTATCATATTAGGGACAAATTGCCCTCATAAAGTTAGCCTTTAGGGACAACGGGTCTCATCATGTAAGTGACAATTGCTCTTATCAAGTGTGCAAGCATTAGGGACAACGGCTATCATCATGTAAAGGGCAATTGCTCTCATCAAGTGAGCAAGCGTTTAGGGCAACGGCTCCCATAAAGTCAGGTACAATTTTTTTTTGGTAAAGGGGTTAACCCCGGTAAATATATAACCAAAAAATCGTTAAGTATAAATGGAATGTGGCTGACATACCACATTAACCTCAAGCAAAAGCTTGATAAACTAGTGCTTATGACAGGCCATAAACACAACCAAACTTAGCTATATTACAAACCACCTAACTAGGTATAAAAACAAGAAAACTCTTGAATGAAGCGATTACTCTCAACAAGTGAGCCTTTAGGGACAACGGCTCTTATCATGGAAGAGACAAATTGCCCTTATAAAGGTAGCCTTTAGAGACAACGGATCTCATCATGTAAGTGACAATTGCTCTTATCAAGTGTGCAAGCATTAGGGACAACGGCTATCATCATGTAAAGGGCAATTGCTCTCATCAAGTGAGCAAGCGTTTAGGGACAACGGCTCCCATAAAGTCAGGTACAATTGCTGTCAACAAGTGAGCCTTTAGGGACAACGGCTCTTATCATGGAAGAGACAAATTGCCCTTATAAAGGTAGCCTTTAGAGACAACGGATCTCATCATGTAAGTGACAATTGCTCTTATCAAGTGTGCAAGCATTAGGGACAACGGCTATCATCATATAAAGGACAATTGCTCTCATCAAGTGAGCAAGCGTTTAGGGACAACGGCTCCCATAAAGTCAGGTACAATTGCTCTCAACAAGTGAGCCTTTAGGGACAACGGCTCTTATCATGGAAGAGACAAATTGCCCTTATAAAGGTAGCCTTTAGAGACAACGGATCTCATCATGTAAGTGACAATTGCTCTTATCAAGTGTGCAAGCATTAGGGACAACGGCTATCATCATGTAAAGGGCAATTGCTCTCATCAAGTGAGCAAGCGTTTAGGGCAACGGCTCCCATAAAGTCAGGTACAATTTTTTTTTGGTAAAGGGGTTAACCCCGGTAAATATATAACCAAAAAATCGTTAAGTATAAATGGAATGTGGCTGACATACCACATTAACCTCAAGCAAAAGCTTGATAAACTAGTGCTTATGACAGGCCATAAACACAACCAAACTTAGCTATATTACAAACCACCTAACTAGGTATAAAAACAAGAAAACTCTTGAATGAAGCGATTACTCTCAACAAGTGAGCCTTTAGGGACAACGGCTCTTATCATGGAAGAGACAAATTGCCCTTATAAAGGTAGCCTTTAGAGACAACGGATCTCATCATGTAAGTGACAATTGCTCTTATCAAGTGTGCAAGCATTAGGGACAACGGCTATCATCATGTAAAGGGCAATTGCTCTCATCAAGTGAGCAAGCGTTTAGGGACAACGGCTCCCATAAAGTCAGGTACAATTGCTGTCAACAAGTGAGCCTTTAGGGACAACGGCTCTTATCATGGAAGAGACAAATTGCCCTTATAAAGGTAGCCTTTAGAGACAACGGATCTCATCATGTAAGTGACAATTGCTCTTATCAAGTGTGCAAGCATTAGGGACAACGGCTATCATCATATAAAGGACAATTGCTCTCATCAAGTGAGCAAGCGTTTAGGGACAACGGCTCCCATAAAGTCAGGTACAATTGCTCTCAACAAGTGAGCCTTTAGGGACAACGGCTCTTATCATGGAAGAGACAAATTGCCCTTATAAAGGTAGCCTTTAGAGACAACGGATCTCATCATGTAAGTGACAATTGCTCTTATCAAGTGTGCAAGCATTAGGGACAACGGCTATCATCATATAAAGGACAATTGCTCTCATCAAGTGAGCAAGCGTTTAAGGACAACGGCTACCATAAAGTAAGGTACAATTGCTCTCAACAAGTGAGCAAGTCTTTAGAAGAAAACCCTAATTCGTTCTCTCTCCTTTGGAGATTTCCGGCCGCCACCCTCCAAACTTTTCCGGCCAATAAACTGTCGAATCCGTCCTCTCTATCTCTTTCCAAGGGATATGCAATACGAGTTAGGCGTCTATCTTCATTGGAGGGTGGCTGGCATCCATCAGTTCCTATTTATTAATCGAACTTCTCCTATTATGTTCTTTCCAAAACCCTAAAATTCTCTATACATTATTATAATCGGTTGTTAGGGATTTGGATCGTGGGGTTTATGTGATCGCTCCTATTATTCTTTAATTGATGTCGGTATTGATATTATTTTATTTGGAGCGATTGGGTTGTGCTGCGTAACCCTAACCGATCACTTTTGTTATCGGTTTAGGGTTTTTCTTTTGGTTATCGATCGTCTATTGTTACATTGTTATATTTATACGATCTATTATCCTTGCTTTGTATACATATATCAGATCGTTTTCATTGTTTGGAGCTTTTAGGGTTTCGATTTTATTGCTGGTATATGGATGATCATTTTTTTTTTGGGTAAAGGGGAGTAATCCTGCACCCGGTAAAATACATTAATCAAAAACGTTTAAGTACAATGGAAGAGAGTGAGTCTCTCATCGAAGTCCCTTAGGACACTACCACTACCACTATATAAGAATGACAGGCCATTCTTATAACTACCAGATCTAAATACAACTAACGATGACTAGCAATAAAATACAATACATCACAACTCAAATAAAATTGAAGTCTTCTTAGTCATCCTAGCGATCCAGATCATAAACATGCGAACTTCCAGCTTCAACCAAGTGCGTCTTCTATTAGTATTATGCAAAAAACATAATCTAATAACCTAATGAGAGTGACTTCCGTAGCAATTCGAACTTGAAGCATAAACATGGTCTAAGCGACCCAACCTTCCAGCATATCTGAACTTGAACCAATCTTCCAACAAATGCGAATGAAACACATGAAGACAACTAACAAGGATCAAGCCATATGCACCAACAAAGCATCATAAACAATCACTAGACACCAAATAGAATAAGAATGAAGCATATCCGTGATTGTGTAATTGGGGTTTTGAACAAGAGCCCCCAAAAACTTAACTTCCATCAACAACATGACTCACAATCTGCCATGTGATCAATAAATCACCATAACCACCGTACAATCACATATGTAGCAGCATAAGAACCATGCAGAACCGACATAGAGTTACCAAAACCTTAACCTCCAGCAACTACCAATAATGATCGAATGAGTTTATGAATGGGAAACCAATAAGCTTCAAACTACAAAACGACCAGCAGCAATACGAGTATTGATTTTTGAACAAGAACCAACTAAACTTGACTTCCACAAGCTCAACTTGACTTCCACTCCCCCAAACCCACGAACCAGGATGAATCCACCATGTCCAGAAACCCAAAACATGTACCACGATCCATAATCGACTTGCAAAGATCAAACACCACAAGGGATACATTCAGTAGCAACCATGGAATGGATCGACCAAACTTAAAAACCATACGAATATGTCAATCCAAACCCCAATCAATGATCGTACAGCAAAAGATAATACCATGAAAATCCATACGATCGAACCCAAACCAACCAGCATAACCCCATAAAATAAACCCTAAAAGGGTTTCGATAAAGCATCAAGGTTAGCACTCGATCTGAATAAATATGAAGCCACAACCGACTTACAAACATTCACAGGATGAAAGATCGATTAACGAAACCCTAACAAATCGAAACCCTAAAAAAAAACGTCCAAAAAAACGAATTAGAAGAGATTCGACTTTAGGGTTTAGAACACACGTAAAAATCGACCCTTTGTATTATATGTAGTTAATTAGAACCGACCAATGAAGATCAGATAAAGGAATCGATTTAAAGAACCAATATTCGACCGAAACCCTAAAAAAACGATTTAGGGTTAAAATCAATATTGGTTAGGGACGATTTCAGGAAAAAAGTAAACCACCTCTATCCAGAAATCAACAACACATCGAATCCGATTGCATATCCTTCAAAATAGAGGGAAAGAGAGGCGGATTGATGGTAGTTTTGTAGCCGGATGTGGAGGGATAGAGGAGGCTGAAATCGCCCCTAGAGGGGAGAGACTATATGGATGATCATGGCATGTCTATGGGTGGTTATGTGCTTATTGATTAATGAAACCCTTTCTTAGGGTTTCATATACTATATTTGCTGTTTGGTGGCTATGGATCTGGTTGTTACGCTGATTGTCAACTATGCAAGGGGTTGTTGTCTTGTGATTCCTGGATATTTATGTCATGTACGTGGGTTGAGGGAGATGTATGATAATGGTTTATCAAGTTTTGGGTAATCTTGTGTGGTCAAAACCCTTACGAACCCTAACGATCCAACGCCTTGTGCTAATTTTATTGCTGGTATGTTAGGGTTTGTATTAACCCGGCTCGTTTAATTTGATTGGGATGTGTCGTGGTCGATTTGACGGCTGGGAGATTTGGGTGACAGCAAGTTAGAGTTTCGGCGTGTACCCTATTTGGTCTTGTTATTGTTGCTGCTGTTCGCCATGCTTAGGGATCCATGTTCAACACTCAACGTCAGGTGGCCATGCTTATTTACTATTGTTCGTTGATTGTTGCTACTGGTTCAATGGAAGTTAGGGTTTGCTTGTTTGCAATTCACCCTTGTGCTAAATTATGGCTGTTGGTGCCATCGTGTTACACTCCTATCTTGGTTGCTTTTGGCAGCGTGGGGCTCTTAACATGTCATAGTGTTGTGTTGTGATCACATGCGTTAGGCTGGTTTATTCGGTCTTTGTGTGATCATTTGTGGTGTGTTGGCATTACGACTTGATCATTGGTTTTCTTCATGTGTTTCACTCGTATCGGTTGGAAGATTGTTTCAAGTTATTATATGCTGAAAGGTTGGGGTCGGTTAGACCATGTTTTTGTTTCAAATTCGATTTGCTACGGGTTACACTCTTATTAGGTTATTAGATTATGCTTATTACATGATACTAATAGAAGATGCAAATGGATTTGTTTTGGTTTGTGCACTTGGAAGACGGAGAAACTTTTTTATGGGTTTCTTCATGTTCATGCTTCAAGTTTGATTTGCTACGGAAGTCACTCCTATTAGGTTATTAGATTATGTTTTTTTGCATAATACTAATAGAAGATGCAATTGGCTGAAGCTGGAGTTCGCATGTTTAAGATCTGGATCGCTAGGATGACTAAGAAGACTCAAAAGAAGACTTTAATGTTTATTTGAGTTGTAATGTATTGTTATTTTATTGCTAGTCATGGTTAGTTGTATTTTAGATCTGTTTGTTATAAGAATGGCCTGTCATTCCTATATAGTGGTAGTGGTAGTGTCCTTAGGGACTCCGATGAGAGATTCACTCTCATCCATTGTACTTCAACGTTTTTTGAGTAATATTTACCAGGGTTTGAACCCTTTTACCCAAAAAAAAAACAAGTAAGTCTTTAGGGACAACGGCTCGTATCATATAAGGGACAAATTGCCCTCATAAAGTTAGCCTTTAGGGACAACGGGTCTCATCATGTAAGTGACAATTGCTCTTATCAAGTGTGCAAGCATTAGGGACAACGGCTATCATCATGTAAAGGGCAATTGCTCTCATCAAGTGAGCAAGCGTTTAGGGCAACGGCTCCCATAAAGTCAGGTACAATTTTTTTTTGGTAAAGGGGTTAACCCCGGTAAATATATAACCAAAAAATCGTTAAGTATAAATGGAATGTGGCTGACATACCACATTAACCTCAAGCAAAAGCTTGATAAACTAGTGCTTATGAATAGCCATAAACACAACCAAACCTAGCTATATTACAAACCACCTAACTAGGTATAAAAACAAGAAAACTCTTGAATGAAGCGATTACTCTCAACAAGTGAGCCTTTAGGGACAACGGCTCTTATCATGGAAGAGACAAATTGCCCTTATAAAGGTAGCCTTTAGAGACAACGGATCTCATCATGTAAGTGACAATTGCTCTTATCAAGTGTGCAAGTATTAGGGACAACGGCTATCATCATGTAAAGGGCAATTGCTCTCATCAAGTGAGCAAGCGTTTAGGGACAACGGCTCCTATAAAGTCAGGTACAATTGCTCTCAACAAGTGAGCCTTTAGGGACAACGGCTCGTATCATATAAGGGACAAATTGCCCTCATAAAGTTAGCCTTTAGGGACAACGGGTCTCATCATGTAAGTGACAATTGCTCTTATCAAGTGTGCAAGCATTAGGGACAACGGCTATCATCATGTAAAGGACAATTGCTCTCATCAAGTGAGCAAGCATTTAGGGACAACGGCTCCCATAATTTCTCTCAACAAGTGAGTCTTTAGGGACAATGGCTCTTATCATGTAAGGGACAAATTGCACTCATAAAGTTAGCCTTTAGGGACAACGGGTCTCATCATGTATGTGACAATTGCTCTTATCAAGTGCGCAAGCATTTGGGACAACGGCTATCATCATTGAAAGGGCAATTGCACTCATCAAGTGAGCAAGCGTTTAGGGACTACGGCTCCCATAAAGTCAGGTACAATTGCTCTTAACAAGTGAGCCTTTGCGATTTCCAGTCGCCACCTCTCTAATATTCCGGCCAAAACATCTTCTGAATACGCCTGCAATCGTGTTTAGGGGTGTGTTTCTCTTAGAGGTGGCGTGCTGCAGAAACCTTAACTTTTCGAAATCGTTTTCTCACTTTGGGTGAATCGTTTTTTTAGGGTTTCCATCGCTAATTGGTTTTTATTGCACCCTTGCTTCTGATTATCATAAGTCGGTTGTTAATCGATTTTATCATATATAATATGGGTTGATCTGTTTGACAAAAACTTCATCACTCATAATCTATCGATTTCTTTTTTAGGGATCGTTTTTCTAGGGTTTCGTTGTTTGATGATTTATTTAATCGTAGCCTGCTCTTAGGTCGGTTTAATGAATTTTATTGATTCATATATTCTGGTACGATTTGGGTGGACCTATTCACCAATGCAACGGATCTGGTTGTTGGTGCTTAACTCTATCTAAACTCGATTTGGGTTTCGGTATTTTCTCATTGCAAGTCCCGTTCTACGGTTTTCTGAGTACATGTGCGTTGCTGTAAGTCTTCGTAAGGAAGTGAACGTGGGTTTTTGAGAGATTTAAGTTTTTGTTAAGTGGGTTAAAGAGAGAGGGTAAGTCAAGTTTTAGAGTTCCTTGTTCAAAAACTCTTTTCGATTATCAAAGACCTTTGCCGATTGTTAATTATCTTGTCTTATGATCGCTTTTGCTGGAGTTAGGGTTGCTTAACCCTATTATCATCTTATAACTGATCCTCACAGTGCTAGTTTCTGATTGGGGTGTGATACATTCATGTCCTGAGAATTTGGTTAGGATCTTTTCGTCATTATTGGAAGTTAGGGTGCTGCACCCTATTCGTCATTATTGGAAGTTAGTGTAACATGCTTATTTTATTTTATTTTATTTTTTTTGGGTAAAGGGGAGTAATCCTGCACCCTGGTAAATATATAAAACCAAAAAAACATTTCTATTGGGTTTGTGATGATTATCGGCACGTTATTTTTCATGGTAGCCCTTCTAAGGGTTTGAATGTTGGTGGTGCGTTCTGTATAGATGAAGGTATTTGAACGTGGGTTAAGGGAGAGGTCTACGTGATCGTATCGGTATGTTAGGGTTTATTTAGCCCTATTTTCTGCTCGTGCATGCATTTTATGGTCCTTGCTGTTCAGAACTATGGTCTTGCTGACTTGGTGGTAGGTAGTAATGTTTTGGTACGAGCTTTGGTTGTTCAATGGGTTGTTTGCTGTTCGTGTTTTCTAGTGGATTGATCTTTATCTAAGTTCATTGTAACTTTTATGGTATCTGCTGCTGCTCGAATTTGTGATGTAAGTTAAGTTTAAGGGTCTTATTCAAAACCTTTTTATCATCGTTCATGGACATGGCATTGATTTATTTGATCATGTGATCGATGATGCTCTCTTTGATGTAAGTTAGGGTTGGCTAGCCCTATTTTCGTCTACAACTGATCAAGATTCATTGTTTTTCATTCTTAGCTTGAGTTTCCTTTGAAACTTGTAGTAGATGTGGTATTGGATCGAGTTGTAGTGTTGGTTTGGTCCTGGTTGGATCAATGAAGACCGGTGTAGTTGGTGGATCTATTGTGTGGAGTGGCGCCTGTCTATTCTACCATGGTTTCGGCTGCATCGTTGTAGGTCATGAACTTCTATGACGACATGGGAAGATTCAAGTTGTTACTTGATGTTTTTATTTTTAAATCTTATAGTCGTTGTAGTTTTATCTTCATGTATTTGTTATAAGAGTTGTTTTCTCTTATAGGTAAGTTATAAGAATGGTTTGTCATTCTTATATTAGAGCCTTTAGGGACAACGACTCTTATCATGGAAAAGACAAATTGCACTTATAAAGGTAGCCTTTAGAGACAACGGATCTCACCATGTAAGTGACAATCCCTCTTATCAAGTGTGCAAGCATTAGGGACAATGGCTATCATCATGTAAAGGGCAATTGCTCGCATCAACGGAGCAAGCGTTTAGGGACAACGGCTCCCATAAAGTCAGGTACAATTGCTCACAACAAGTGAGCCTTTAAGGACAACGGCTGTTATCATGGAACAGACAAATTGCCTTTATAAAGGTAGCCTTTAGAGACAACGGATCTCATCATATAAGTGACAATTGCTCTTATCAAATGTGGAAGCATTAGGGACAACGGGTATCATCATGTAAAGGGCAATTGCTCTCATCAAGTGAGCAAGCGTTTAGGGACAACGGCTCCCATAAAGTAAGGTAGAATTGCTCTCAACAAATGAGCCTTTAGGGACAAAACGACACTTATCATGAAAGGGACAAATCGCCCTCATAAAGTTAGAGGGACAACGGATCTCATCATGCAAGTAACAATTGCTCTTGTCAAGTGTACAAGCATTAGGGACAACGGCTATCATCATGTAAAGGACAATTGCTCTCATCAAGTGAGCAAGCGTTTAGGGACAACGGCTCCCATAATTGCTCTCAACAAGTGAGTCTTTAGGGACAACGGCTCTTATCATGTAAGGGACAAATGGCCCTCATAAAGTTAGCCTTTAGGGACAACAGGTCTCATCATGTAAGTGACAATTGCTCTTTTCAAGTGTGCAAGCATTAGGGTCAACGGCAATCATCATGTAAAGGGCAATTGCTCTCCTCAAGTGAGCAAGCGTTTAGGGACAACGGCTCCCCTAAAGTCAGGTACAGTTGCTCTTAACAAGTGAGCCTTTACGGACAATGGCTCTGATCATGGAAGAGACAAATTGCCCTTATAAAGGTAGCCGTTAGAGACAACGGATCTCATGATATAAGTGACAATTGCTCTAATCAAGTGTGCAGGCATTAGGGACAACGACTATCATCATGTAAAGGGCAATTGCTCTCATCAAGTGAGCAAGCGTTTAGGGACAACGGCTCCCATAAAGTCAGGTACAATTGCTCTCAACAAGTGAGCCTTTAGGGACAACGGCTCTTATCATGGAAGAGACAAATTGCACTTATAAAGGTAGCCTTTAGAGACAACGGATCTCACCATGTAAGTGACAATTGCTCTTATCAAGTGTGCAAGCATTTTGGACAACGGATATCATCATGTAAAGGGCAATTGCTCTCATCAAGTGAGCAAGCATTTAGGGACAACGACTCCCATAAAGTTAGGTACAATTGCTCTCAACAAGTGACCTTTAAGGACAACGGCTCTTATCATGGAAGAGACAAATTGCCCTTATAAAGGTAGCTTTTAGAGACAACGGATCTCTTCATGTAAGTGACAATTGCTCTTATCAAGTGTGGA
This sequence comes from Artemisia argyi, assembly GCA_030686995.1. Taxonomy (NCBI): domain Eukaryota; kingdom Viridiplantae; phylum Streptophyta; class Magnoliopsida; order Asterales; family Asteraceae; genus Artemisia; species Artemisia argyi. The sequence continues at coordinate 108,210 of JARVZY010001914.1, read as the reverse complement.
GACTGTGATTTATATATTTTGCCAGGGTGAATCCCTTTTACCAAAAAAAAAGCATTAGGGACAACGGCTATCATCATGTAAAGGGCAATTGCTCTCATCAAGTGAGCAAGCGTTTAGGGACAACGGCTCCCATAAAATCAGGTACAATTGCTCTCAACAAGTGAGCCTTTAGGGTCAACAACTCTTATCATGGAAGAGACAAATTGCCCTTATAAAGGTAGCCTTTAGAGACAACGGATCTCATCATGCAAGTGACAATTGCTCTTATCAAGTGTGCAAGCATTAGGGACAACGGCTATCATCATGTAAAGGGCAATTGCTCTCATTAAGTGTGCAAGAGTTCAGGGAAAATGGCTCCCATAAAGTCAGGTACAAGTGCTCTCAACAAGTGAGCCTTTAGGGACAACGACTCTTATTATAGAAGAGACAAATTGCACTTATAAAGGTAGCCTTTAGAGGCAACAGATCTCACTATGTAAGTGACAATTGCTCTTATCAAGTGTGCAAGCATTAGGGACAACGGCTATCATCATGTCAAGGGCAATTGCTCTCATCAACTGAGCAAGCGTTTAGGGACAACGACTCCCATAAAGTCAGGTACAATTGCTCTCAAAAAGTGAGCCTTTAGGTACAACGGCTCTAATCATGGAAGAGACAAATTGTACTTATAAAGGTAGCCTTTAGAGACAACGGATCTCACCATGTAAGTGACAATTGCTCTTATCAAGTGTGCAAGCATTACAGATAACGGATATCATCATGTAAAGGGCAATTGCTTTCATCAAGTGAGCAAGCGTTTAGGGACAAGGGCTCCCATAAAGTCAGGTACAATTGCTCTCAACAAGTGAGCCTTTATGGACAACGGCTCTTATCATGGAAGAGACAAATTGCCCTTATAAAGGTAGCCTTTAGAGACAACGGATCTCATCATGTAAGTGACAAATGCTCTTATCAAGTGTGCAAGCATTAGGGACAACGGCTATCATCACATAAAGGACAATTGCTCTCATCAAGTGAGCAAGCGTTTAGGGACAACGGCTACCATAAAGTAAGGTACAACTGCTCTCAACAAGTGAGCCTTTAGGGACAACGGCTCTTATCATGGAAGAGACAAATTGCCCTTATAAAGGTAGCCTTTAGAAACAACGGATCTCATCATGTAAGTGACAATTGCTCTTATCAAGTGTGCAAGCATTAGGGACAACGGCTATCATCTTGTAAAGGGCAATTGCTCTTATCAAGTGAGCAAGCGTTTAGGGACAACGACTCCCATAAAGTCAGGTACAATTGCTCTCAACAAGTGAGCCTTTAGGGACAATGACTATTATCATGGAAGAGACAAATTGCACTTATAAAGGTATTTTTTTTTTGGGTAAAGGGGAATAATCCTGTACCCCGGTAAATTGCATAAACCAAAAATCATTTAAGTACAATGGATATGGGTGAAGTCCCATATCTAAGCCCGTTACATAGGCATAAACATTTCTTTGTCACAAGAAAAAGACCACTACCACAGAAACAAAACAAGACTACAATAAAACCAACTACTACCTATAAAGGTAGCCTTTAGAGACAACGGATCTCATCATGTAAGTGACAATTGCTCTTATCAAGTGTGCAAGCATTAGGGACAACGGCTATCATCACATAAAGGACAATTGCTCTCAACAAGTGAGCAAGCGTTTAGGGACAACGGCTACCATAAAGTAAGGTACAATTGCTCTCAACAAGTGAGCCTTTAGGGACAACGGCTCTTATCATGGAAGAGACAAACTGCCCTTATAAAGGTAGCCTTTAGAAACAACGGATCTCATCATGTAAGTGACAATTGCTCTTATCAAGTGTGCAAGCATTAGGGACAACGGCTATCATCATGTAAAGGCCAATTCCTCTCATCAACTGAGCAAGCTTTTAGGGACAACGGCTCCCGTAAAGTCAGGTACAATTGCTCTCAACAAGTGAGCCTTTAAGGACAACGGCTCTTATCATGGAAGAGACAAATTGCCCTTATAAAGGTAGCCTTTAGAGACAACGGATCTCATCATGTAAGTGACATTTGCTCTTATCAAGTGTGGAAGCATTAGGGACAACGGCTATCATCATGTAAAGGGAAATTGCTCTCATCAAGTGAGCAAGCGTTTAGGGACAACGGCTCCCATAAAGTAAGGTAGAATTGCTCTCAACAAATGAGCCTTTAGGGACAACGGCACTTATCATGTACGGGACAAATTACCCTCATAAACATAGACTTTAGGGACAACGGATCTCATCATGCAAGTGACAATTGCTCTTGTCAAGTGTGCAAGCATTAGGGACAACGACTATCATCATGTAAAGGACAATTACTCTCATCAAGTGAGCAAGCGTTTAGGGACAATGGCTCCCATAATTGCTCTCAACAAGTGAGTCTTTATGGACAATTGCTTTTATCATGTAAGGGACAAATGGCCCTCATAAAGTTAGCCTTTAGGTACAACGGGTCTCATCATGTAAGTGACAATTGCTCTAATCAAGTGTGCAAGCATTAGGGACGACGGCTATCATCATTGAAAGGGTAATTGCTCTCATCAAGTGAGCAAGCGTTTGGGGACAACGGCTCCTGTAAAGTCAGGTACTATTGCTCTTAACAAGTGAGCCTTTAGGGACAACGGCTCGTATCATGGAAGAGACAAATTGCATTTATAAAAGTAGCCTTTATAGACAACGGATCTCATCATGTAAGTGACAATTGCTCTTATCAAGTGTGCAAGCATTAGGGACAACAGCTATCATCATGTAAAGGGCAATTGCTCTCATCAAGTGAGCAAGCGTTTAGGGACAACGGCTCGCATAAAGTCAGGTACAATTGCTCTCAACAAGTGAGCCTTTAGGGACTACGGCTCTTATCGTGGAAGAGACAAATTGCACTTATAAAGGTAGCCTTTAGAGACAACGGATCTCACCATGTAAGTGACAATTGCTCTTATCAAGTGTGCAAGCATTAGGGACAATGACTATCATCATGTAAAGGGCAATTGCTCTCATCAAGTGAGCAAGCGTTTAGGGACAATGGCTCGCATAAAGTCAGGTACAATTGCTCTCAACAAGTGAGCCTTTAAGGACAACGGCTCTTATCATGGAAGAGACAAATTGTCCTTATAAAGATAGCCTTTAGAGACAACGGATCTCATCATGTAAGTGACAATTGCTCTTATCAAGTGTGGAAGCATTTGTGACAACGGCTATCATCATGTAAAGGGCATTTGCTCTCATCAAGTGAGCAAGCGTTTAGGGACAACGGCTCCCATAAAGTCAGGAACAATTGCTCTCAACCTTTAGGGACAATTGTTCTTATCATGGAAGAGACAAATCGCCCTTATAAAGGTAGCCTTTAGAGACAACGGATCTCATCATGTAAGTGACAATTGCTCTTATCAAACGTGGAAGCATTAGGGACAACGGCTATCATCATGTAAAGGGCAATTGCTCTCATCAAGTGAGCAAGCGTTTAGGGACAACGTCTCCCATAATTGCTATCAACAAGTGAGTCTTTATGGACAACGGCTCTTATCATGTAAGGGATAAATGGCCCTCATAAAGTTAGCCTTTAGGGACAACAGGTCTCATCATGTAAGTGACAATTTCTCATATCAAGTGTGCAAGCAATATGGACAACGAATATCATCATGTCAAGGGCAATTGCTCTCATCAAGTGAGCAAGAGTTTAGGGACAACGACTCCCATAAAGTCAGGTACAATTGCTCTCAACAAGTGAGCCTTTAGGGACAACAGCTCTAATCATGGAAGAGACAAATCGCCCTTATAAAGGTAGCCTTTAGAGACAACAGATCTCATGATATAAGTGACAATTGCTCTAATCAAGTGTGCAAGCATTAGGGACAACGACTATCATCATTTAAAGGGCAATTGCTCTCATCAAGTGAGCAAGCGTTTAGGGACAACGGCTCCCATAAAGTCAGGTACAATTGCTCTCAACAAGTGAGCCTTTAGGGACAACGGCTCTTACCATGGAAGAGACAAATTGCACTTATAAAGGTAGCCTTTAGAGACAACGGATCTCATCATGTAAGTGACAATTGCTCTTATCAAGTGTGGAGACTGTTATTTATATATTTTGCCAGGGTGAATCCCTTTTACCAAAAAAAAAAAAAGCATTAGGGACAACGGCTATCATCATGTAAAGGGCAATTGCTCTCATCAAGTGAGCAAGCGTTTAGGGACAACGGCTTCCATAAAATCAGGTACAACTGCTCTCAACAAGTGAGCCTTTAGGGTCAACGGCGCTTATCATGGAAGAGACAAATTGCCCTTATAACGGTAGCCTTTAGAGACAACGGATCTCATCATGCAAGTGACAATTGCTCTTATCAAGTGTGCCAGCACTAGGGACAATGGCTATCATCATGTAAAGGGCAATTGTTCTCATTAAGTGTGCAAGCGTTCAAGGAAAATGGCTCCCTTAAAGTCAGGTACAATTGCTCTCAACAAGTGAGCCTTTAGGGACAACGACTCTTATTATAGAAGAGACAAATTGCACTTATAAAGGTAGCCTTTAGAGGCAACAGATCTCACCATGTAAGTGACAATTGCTCTTATCAAGTGTGCAAGCATTTGGGACAACGGCTATCATCATGTCAAGGGCAATTGCTCTCATCAACTGAGCAAGCGTTTTGGGACAACGACTCCCATAAAGTCAGGTACAATTGCTCTCAACAAGTGAGCCTTTAGGGACAACGGCTCTTATCATGGAAGAGACAAATTGCCCTTATAAAGGTAGCCTTTAGAGACAACGGATATCATCATGTAAGTGACAATTGCTCTTATCAAGTGTGCAAGCATTAGTTACAACGGCTATCATCACGTAAAGGGCAACTGCTCTCATCAAGTGAGCAAGCGTTTAGGGACAACGACTCCCATAAAGTCAGGTACAATTGCTCTCAAAAAGTGAGCCTTTAGGGACAACGGCTCTAATCATGGAAGAGACAAATTGCACTTATAAAGGTAGCCTTTAGAGACAACGGATCTCACCATGTAAGTGACAATTGCTCTTATCAAGTGTGCAAGCATTACAGATAACGGATATCATCATGTAAAGGGCAATTGCTCTCATCAAGTGAGCAAGCGTTTAGGGACAAGGGCTCCCATAAAGTCAGGTACAATTGCTCTCAACAAGTGAGCCTTTATGGACAACAGCTCTTATCATGGAAGAGACAAATTGCCCTTATAAAGGTAGCCTTTAGAGACAACGGATCTCATCATGTAAGAGACAAATGCTCTTATCAAGTGTGCAAGCATTAGGGACAACGGCTATCATCACATAAAGGACAATTGCTCTCATCAAGTGAGCAAGCGTTTAGGGACAACGGCTACCATAAAGTAAGGTACAATTGCTCTCAACAAGTGAGCCTTTAGGGACAACGGCTCTTATCATGGAAGAGACAAATTGCCCTTATAAAGGTAGCCTTTAGAAACAACGGATCTCATCATGTAAGTGACAATTGCTCTTATCAAGTGTGCAAGCATTAGGGACAACGGCTATCATCTTGTAAAGGGCAATTGCTCTTATCAAGCGAGCAAGCGTTTAGGGACAACGACTCCCATAAAGTCAGGTACAATTGCTCTCAACAAGTGAGCCTTTAGGGACAATGACTATTATCATGGAAGAGACAAATTGCACTTATAAAGGTAGCCTTTAGAGACAACGGATCTCATCATGTAAGTGACAATTGTTCTTATCAAGTGTGCAAGCATTAGCGACAACGGCTATCATCACATAAAGGACAATTGCTCTCAACAAGTGAGCAAGCGTTTAGGGACAACGGCTACCATAAAGTAAGGTACAATTGCTCTCAACAAGTGAGCCTTTAGGGACAACGGCTTTTATCATGGAAGAGACAAATTGCCCTTATAAAGGTAGCCTTTAGAAACAACGGATCTCATCATGTAAGTGACAATTGCTCTTATCAAGTGTGCAAGCATTAGGGACAACGGCTATCATCATGTAAAGGGCAATTCCTCTCATCAACTGAGCAAGCTTTTAGGGACAACGGCTCCCGTAAAGTCAGGTACATTTGCTCTCAATAAGTGAGCCTTTAAGGACAACGGCTCTTATCATGGAAGAGACAAATTGCCCTTATAAAGGTAGCCTTTAGAGACAACGGATCTCATCATGTAAGTGACAATTGCTCTTATCAAGTGTGGAATCATTAGGGACAACGGCTATCATCATGTAAAGGGCAATTGCTCTTATCAAGTGAGCAAGCGTTTAGGGACAACGGCTCCCATAAAGTAAGGTAGAATTGCTCTCAACAAATGAGCCTTTATGGACAACGGCACTTATCATGTACAGGACAAATTACCCTCATAAACATAGACTTTAGGGACAACGGATCTCATCATGCATGTGACAATTGCTCTTGTCAAGTGTGCAAGCATTAGGGACAACGACTATCATCATGTAAAGGACAATTACTCTCATCAAGTGAGCAAGCGTTTAGGGACAATGGCTCCCATAATTGCTCTCAACAAGTGAGTCTTTATGGACAATGGCTCTTATCATGTAAGGGATAAATGGCCCTCATAAAGTTAGCCTTTAGGGACAACGGGTCTCATCATGTAAGTGACAATTGCTCTTATCAAGTGTGTAAGCATTAGGGACGACGGCTATCATCATTGAAAGGGTAATTGCTCTCATCAAGTGAGCAAGCGTTTGGGGACAACGGCTCCCGTAAAGTCAGGTACTATTGCTCTTAACAAGTGAGCCTTTAGGGACAACGGCTCTTATCATGGAAGAGACAAATTGCCTTTATAAAAGTAGCCTTTAGAGACAACGGATCTCATCATGTAAGTGACAATTGCTCTTATCAAGTGTGCAAGCATTAGGGACAACGGTTATCATCATGTAAAGGGCAATTGCTCTCATCAAGTGAGCAAGCGTTTAGGGACAATGGCTCGCATAAAGTCAGGTACAATTGCTCTCAACAAGTGAGCCTTTAGGGACTACGGCTCTTATCATGGAAGAGACAAATTGCACTTATAAAGGTAGCCTTTAGAGACAACGGATCTCACGATGTAAGTGACAATTGCTCTTATCAAGTGTGCAAGCATTAGGGACAACGACTATCATCATGTAAAGGGCAATTGCTCTCATCAAGTGAGCAAGCGTTTAGGGACAATGGCTCGCATAAAGTCAGGTACAATTGCTCTCAACAAGTGAGCCTTTAAGGACAACGGCTCTTATCATGGAAGAGACAAATTGTCCTTATAAAGGTAGCCTTTAGAGACAACGGATCTCATCATGTAAGTGACAATTGCCCTTATCAAGTGTGGAAGCATTAGTGACAACGGCTATCATCATGTAAAGGGCATTTGCTCTCATCAAGTGAGCAAGCGTTTAGGGACAACGGCTCCCATAAAGTCAGGAACAATTGCTCTCAACCTTTAGGGACAATTGTTCTTATCATGGAAGAGACAAATCGCCCTTATAAAGGTAGCCTTTAGAGACAACGGATCTCATCATGTAAGTGACAATTGCTCTTATCAAACGTGGAAGCATTAGGGACAACGGCTATCATCATGTAAAGGGAAATTGCTCTCATCAAGTGAGCAAGCGTTTAGGGACAACGTCTCCCATAATTGCTATCAACAAGTGAGTCTTTAGGGACAACGGCTCTTATCATGTAAGGGACAAATGGCCCTCATAAAGTTAGCCTTTAGGGACAACAGGTCTCATCATGTAAGTGACAATTTCTCATATCAAGTGTGCAAGCAATATGGACAACGAATATCATCATGTCAAGGGCAATTGCTCTCATCAAGTGAGCAAGAGTTTAGGGACAACGACTCCCATAAAGTCAGGTACAATTGCTCTCAACAAGAGAGCCTTTAGGGACAACAGCTCTAATCATGGAAGAGACAAATCGCCCTTATAAAGGTAGCCTTTAGAGACAACAGATCTCATGATATAAGTGACAATTGCTCTAATCAAGTGTGCAAGCATTAGGGACAACGACTATCATCATTTAAAGGGCAATTGCTCTCATCAAGTGAGCAAGCGTTTAGGGACAACGACTCCCATAAAGTCAGGTACAATTGCTCTCAACAAGTGAGCCTTTAGGGACAACGGCTCTTACCATGGAAGAGACAAATTGCACTTATAAAGGTAGCCTTTAGAGACAACGGATCTCACCATGTAAGTGACAATTGCTCTTATCAAGTGTGCAAGCATTATGGACAACGGATATCATCATGTAAAGGGCAATTGCACTCATCAAGTGAGCAACCATTTAGGGACAACGACTGCCATAAAGTTAGGTACAATTGCTCTCAACAAGTGAGCCTTTAAGGACAACGGCTCTTATCATGGAAGAGACAAATTGCCCTTATAAAGGTAGCCTTTAGAGACAACGGATCTCATCATGTAAGTGACAATTGCTCTTATCAAGTGTGGAGACTGTGATTTATATATTTTGCCAGGGTGAATCCCTTTTACCAAAAAAAAAAAAAAGCATTAGGGACAACGGCTATCATCATGTAAAGGGCAATTGCTCTCATCAAGTGAGCAAGCGTTTAGGGACAACGGCTTCCATAAAATCAGGTACAACTGCTCTTAACAAGTGAGCCTTTAGGGTCAACGGCGCTTATCATGGAATAGACAAATTGCCCTTATAACGGTAGCCTTTAGAGACAACGGATCTCATCATGTAAGTGACAATTGCTCTTATCAAGTGTGCAAGCACTAGGGACAACGGCTATCATCATGTAAAGGGCAATTGCTCTCATTAAGTGTGCAAGCGTTCAAGGAAAATGGCTCCCTTAAAGTCAGGTACAATTGCTCTCAACAAGTGAGCCTTTAGGGACAACGACTCTTATTATAGAAGAGACAAATTGCACTTATAAAGGTAGCCTTTAGAGGCAACAGATCTCACCATGTAAGTGACAATTACTCTTATCAAGTGTGCAAGCATTAGGGACAACGGCTATCATCATGTCAAGGGCAATTGCTCTCATCAACTGAGCAAGCGTTTTGGGACAACGACTCCCATAAAGTCAGGTACAATTGCTCTCAACAAGTGAGCCTTTAGGGACAACGGCTCTTATCATGGAAGAGACAAATTGCCCTTATAAAGGTAGCCTTTTGAGACAACGGATATCATCATGTAAGTGACAATTGCTCTTATCAAGTGTGCAAGCATTAGTTACAACGGCTATCATCACGTAAAGGGCAACTGCTCTCATCAAGTGAGCAAGCGTTTAGGGACAACGACTCCCATAAAGTCAGGTACAATTGCTCTCAAAAAGTGAGCCTTTAGGGACAACGGCTCTAATCATGGAAGAGACAAATTGCACTTATAAAGGTAGCCTTTAGAGACAACGGATCTCACCATGTAAGTGACAATTGCTCTTATCAAGTGTGCAAGCATTACAGATAACGGATATCATCATGTAAAGGGCAATTGCTCTCATCAAGTGAGCAAGCGTTTAGGGACAAGGGCTCCCATAAAGTCAGGTACAATTGCTCTCAACAAGTGAGCCTTTATGGACAACAGCTCTTATCATGGAAGAGACAAATTGCCCTTATAAAGGTAGCCTTTAGAGACAACGGATCTCATCATGTAAGTGACAAATGCTCTTATCAAGTGTGCAAGCATTAGGGACAACGGCTATCATCACAAAAAGGACAATTGCTCTCATCAAGTGAGCAAGCGTTTAGGGACAACGGCTACCATAAAGTAAGGTACAATTGCTCTCAACAAGTGAGCCTTTAGGGACAACGGCTCTTATCATGGAAGAGACAAATTGCCCTTATAAAGGTAGCCTTTAGAAACAACGGATCTCATCATGTAAGTGACAATTGCTCTTATCAAGTGTGCAAGCATTAGGGACAACGGCTATCATCTTGTAAAGGGCAATTGCTCTTATCAAGTGAGCAAGCGTTTAGGGACAACGACTCCCATAAAGTCAGGTACAATTGCTCTCAACAAGTGAGCCTTTAGGGACAATGACTATTATCATGGAAGAGACAAATTGCACTTATAAAGGTAGCCTTTAGAGACAACGGATATCATCATGTAAGTGACAATTGTTCTTATCAAGTGTGCAAGCATTAGGGACAACGGCTATCATCACATAAAGGACAATTGCTCTCAACAAGTGAGCAAGCGTTTAGGGACAACGGCTACCATAAAGTAAGGTACAATTGCTCTCAACAAGTGAGCCTTTAGGGACAACGGCTCTTATCATGGAAGAGACAAATTGCCCTTATAAAGGTAGCCTTTAGAAACAACGGATCTCATCATGTAAGTGACAATTGCTCTTATCAAGTGTGCAAGCATTAGGGACAACGGCTATCATCATGTAAAGGGCAATTCCTCTCATCAACTGAGCAAGCTTTTAGGGACAACGGCTCCCGTAAAGTCAGGTACAATTGCTCTCAACAAGTGAGCCTTTAAGGACAACGGCTCTTATCATGGAAGAGACAAATTGCCCTTATAAAGGTAGCCTTTAGAGACAACGGATCTCATCATGTAAGTGACAATTGCTCTTATCAAGTGTGGAATCATTAGGGACAACGGCTATCATCATGTAAAGGGCAATTGCTCTTATCAAGTGAGCAAGCGTTTAGGGACAACGGCTCCCATAAAGTAAGGTAGAATTGCTCTCAACAAATGAGCCTTTAAGGACAACGGCACTTATCATGTACGGGACAAATTACCCTCATAAACATAGACTTTAGGGACAACGGATCTCATCATGCAAGTGACAATTGCTCTTGTCAAGTGTGCAAGCATTAGGGACAACGACTATCATCATGTAAAGGACAATTACTCTCATCAAGTGAGCAAGCGTTTAGGGACAATGGCTCCCATAATTGCTCTCAACAAGTGAGTCTTTATGGACAATGGCTCTTATCATGTAAGGGATAAATGGCCCTCATAAAGTTAGCCTTTAGGGACAACGGGTCTCATCATTTAAGTGACAATTGCTCTTATCAAGTGTGCAAGCATTAGGGACGACGGCTATCATCATTGAAAGGGTAATTGCTCTCATCAAGTGAGCAAGCGTTTGGGGACAACGGCTCCCGTAAAGTCAGGTACTATTGCTCTTAACAAGTGAGCCTTTAGGGACAACGGCTCTTATCATGGATGAGACAAATTGCCCAAATAAAAGTAGCCTTTAGAGACAACGGATCTCATCATGTAAGTGACAATTGCTCTTATCAAGTGTGCAAGCATTAGGGACAACGACTATCATCATGTAAAGGGCAATTGCTCTCATCAAGTGAGCAAGCATTTAGGGACAACGGCTCGCATAAAGTCAGGTACAATTGCTCTCAACAAGTGAGCCTTTAGGGACTACGGCTCTTATCATGGAAGAGACAAATTGCACTTATAAAGGTAGCCTTTAGAGACAACGGATCTCACCATGTAAGTGACAATTGCTCTTATCAAGTGTGCAAGCATTAGGGACAACGGCTATCATCATGTAAAGGGCAATTGCTCTCATCAAGTGAGCAAGCGTTTAGGGACAACGGCTCGCATAAAGTCAGGTACAATTGCTCTCAACAAGTGAGCCTTTAAGGACAACGGCTCTTATCATGGAAGAGACAAATTGTCCTTATAAAGGTAGCCTTTAGAGACAACGAATCTCATCATGTAAGTGACAATTGCTCTTATCAAGTGTGGAAGCATTAGTGACAACGGATATCATCATGTAAAGGGCATTTGCTCTCATCAAGTGAGCAAGCGTTTAGGGACAACGGCTCCCATAAAGTCAGGAACAATTGCTCTCAACCTTTAGGGACAATTGTTCTTATCATGGAAGAGACAAATCGCCCTTATAAAGGTAGCCTTTAGAGACAACGGATCTCATCATGTAAGTGACAATTGCTCTTATCAAACGTGGAAGCATTAGGGACAACGGCTATCATCATGTAAAGGGAAATTGCTCTCATCAAGTGAGCAAGCGTTTAGGGACAACGTCTCCCATAATTGCTATCAAGAAGTGAGTCTTTAGGGACAACGGCTCTTATCATGTAAGGGACAAATGGCCCTCATAAAGTTAGCCATTAGGGACAACAGGTCTCATCATGTAAGTGACAATTGCTCATATCAAGTGTGCAAGCAATATGGACAACGAATATCATCATGTCAAGGGCAATTGCTCTCATCAAGTGAGCAAGCGTTTAGGGACAATGACTCCCATAAAGTCAGGTACAATTGCTCTCAACAAGTGAGCCTTTAGGGACAACAGCTCTAATCATGGAAGAGACAAATTGCACTTATAAAGGTAGCCTTTAGAGACAACGGATCTCACCATGTAAGTGACAATTGCTCTTATCAAGTGTGCAAGCATTATGGATAACGGATATCATCATGTAAAGGGCAATTGCTCTCATCAAGTGAGCAAGCGTTTAGGAACAACGGCTCCAATAAAGTCAGGTACAATTGCTCACAACAAGTGAGCCTTTAGGGACAACGGCTCTTATCATGGAAGAGATAAATTGCCCTTATAAAGGTAGCCTTTAGAGACAACGGATCTCATCATGTAAGTGACAATTGCTCTTATCAAGTGTGCAAGCATTAGGGACAACGGCTACCATAAAGTAAGGTACAATTGCTCTCAACAAGTGAGTCTTTAGGGACAACGGCTTGTATCATATAAGGGACAAATTGCCCTCATAAAGTTAGCCTTTAGGGACAACGGGTCTCATCATGTAAGTGACAATTGCTCTTATCAAGTGTGCAAGCATTAGGGACAACGGCTATCATCATGTAAAGGGCAATTGCTCTCATCAAGTGAGCAAGCGTTTAGGGCAACGGCTCCCATAAAGTCACTTACAATTACTCTAAACAAGTGAGCCTTTAGGGACAACGGCTCTTATCATGGAAGAGACAAATTACGCTTATAAAGGTAGCCTTTAGAGACAACGGATCTCATCATGTAAGTGACAATTGCTCTTTTCAAGTGTTCAAGCATTAGGGACAACGGCTATCATCATGTAAAGGGAAATTGCTCTCATCAAGTGAGCAAGCATTTAGGGACAACGGCTCCCATAAAGTCAGGTACAATTGCTCTCAACAAGTGAGCCCTTAAGGACAACGGCTCTTATCATAGAAGAGATAAATTGCACTTATAAAGGTAGCCTTTAGAGACAACGGATCTCATCATGTAAGTGACAATTGCACTTATCAAGTGTGAAGCATTAGGGACAACGGCTATCATCATGTAAAGGGCATTTGCTCTCATTAAGTGAGCAACCGTTTAGGGACAACGGCTCCCATAAAGTCAGGAACAATTGCTCTCAACCTTTAGGGACAAGTGTTCTTATCATGGAAGAGACAAATTGCCCTTATAAAGGTAGCCTTTAGAGACAACGGATCTCATCTTGTAAGTGACAATTGCTCTTATAAAACGTGGAAGCATTAGGGACAACGGCTATCATCATGTAAAGGGAAATTGCTCTCATCAAGTGAGCAAGCGTTTAGGGACAACGTCTCCCATAATTGCTATCAAGAAGTGAGTCTTTAGGGACAACGGCTCTTATCATGTAAGGGACAAATGGCCCTCATAAAGTTAGCCATTAGGGACAACAGGTCTCATCATGTAAGTGACAATTGCTCATATCAAGTGTGCAAGCAATATGGACAACGAATATCATCATGTCAAGGGCAATTGCTCTCATCAAGTGAGCAAGCGTTTAGGGACAACGACTCCCATAAAGTCAGGTACAATTGCTCTCAACAAGTGAGCCTTTAGGGACAACAGCTCTAATCATGGAAGAGACAAATTGCACTTATAAAGGTAGCCTTTAGAGACAACGGATCTCACCATGTAAGTGACAATTGCTCTTATCAAGTGTGCAAGCATTATGGATAACGGATATCATCATGTAAAGGGCAATTGCTCTCATCAAGTGAGCAAGCGTTTAGGAACAACGGCTCCAGTAAAGTCAGGTACAATTGCTCACAACAAGTGAGCCTTTAGGGACAACGGCTCTTATCATGGAAGAGATAAATTGCCCTTATAAAGGTAGCCTTTAGAGACAACGGATCTCATCATGTAAGTGACAATTGCTCTTATCAAGTGTGCAAGCATTAGGGACAACGGCTACCATAAAGTAAGGTACAATTGCTCTCAACAAGTGAGTCTTTAGGGACAACGGCTTGTATCATATAAGGGACAAATTGCCCTCATAAAGTTAGCCTTTAGGGACAACGGGTCTCATCATGTAAGTGACAATTGCTCTTATCAAGTGTGCAAGCATTAGGGACAACGGCTATCATCATGTAAAGGGCAATTGCTCTCATCAAGTGAGCAAGCGTTTAGGGCAACGGCTCCCATAAAGTCACTTACAATTACTCTAAACAAGTGAGCCTTTAGGGACAACGGCTCTTATCATGGAAGAGACAAATTACGCTTATAAAGGTAGCCTTTAGAGACAACGGATCTCATCATGTAAGTGACAATTGCTCTTTTCAAGTGTTCAAGCATTAGGGACAACGGCTATCATCATGTAAAGGGAAATTGCTCTCATCAAGTGAGCAAGCATTTAGGGACAACGGCTCCCATAAAATCAGGTACAATTGCTCTCAACAAGTGAGCCCTTAAGGACAACGGCTCTTATCATAGAAGAGATAAATTGCACTTATAAAGGTAGCCTTTAGAGACAACGGATCTCATCATGTAAGTGACAATTGCACTTATCAAGTGTGAAGCATTAGGGACAACGGCTATCATCATGTAAAGGGCATTTGCTCTCATTAAGTGAGCAACCGTTTAGGGACAACGGCTCCCATAAAGTCAGGAACAATTGCTCTCAACCTTTAGGGACAAGTGTTCTTATCATGGAAGAGACAAATTGCCCTTATAAAGGTAGCCTTTAGAGACAACGGATCTCATCTTGTAAGTGACAATTGCTCTTATCAAACGTGGAAGCATTAGGGACAACGGCTATCATCATGTAAAGGGAAATTGCTCTCATTAAGTGAGCAAGCGTTTAGGGACAACGGCTCCCATAAAGTAAGGTAGAATTGCTCTCAACAAATGAGCCTTTAGGGACAACGGCACTTATCATGTAAGGGACAAATCGCCCTCATAAACAAAGACTTTAGGGACAACGGATCTCATCATGCAAGTGACAATTGCTTTTGTCAAGTGTGCAAGCATTAGGGACAACGGCTATCATCATGTAAAGGACACTTGCTCTCATCAAGTGAGCAAGCGTTTAGGGACAACGTCTCCCATAATTGCTATCAACAAGTGAGTCTTTAGGGACAAGGGCTCTCATCATGTAAGTGACAATTGCTCTTATTAAGTGTGCAAGCAATATGGACAACGGCTATCATCATGTAAAGGGCAATTGCTCTCATCAACTGAGCAAGCTTTTAGGGACAACGGCTCCTGTAAAGTCAGGTACAATTGCTCTCAACAAGTGAGCCTTTAAGGACAACGTCTCTTATCATGGAAGAGACAAATTGCCCTTATAATGGTTGCCTTTAGAGACAACGGATCTCATCATGTAAGTGACAATTGCTCTTATCAAGTAAGGAAGCATTAGGGACAACGGCTATCATCATGTAAAGGGCAATTTCTCTCATCAAGTGAGCAAGCGTTTAGGGACAACGGCTCCCATAAAGTAAGGTAGAATTGCTCTCAACAAATGAGCCTTTAGGGACAACGGCACTTATCATGTTAGGGACAAATCGCCCTCATAAACATAGACTTTAGGGACAACGGATCTCATCATGCAAGTTACAATTGCTCTTGTCAAGTGTGCAAGCATTAGGGACAACGACTATCATCATGTAAAGGACAATTACTCTCATCAAGTGAGCAAGCGTTTAGGGACAATGGCTCCCATAATTGCTCTCAACAAGTGAGTCTTTAGGGACAATGGCTCTTATCATGTAAGGGACAAATGGCCCTCATAAAGTTAGCCTTTAGGGACAACGGGTCTCATCATGTAAGTGACAATTGCTCTTATCAAGTGTGCAAGCATTAGGGACGACGGCTATCATCATTGAAAGGGTAATTGCTCTCATCAAGTGAGCAAGCGTTTGGGGACAACGGCTCCCGTAAAGTCAGGTACTATTGCTCTTAACAAGTGAGCCTTTAGGGACAACGGCTCTTATCATGGATGAGACAAATTGCCCATATAAAAGTAGCCTTTAGAGACAACGGATCTCATCATGTAAGTGACAATTGCTCTTATCAAGTGTGCAAGCATTAGGGACAACGACTATCATCATGTAAAGGGCAATTGCTCTCATCAAGTGAGCAAGCGTTTAGGGACAACGGCTCGCATAAAGTCAGGTACAATTGCTCTCAACAAGTGAGCCTTTAGGGACTACGGCTCTTATCATGGAAGAGACAAATTGCACTTATAAAGGTAGCCTTTAGAGACAACGGATCTCACCATGTAAGTGACAATTGCTCTTATCAAGTGTGCAAGCATTAGGGACAACGGCTATCATCATGTAAAGGGCAATTGCTCTCATCAAGTGAGCAAGCGTTTAGGGACAACGGCTCGCATAAAGTCAGGTACAATTGCTCTCAACAAGTGAGCCTTTAAGGACAACGGCTCTTATCATGGAAGAGACAAATTGTCCTTATAAAGGTAGCCTTTAGAGACAACGAATCTCATCATGTAAGTGACAATTGCTCTTATCAAGTGTGGAAGCATTAGTGACAACGGCTATCATCATGTAAAGGGCATTTGCTCTCATCAAGTGAGCAAGCGTTTAGGGACAACGGCTCCCATAAAGTCAGGAACAATTGCTCTCAACCTTTAGGGACAATTGTTCTTATCATGGAAGAGACAAATCGCCCTTATAAAGGTAGCCTTTAGAGACAACGGATCTCATCATGTAAGTGACAATTGCTCTTATCAAACGTGGAAGCATTAGGGACAACGGCTATCATCATGTAAAGGGAAATTGCTCTCATCAAGTGAGCAAGCGTTTAGGGACAACGTCTCCCATAATTGCTATCAAGAAGTGAGTCTTTAGGGACAACGGCTCTTATCATGTAAGGGACAAATGGCCCTCATAAAGTTAGCCATTAGGGACAACAGGTCTCATCATGTAAGTGACAATTGCTCATATCAAGTGTGCAAGCAATATGGACAACGAATATCATCATGTCAAGGGCAATTGCTCTCATCAAGTGAGCAAGCGTTTAGGGACAACGACTCCCATAAAGTCAGGTACAATTGCTCTCAACAAGTGAGCCTTTAGGGACAACAGCTCTAATCATGGAAGAGACAAATTGCACTTATAAAGGTAGCCTTTAGAGACAACGGATCTCACCATGTAAGTGACAATTGCTCTTATCAAGTGTGCAAGCATTATGGATAACGGATATCATCATGTAAAGGGCAATTGCTCTCATCAAGTGAGCAAGCGTTTAGGAACAACGGCTCCAGTAAAGTCAGGTACAATTGCTCACAACAAGTGAGCCTTTAGGGACAACGGCTCTTATCATGGAAGAGATAAATTGCCCTTATAAAGGTAGCCTTTAGAGACAACGGATCTCATCATGTAAGTGACAATTGCTCTTATCAAGTGTGCAAGCATTAGGGACAACGGCTACCATAAAGTAAGGTACAATTGCTCTCAACAAGTGAGTCTTTAGGGACAACGGCTTGTATCATATAAGGGACAAATTGCCCTCATAAAGTTAGCCTTTAGGGACAACGGGTCTCATCATGTAAGTGACAATTGCTCTTATCAAGTGTGCAAGCATTAGGGACAACGGCTATCATCATGTAAAGGGCAATTGCTCTCATCAAGTGAGCAAGCGTTTAGGGCAACGGCTCCCATAAAGTCACTTACAATTACTCTAAACAAGTGAGCCTTTAGGGACAACGGCTCTTATCATGGAAGAGACAAATTACGCTTATAAAGGTAGCCTTTAGAGACAACGGATCTCATCATGTAAGTGACAATTGCTCTTTTCAAGTGTTCAAGCATTAGGGACAACGGCTATCATCATGTAAAGGGAAATTGCTCTCATCAAGTGAGCAAGCATTTAGGGACAACGGCTCCCATAAAATCAGGTACAATTGCTCTCAACAAGTGAGCCCTTAAGGACAACGGCTCTTATCATAGAAGAGATAAATTGCACTTATAAAGGTAGCCTTTAGAGACAACGGATCTCATCATGTAAGTGACAATTGCACTTATCAAGTGTGAAGCATTAGGGACAACGGCTATCATCATGTAAAGGGCATTTGCTCTCATTAAGTGAGCAACCGTTTAGGGACAACGGCTCCCATAAAGTCAGGAACAATTGCTCTCAACCTTTAGGGACAAGTGTTCTTATCATGGAAGAGACAAATTGCCCTTATAAAGGTAGCCTTTAGAGACAACGGATCTCATCTTGTAAGTGACAATTGCTCTTATCAAACGTGGAAGCATTAGGGACAACGGCTATCATCATGTAAAGGGAAATTGCTCTCATTAAGTGAGCAAGCGTTTAGGGACAACGGCTCCCATAAAGTAAGGTAGAATTGCTCTCAACAAATGAGCCTTTAGGGACAACGGCACTTATCATGTAAGGGACAAATCGCCCTCATAAACAAAGACTTTAGGGACAACGGATCTCATCATGCAAGTGACAATTGCTTTTGTCAAGTGTGCAAGCATTAGGGACAACGGCTATCATCATGTAAAGGACACTTGCTCTCATCAAGTGAGCAAGCGTTTAGGGACAACGTCTCCCATAATTGCTATCAACAAGTGAGTCTTTAGGGACAAGGGCTCTCATCATGTAAGTGACAATTGCTCTTATTAAGTGTGCAAGCAATATGGACAACGGCTATCATCATGTAAAGGGCAATTGCTCTCATCAACTGAGCAAGCTTTTAGGGACAACGGCTCCTGTAAAGTCAGGTACAATTGCTCTCAACAAGTGAGCCTTTAAGGACAACGTCTCTTATCATGGAAGAGACAAATTGCCCTTATAATGGTTGCCTTTAGAGACAACGGATCTCATCATGTAAGTGACAATTGCTCTTATCAAGTAAGGAAGCATTAGGGACAACGGCTATCATCATGTAAAGGGCAATTTCTCTCATCAAGTGAGCAAGCGTTTAGGGACAACGGCTCCCATAAAGTAAGGTAGAATTGCTCTCAACAAATGAGCCTTTAGGGACAACGGCACTTATCATGTTAGGGACAAATCGCCCTCATAAACATAGACTTTAGGGACAACGGATCTCATCATGCAAGTTACAATTGCTCTTGTCAAGTGTGCAAGCATTAGGGACAACGACTATCATCATGTAAAGGACAATTACTCTCATCAAGTGAGCAAGCGTTTAGGGACAATGGCTCCCATAATTGCTCTCAACAAGTGAGTCTTTAGGGACAATGGCTCTTATCATGTAAGGGACAAATGGCCCTCATAAAGTTAGCCTTTAGGGACAACGGGTCTCATCATGTAAGTGACAATTGCTCTTATCAAGTGTGCAAGCATTAGGGACGACGGCTATCATCATTGAAAGGGTAATTGCTCTCATCAAGTGAGCAAGCGTTTGGGGACAACGGCTCCCGTAAAGTCAGGTACTATTGCTCTTAACAAGTGAGCCTTTAGGGACAACGGCTCTTATCATGGATGAGACAAATTGCCCATATAAAAGTAGCCTTTAGAGACAACGGATCTCATCATGTAAGTGACAATTGCTCTTATCAAGTGTGCAAGCATTAGGGACAACGACTATCATCATGTAAAGGGCAATTGCTCTCATCAAGTGAGCAAGCGTTTAGGGACAACGGCTCGCATAAAGTCAGGTACAATTGCTCTCAACAAGTGAGCCTTTAGGGACTACGGCTCTTATCATGGAAGAGACAAATTGCACTTATAAAGGTAGCCTTTAGAGACAACGGATCTCACCATGTAAGTGACAATTGCTCTTATCAAGTGTGCAAGCATTAGGGACAACGGCTATCATCATGTAAAGGGCAATTGCTCTCATCAAGTGAGCAAGCGTTTAGGGACAACGGCTCGCATAAAGTCAGGTACAATTGCTCTCAACAAGTGAGCCTTTAAGGACAACGGCTCTTATCATGGAAGAGACAAATTGTCCTTATAAAGGTAGCCTTTAGAGACAACGAATCTCATCATGTAAGTGACAATTGCTCTTATCAAGTGTGGAAGCATTAGTGACAACGGCTATCATCATGTAAAGGGCATTTGCTCTCATCAAGTGAGCAAGCGTTTAGGGACAACGGCTCCCATAAAGTCAGGAACAATTGCTCTCAACCTTTAGGGACAATTGTTCTTATCATGGAAGAGACAAATCGCCCTTATAAAGGTAGCCTTTAGAGACAACGGATCTCATCATGTAAGTGACAATTGCTCTTATCAAACGTGGAAGCATTAGGGACAACGGCTATCATCATGTAAAGGGAAATTGCTCTCATCAAGTGAGCAAGCGTTTAGGGACAACGTCTCCCATAATTGCTATCAAGAAGTGAGTCTTTAGGGACAACGGCTCTTATCATGTAAGGGACAAATGGCCCTCATAAAGTTAGCCATTAGGGACAACAGGTCTCATCATGTAAGTGACAATTGCTCATATCAAGTGTGCAAGCAATATGGACAACGAATATCATCATGTCAAGGGCAATTGCTCTCATCAAGTGAGCAAGCGTTTAGGGACAACGACTCCCATAAAGTCAGGTACAATTGCTCTCAACAAGTGAGCCTTTAGGGACAACAGCTCTAATCATGGAAGAGACAAATTGCACTTATAAAGGTAGCCTTTAGAGACAACGGATCTCACCATGTAAGTGACAATTGCTCTTATCAAGTGTGCAAGCATTATGGATAACGGATATCATCATGTAAAGGGCAATTGCTCTCATCAAGTGAGCAAGCGTTTAGGAACAACGGCTCCAGTAAAGTCAGGTACAATTGCTCACAACAAGTGAGCCTTTAGGGACAACGGCTCTTATCATGGAAGAGATAAATTGCCCTTATAAAGGTAGCCTTTAGAGACAACGGATCTCATCATGTAAGTGACAATTGCTCTTATCAAGTGTGCAAGCATTAGGGACAACGGCTACCATAAAGTAAGGTACAATTGCTCTCAACAAGTGAGTCTTTAGGGACAACGGCTTGTATCATATAAGGGACAAATTGCCCTCATAAAGTTAGCCTTTAGGGACAACGGGTCTCATCATGTAAGTGACAATTGCTCTTATCAAGTGTGCAAGCATTAGGGACAACGGCTATCATCATGTAAAGGGCAATTGCTCTCATCAAGTGAGCAAGCGTTTAGGGCAACGGCTCCCATAAAGTCACTTACAATTACTCTAAACAAGTGAGCCTTTAGGGACAACGGCTCTTATCATGGAAGAGACAAATTACGCTTATAAAGGTAGCCTTTAGAGACAACGGATCTCATCATGTAAGTGACAATTGCTCTTTTCAAGTGTTCAAGCATTAGGGACAACGGCTATCATCATGTAAAGGGAAATTGCTCTCATCAAGTGAGCAAGCATTTAGGGACAACGGCTCCCATAAAATCAGGTACAATTGCTCTCAACAAGTGAGCCCTTAAGGACAACGGCTCTTATCATAGAAGAGATAAATTGCACTTATAAAGGTAGCCTTTAGAGACAACGGATCTCATCATGTAAGTGACAATTGCACTTATCAAGTGTGAAGCATTAGGGACAACGGCTATCATCATGTAAAGGGCATTTGCTCTCATTAAGTGAGCAACCGTTTAGGGACAACGGCTCCCATAAAGTCAGGAACAATTGCTCTCAACCTTTAGGGACAAGTGTTCTTATCATGGAAGAGACAAATTGCCCTTATAAAGGTAGCCTTTAGAGACAACGGATCTCATCTTGTAAGTGACAATTGCTCTTATCAAACGTGGAAGCATTAGGGACAACGGCTATCATCATGTAAAGGGAAATTGCTCTCATTAAGTGAGCAAGCGTTTAGGGACAACGGCTCCCATAAAGTAAGGTAGAATTGCTCTCAACAAATGAGCCTTTAGGGACAACGGCACTTATCATGTAAGGGACAAATCGCCCTCATAAACAAAGACTTTAGGGACAACGGATCTCATCATGCAAGTGACAATTGCTTTTGTCAAGTGTGCAAGCATTAGGGACAACGGCTATCATCATGTAAAGGACACTTGCTCTCATCAAGTGAGCAAGCGTTTAGGGACAACGTCTCCCATAATTGCTATCAACAAGTGAGTCTTTAGGGACAAGGGCTCTCATCATGTAAGTGACAATTGCTCTTATTAAGTGTGCAAGCAATATGGACAACGGCTATCATCATGTAAAGGGCAATTGCTCTCATCAACTGAGCAAGCTTTTAGGGACAACGGCTCCTGTAAAGTCAGGTACAATTGCTCTCAACAAGTGAGCCTTTAAGGACAACGTCTCTTATCATGGAAGAGACAAATTGCCCTTATAATGGTTGCCTTTAGAGACAACGGATCTCATCATGTAAGTGACAATTGCTCTTATCAAGTAAGGAAGCATTAGGGACAACGGCTATCATCATGTAAAGGGCAATTTCTCTCATCAAGTGAGCAAGCGTTTAGGGACAACGGCTCCCATAAAGTAAGGTAGAATTGCTCTCAACAAATGAGCCTTTAGGGACAACGGCACTTATCATGTTAGGGACAAATCGCCCTCATAAACATAGACTTTAGGGACAACGGATCTCATCATGCAAGTTACAATTGCTCTTGTCAAGTGTGCAAGCATTAGGGACAACGACTATCATCATGTAAAGGACAATTACTCTCATCAAGTGAGCAAGCGTTTAGGGACAATGGCTCCCATAATTGCTCTCAACAAGTGAGTCTTTAGGGACAATGGCTCTTATCATGTAAGGGACAAATGGCCCTCATAAAGTTAGCCTTTAGGGACAACGGGTCTCATCATGTAAGTGACAATTGCTCTTATCAAGTGTGCAAGCATTAGGGACGACGGCTATCATCATTGAAAGGGTAATTGCTCTCATCAAGTGAGCAAGCGTTTGGGGACAACGGCTCCCGTAAAGTCAGGTACTATTGCTCTTAACAAGTGAGCCTTTAGGGACAACGGCTCTTATCATGGATGAGACAAATTGCCCATATAAAAGTAGCCTTTAGAGACAACGGATCTCATCATGTAAGTGACAATTGCTCTTATCAAGTGTGCAAGCATTAGGGACAACGACTATCATCATGTAAAGGGCAATTGCTCTCATCAAGTGAGCAAGCGTTTAGGGACAACGGCTCGCATAAAGTCAGGTACAATTGCTCTCAACAAGTGAGCCTTTAGGGACTACGGCTCTTATCATGGAAGAGACAAATTGCACTTATAAAGGTAGCCTTTAGAGACAACGGATCTCACCATGTAAGTGACAATTGCTCTTATCAAGTGTGCAAGCATTAGGGACAACGGCTATCATCATGTAAAGGGCAATTGCTCTCATCAAGTGAGCAAGCGTTTAGGGACAACGGCTCGCATAAAGTCAGGTACAATTGCTCTCAACAAGTGAGCCTTTAAGGACAACGGCTCTTATCATGGAAGAGACAAATTGTCCTTATAAAGGTAGCCTTTAGAGACAACGAATCTCATCATGTAAGTGACAATTGCTCTTATCAAGTGTGGAAGCATTAGTGACAACGGCTATCATCATGTAAAGGGCATTTGCTCTCATCAAGTGAGCAAGCGTTTAGGGACAACGGCTCCCATAAAGTCAGGAACAATTGCTCTCAACCTTTAGGGACAATTGTTCTTATCATGGAAGAGACAAATCGCCCTTATAAAGGTAGCCTTTAGAGACAACGGATCTCATCATGTAAGTGACAATTGCTCTTATCAAACGTGGAAGCATTAGGGACAACGGCTATCATCATGTAAAGGGAAATTGCTCTCATCAAGTGAGCAAGCGTTTAGGGACAACGTCTCCCATAATTGCTATCAAGAAGTGAGTCTTTAGGGACAACGGCTCTTATCATGTAAGGGACAAATGGCCCTCATAAAGTTAGCCATTAGGGACAACAGGTCTCATCATGTAAGTGACAATTGCTCATATCAAGTGTGCAAGCAATATGGACAACGAATATCATCATGTCAAGGGCAATTGCTCTCATCAAGTGAGCAAGCGTTTAGGGACAACGACTCCCATAAAGTCAGGTACAATTGCTCTCAACAAGTGAGCCTTTAGGGACAACAGCTCTAATCATGGAAGAGACAAATTGCACTTATAAAGGTAGCCTTTAGAGACAACGGATCTCACCATGTAAGTGACAATTGCTCTTATCAAGTGTGCAAGCATTATGGATAACGGATATCATCATGTAAAGGGCAATTGCTCTCATCAAGTGAGCAAGCGTTTAGGAACAACGGCTCCAGTAAAGTCAGGTACAATTGCTCACAACAAGTGAGCCTTTAGGGACAACGGCTCTTATCATGGAAGAGATAAATTGCCCTTATAAAGGTAGCCTTTAGAGACAACGGATCTCATCATGTAAGTGACAATTGCTCTTATCAAGTGTGCAAGCATTAGGGACAACGACTACCATAAAGTAAGGTACAATTGCTCTCAACAAGTGAGTCTTTAGGGACAACGGCTTGTATCATATAAGGGACAAATTGCCCTCATAAAGTTAGCCTTTAGGGACAACGGGTCTCATCATGTAAGTGACAATTGCTCTTATCAAGTGTGCAAGCATTAGGGACAACGGCTATCATCATGTAAAGGGCAATTGCTCTCATCAAGTGAGCAAGCGTTTAGGGCAACGGCTCCCATAAAGTCATTTACAATTACTCTAAACAAGTGAGCCTTTAGGGACAACGGCTCTTATCATGGAAGAGACAAATTACGCTTATAAAGGTAGCCTTTAGAGACAACGGATCTCATCATGTAAGTGACAATTGCACTTTTCAAGTGTTCAAGCATTAGGGACAACGGCTATCATCATGTAAAGGGAAACTGCTCTCATCAAGTGAGCAAGCATTTAGGGACAACGGCTCCC
This sequence comes from Artemisia argyi, assembly GCA_030686995.1. Lineage (NCBI taxonomy): Eukaryota > Viridiplantae > Streptophyta > Magnoliopsida > Asterales > Asteraceae > Artemisia > Artemisia argyi. The sequence goes on along the minus strand of JARVZY010001914.1, from coordinate 83,204 downwards.
ATAAAGTCAGGTACAATTGCTCTCAACAAGTGAGCCCTTAAGGACAACGGCTCTTATCATAGAAGAGATAAATTGCACTTATAAAGGTAGCCTTTAGAGACAACGGATCTCATCATGTAAGTGACAATTGCACTTATCAAGTGTGAAGCATTGGGGACAACGGCTATCATCATGTAAAGGGCATTTGCTCTCATTAAGTGAGCAACCGTTTAGGGACAACGGCTCCCATAAAGTCAGGAACAATTGCTCTCAACCTTTAGGGACAAGTGTTCTTATCATGGAAGAGACAAATTGCCCTTATAAAGGTAGCCTTTAGAGACAACGGATCTCATCTTGTAAGTGACAATTGCTCTTATCAAGTGTGCAAGCATTAGGGACAACGGCTATCATCATATAAAGGGCAATTGCTCTCATTAAGTGAGCAAGCGTTTAGGGACAACGGCTCCCATAAAGTAAGGTAGAATTGCTCTCAACAAATGAGCCTTTAGGGACAACGGCACTTATCATGTAAGGGACAAATCGCCCTCATAAACAAAGACTTTAGGGACAACGGATCTCATCATGCAAGTGACAATTGCTTTTGTCAAGTGTGCAAGCATTAGGGACAACGGCTATCATCATGTAAAGGACAATTGCTCTCATCAAGTGAGCAAGCGTTTAGGGACAACGTCTCCCATAATTGCTATCAACAAGTGAGTCTTTAGGGACAACGGCTCTCATCATGTAAGTGACAATTGCTCTTATCAAGTGTGCAAGCAATATGGACAACGGCTATCATCATGTAAAGGGCAATTGCTCTCATCAACTGAGCAAGCTTTTAGGGACAACGGCTCCTGTAAAGTCAGGTACAATTGCTCTCAACAAGTGAGCCTTTAAGGACAACGTCTCTTATCATGGAAGAGACAAATTGCCCTTATAATGGTTGCCTTTAGAGACAACGGATCTCATCATGTAAGTGACAATTGCTCTTATCAAGTATGGAAGCATTAGGGACAACGGCTATCATCATGTAAAGGGCAATTTCTCTCATCAAGTGAGCAAGCGTTTAGGGACAACGGCTCCCATAAAGTAAGGTAGAATTGCTCTCAACAAATGAGCCTTTAGGGACAACGGCACTTATCATGTTAGGGACAAATCGCCCTCATAAACATAGACTTTAGGGACAACGGATCTCATCATGCAAGTTACAATTGCTCTTGTCAAGTGTGCAAGCATTAGGGACAACGACTATCATCATGTAAAGGACAATTACTCTCATCAAGTGAGCCTTTAGGGACAATGGCTCTTATCATGTAAGGGACAAATGGCCCTCATAAAGTTAGCCTTTAGGGACAACGGGTCTCATCATGTAAGTGACAATTGCTCTTATCAAGTGTGCAAGCATTAGGGACGACGGCTATCATCATTGAAAGGGCAATTGCTCTCATCAAGTGAGCAAGCGTTTAGGGACAACGGCTCCCGTAAAGTCAGGTACTATTGCTCTTAACAAGTGAGCCTTTAGGGACAAAGGCTCTTATCATGGAAGAGACAAATTGCCCTTATAAAAGTAGCCTTTAAAGACAACGGATCTCATCATGTAAGTGACAATTGCTCTTATCAAGTGTGCAAGCATTAGGGACAACGGCTATCATCATGTAAAGGGCAATTGCTCTCATTAAGTGAGCAAGCGTTTAGGGACAACGGCTCGCATAAAGTCAGGTACAATTGCTCTCAACAAGTGAGCCTTTAGGGACTACGGCTCTTATCATGGAAGAGACAAATTACACTTATAAAGGTAGCCTTTAGAGACAACGGATCTCACCATGTAAGTGAAAATTGCTCTAATCAAGTGTGCAAGCATTAGGGACAACGGCTATCATCATGTAAAGGGCAATTGCTCTCATCAAGTGAGCAAGCGTTTAGGGACAACGGCTCGCATAAAGTCAAGTACAATTGCTCTCAACAAGTGAGCCTTTAATGACAACGGCTCTTATCATGGAAGAGACAAATTGTCCTTATAAAGGTAGCCTTTAGAGACAACGGATCTCATCATGTAAGTGACAATTGCTCTTATCAAGTGTGGAAGCATTAGTGACAACGACTATCATCATGTAAAGGGCATTTGCTCTCATCAAGTGAGCAAGCGTTTAGGGACAACGGCTCCCATAAAGTCAGGAACAATTGCTCTAAACCTTTAGGGACAATTGTTCTTATCATGGAAGAGACAAATTGCCCTTATAAAGGTAGCCTTTAGAGACAACGGATCTCATCATGTAAGTGACAATTGCTCTTATCAAACATGGAAGCATTAGGGACAACGGCTATCATCATGTAAAGGGCAATTTCTCTCATCAAGTGAGCAAGCGTTTAGGGACAACGGCTCCCATAAAGTAAGGTAGAATTGCTCTCAACAAATGAGCCTTTAGGGACAACGGCACTTATCATGTAAGGGACAAATCGCCCTCATAAACATAGACTTTAGGGACAACGGATCTCATCATGCAAGTGACAATTGCTCTTGTCAAGTGTGCAAGCATTAGGGACAACGACTATCATCATGTAAAGGACAATTACTCTCATTAAGTGAGCAAGCGTTTAGGGACAATGGCTCCCATAATTGCTCTCAACAAGTGAGTCTTTAGGGACAATGGCTCTTATCATGTAAGGGACAAATGGCCCTTATAAAGTTAGCCTTTAGGGACAACGGGTCTCATCATGTAAGTGACAATTGCTCTTATCAAGTGTGCAAGCATTAGGGACGACGGCTATCATCATTGAAAGGGCAATTGCTCTCATCAAGTGAGCAAGCGTTTAGGGACAACGGCTCCCGTAAAGTCAGGTACTATTGCTCTTAACAAGTGAGCCTTTAGGGACAAAGGCTCTTATCATGGAAGAGACAAATTGCCCTTATAAAAGTAGCCTTTAGAGACAACGGATCTCATCATGTAAGTGACAATTGCTCTTATCAAGTGTGCAACCATTAGGGACAACGGCTATCATCATGTAAAGGGCAATTGCTCTCATCAAGTGAGCAAGCGTTTAGGGACAACGGCTCGCATAAAGTCAGGTACAATTGCTCTCAACAAGTGAGCCTTTAGGGACTACGGCTCTTATCATGGAAGAGACAAATTACACTTATAAAGGTAGCCTTTAGAGACAACGGATCTCACCATGTAAGTGACAATTGCTCTAATCAAGTGTGCAAGCATTAGGGACAACGGCTATCATCATGTAAAGGGCAATTGCTCTCATCAAGTGAGCAAGCGTTTAGGGACAACGGCTCGCACAAAGTCAGGTACAATTGCTCTCAACAAGTGAGCCTTTAAGGACAACGGCTCTTATCATGGAAGAGACAAATTGTCCTTATAAAGGTAGCCTTTAGAGACAACGGATCTCATCATGTAAGTGACAATTGCTCTTATCAAGTGTGGAAGCATTAGTGACAACGGCTATCATCATGTAAAGGGCATTTGCTCTCATCAAGTGAGCAAGCGTTTAGGGACAACGGCTCCCATAAAGTCAGGAGCAATTGCTCTCAACCTTTAGGGACAATTGTTCTTATCATGGAAGAGACAAATTGCCCTTATAAAGGTAGCCTTTAGAGACAACGGATCTCATCAAGTAAGTGACAATTGCTCTTATCAAACATGGAAGCATTAGGGACAACGGCTATCATCATGTAAAGGGCAATTGCTCTCATCAAGTGAGCAAGCGTTTAGGGACAACGGCTCCCATAAAGTCAGGTACAATTGCTCTCAACAAATGAGCCTTTAGGGACAATTTCACTTATCATGTAAGGGACAAATCGCCCTCATAAAGTTAGACTTTAGGGACAACGGATCTCATCATGCAAGTGACAATTGCTCTTGTCAAGTGTGCAAGCATTAGGGACAACGGCTATCATCATGTAAAGGACAATTCCTCTCATCAATTGAGCAAGCGTTTGGGGACAACGTCTCCCATAATTGCTATCAACAAGTGAGTCTTTAGGGACAACGGCTCTTATCATGTAAGGGACAAATGGCCCTCATAAAGTTAGCCTTTAGGGACAACAGGTCTGATCATGTAAGTGACAAATATCAAGTGTGCAAGCAATATGGACAACGGATATCATCATGTCAAGGGCAATTGCTCTCATCAAGTGAGCAAGCGTTTAGGGACAATGACTCCCATAAAGTCAGGTACAATTGCTCTCAACAAGTGAGCCTTTAGGGACAACGGCTCTAATCATGGAAGAGACAAATTGCACTTATAAAGGTAGCCTTTAGAGACAACGGATCTCACCATGTAAGTGACAATTGCTCTTATCAAGTGTGCAAGCATTATGGATAACGGATATCATCATGTAAAGGGCAATTGCTCTCATCAAGTGAGCAAGCGTTTAGGGACAACGGCTCCCATAAAGTCAGGTACAATTGCTCTCAACAAGTGAGCCTTTAGGGACAACGGCTCTTATCATGGAAGAGACAAATTGCTCTTATAAAGGTAGCCTTTAGAGACTACGGATCTCATCATGTAAGTGACAATTGCTCTTATCAAGTGTGCAAGCATTAGGGACAACGGCTATCATCATATAAAGGACAATTGCTCTCATAAAGTGAGCAAGCGTTTAGGGACAACGGCTACCATAAAGTAAGGTACAATTGCTCTCAACAAGTGAGTCTTTAGGGACAACGGCTTGTATCATACAAGGGACAAATTGCCCTCATAAAGTTAGCCTTTAGGGACAACGGGTCTCATCATGTAAGTGACAATTGCTCTTATCAAGTGTGCAAGCATTAGGGACAACGGCTATCATCATGTAAAGGGCAATTGCTCTCATCAAGTGAGCAAGCGTTTAGGGCAACGGCTCCCATAAAGTCACTTACAATTACTCTAAACATGTGAGCCTTTAGGGACAACGGATCTCATCATGTAAGTGACAAATGCTCTTTTCAAGTGTTCAAGCATTAGGGACAACGGCTATCATCATGTAAAGGGAAATTGCTCTCATCAAGTGAGCAAGCATTTAGGGACAACGGCTCCCATAAAGTCAGGTACAATTGCTCTCAACAAGTGAGCCCTTAAGGACAACGGCTCTTATCATAGAAGAGATAAATTGCACTTATAAAGGTAGCCTTTAGAGACAACGGATCTCATCATGTAAGTGACAATTGCACTTATCAAGTGTGAAGCATTAGGGACAACGGCTATCATCATGTAAAGGGCATTTGCTCTCATTAAATGAGTAACCGTTTAGGGACAACGGCTCCCATAAAGTTAGGAACAATTGCTCTCAACAATTGAGCCTTTAGGGACAACGGCTCTTATCATGGAAGAGACAAATTGCCCTTATAAAGGTAGCCTTTAGAAACAACGAATCTCATCATGTAAGTGACAATAGCTCTTATCAAGTGTGCAAGCATTAGGGACAACGGCTATCATCATGTAAAGGGCAATTGCTCTCATCAAGTGAGCAAGCGTTTAGGGACAACGGCTCCCATAAAGTAAGGTAGAATTGCCCTCAGCAAATGAGCCTTTAGGGACAACGGCACTTATCATGTAAGGGACAAATCGCCCTCATAAACATAGACTTTAGGGACAACGGATCTCATCATGCAAGTGACAATTGCTATTGTCAAGTGTGCAAGCATTAGGGACCACGACTATCATCATGTAAAGGACAATTACTCTCATCAAGTGAGCAAGCGTTTAGGGGCAATGGCTCCCATAATTGCTCTCAACAAGAGAGTCTTTAGTTACAATGGCTCTTATCATGTAAGGGACAAATGGCCCTCATAAAGTTAGCCTTTAGGGACAACAGGTCTCATCATGTAAGTGACAATTGCTCTTATCAAGTGTGCAAGCATTAAGGACAACGGATATCATCATGTCAAGGGCAATTGCTCTCATCAAGTGAGCAAGCGTTTAGGGACAACGACTCCCATAAAGTCAGGTACAATTGCTCTCAACAAGTGAGCCTTTAGGGACAACGGCTCTAATCATGGAAGAGACAAATTGCACTTATAAAGGTAGCCTATAGAGACAACGGATCTCACCATGTACGTGACAATTGCTCTTATCAAGTGTGCAAGCATTATGGATAACGGATATCATCATGTAAAGGGCAATTGCTCTCATCAAGTGAGCAAGCGTTTAGGGACAACGACTACCATAAAGTAAGGTACAATTGCTCTCAACAAGTGAGTCTTTAGGGTCAACGGCTCGTATCATATAAGGGACAAATTGCCCTCATAAAGTTAGCCTTTAGGGACAACGGGTCTCATCATGTAAGTGACAATTGCTCTTATCAAGTGTGCAAGCATTAGGGACAACGACTATCATTATGTAAAGGGCAATTGCTCTCATCAAGTGAGCAAGCGTTTAGGGCAACGGCTCCCATAAAGTCAGGTACAATAACTTTCAACAAGTGAGCCTTTAGGGACAACGGCTCTTATCATGGAAGAGACAAATTGCCCTTATAAGAAGTCTTAAAACCCTAAATACTCTCTCTCTCTCGGGCGATTTCCGGCCGCCTCTACCACACCACTCTCGCCTGAATTTTTGCTATCTTTTTGTTCGTTTTTCTTCTAATCTCTTCTCTGGGATTAGGGATTAACGATCAACAATTAGAGTGGTGTGGGTAGAAGGTCGTGATATTCGTGTTTATCTTTTAAAATTGCTCTATCCTATAAAAACCTACGATTTCATTCTATATTACGATTCTGTTAGGGTTTTTATTTGGTCATTTTTGTTTCCTGATCGCAACTCTATTCGTTTTGTTGATTAGGTCGGTCTAATTACTCCCTATTATTTAGGGTTTTAAATCAGATCGACTCTACTTATCTGTTGCGATTAGGTTTTGCAGATCGAATATCAATCTCTTGGTTTAGGTCGGTCTTTATTTTTCCTTTTTATTAGGGAATTGTTTTGATCGGTTCTATCACATATTTATACGTGCGATCTGTTTCTTTGGGTGGTTACTTGCTTGCTGCTGTTTTGCCTTCAACTTTTATTCAAAACCTTTTTAGGGTTTCTGTTCAGCGTGCAAGGTGGTTTTGGTTGACTTCTGGAGGAGCTTTAACGATCACCAAACCTTTTTCTAAGGTTTGGTTATTCTCAATTGATTGGTTCATTACCGATTGCTAGGGTTGGTTTTGCCGTCAGGTTGGAAGTTGGGGGAATGGTTTCAGTTTGGAAGTCACTTCGATGATGTTAGTTACTTTGTTTGGGGGTTATGAGAGAGATGTCATTGCTGCTACTGGTTGGTTATTAACCCTAGTGGAAAAGCTGGTTCGATGAGGGGTTCGATTCTTCTATGTGCTGTTTGTTAAGGGTCTTGAATCTACGTTGCTGTTTGGAATCGAATTACCCTTATGCTGTCTATATTTACTCTTGGTCGATCTGTTTGGCGTGAAACCTTATTTGCTAGGGTTTTGGTTGGCGTGATTGAATCTATTTGGTGCTGCAGATTGACTTGGAGATTCATTGTGCTTATTAGGGTTTTGTAACCCTGTGTTTGTTAGTTTTTGCCCATCTAAGACATGCAATCTGGGTAAACAAGGTTTTATTTTATTGTTGCTATGGAGATGGTGATGACTTTGTGTTTGTTTATGGCAGATTTGGCTACCTTTGGTTTGCATTCTGATCTTGGTTGCATTTTGGCAGCTTATTGGTACTTAAAATCATGTCATAGTGTTGGAAGTTAAGTTTGAAGGGTCTTGTTCAAAACCCTTTGGTTCATCATGTTGAACCTGTTATTGACTTGTTCTTTCAAATCGATTTGCTATGGATTGCATTCTTACTAGGTTATTAGATTATGCTTCATGCATAATACTAATAGAAGGCGCAAATGGATTTGTTTTTTCTTCATAAGTTTCTTTCGGATCCGTTGGAAGATTGGTTCAAGTTCTTATATGCTGGAAGATATGCTGGAGGTTGGGTCGCTTAGACCATGTTTATGCTTCAAATTTATTTGCTACGAAAGTCACTCTTATTAGGTTATTAGATTATGCTTTTGCATAATACTAATAGAAGACGCAATTTGTTGAAGCTGGAAGTTCGCATGTTTATGATCTGGATCGCTAGGATGACTAAGAAGACTTCAATTTTATTTGAGTTGTGATGTATTGTATTTTTATTACTAGTCATTGTTAGTTGTATTTAGATCTGGTAGTTATAAGAATGGCCTGTCATTCTTATATAGTGGTAGTGGTAGTGTCCTTAGGGACTTCGATGAGAGACTCACTCTCTTCCATTGTACTTAAACGTTTTTGATTAATGTATTTTACCGGGTGCAGGATTACTCCCCTTTACCCAAAAAAAAAAAAAAAAAAAAAAGACAAATTGCCCTTATAAAGGTAGCCTTTAGAGACAACGGATCTCATCATGTAAGTGACAATTGCTCTTATCAAGTGTGCAAGCATTAGGGAAAACGGCTATCATCATGTAAAGGGCAATTGCTCTCATCAAGTGAGCAAGTATTTAGGGACAACGGCTCCCATAAAGTCAGGTACAATTGCTCTCAACAAGTTAGCCTTTAAGGACAACGGCTCTTACCATAGAAGAGATAAATTGCACTTATAAAGGTAGCCTTTAGAGACAACAGATCTCATCATGTAAGTGACAATTGCTCTTATCAAGTGTGCAAGCATTATGGACAACGGATATCATCATGTAAAGGGCAATTGCACTCATCAAGTGAGCAAGCATTTAGGGACAACGACTGCCATAAAGTTAGGTACAATTGCTCTCAACAAGTGAGCCTTTAGGGACAATGGCTCTTATCATGGAAGAGACAAATTGCCCTTATAAAGGTAGCCTTTAGAGACAACGGATCTCATCATGTAAGTGACAATTGCTCTAATCAAGTGTGCAAGCATTAGGGACAACGACTATCATCATGTAAAGGGCAATTGCTCTCATCAAGTGAGCAAGCGTTTAGGGACAACGGCTATCGTCATGTAAAGGGCATTTGCTCTCATCAAGTGAGCAAGCGTTTAGGGACAACGGCTCCCATAAAGTCAGGAACAATTGCTCTCAGCAAGTGAGCCTTTAGGGACAATGGCTCTTATCATGGAAGAGACAAATTGCCCTTATAAAGGTAGCCTTTAGAGACAACGGATCTCATCATGTAAGTGACAATTGCTCTAATCAAGTGTGCAAGCATTAGGGACAACGACTATCATCATGTAAAGGGCAATTTCTCTCATCAAGTGAGCAAGCGTTTAGGGACAACGGCTCCCATAAAGTCAGGTACAATTGCTCTCAACAAGTGAGCCTTTAGGGACAACGGCTCTTACCATGGAAGAGACAAATTGCACTTATAAAGGTAGCCTTTAGAGACAACGGATCTCACCATGTAAGTGACTATTGCTCTTATCAAGTGTGCAAGCATTATGGACAACGGATATCATCATGTAAAGGGCAATTGCACTCATCAAGTGAGCAAGCATTTAGGGACAACGACTGCCATAAAGTTAGGTACAATTGCTCTCAACAAGTGAGCCTTTAAGGACAACGGCTCTTATCATGGAAGAGACAAATTGCCCTTATAAAGGTAGCCTTTAGAGACAACGGATCTCATCATGTAAGTGACAATTGCTCTTATCAAGTGTGGAGACTGTGATTTATATATTTTGCCAGGGTGAATCCCTTTTACCAAAAAAATAAAGCATTAGGGACAACGGCTATCATCATGTAAAGGGCAATTGCTCTCATCAAGTGAGCAAGCGTTTAGGGACAACGGCTCCCATAAAATCAGGTACAACTGCTCTCAACAAGTGAGCCTTTAGGGTCAACGGCGCTTATCATGGAAGAGACAAATTGCCCTTATAACGGTAGCCTTTAGGGACAACGGGTCTCATCATGTAAGTGACAATTGTTCTTATCAAGTGTGCAAGCATTAGGGACAACGGCTATCATCATGTAAAGGGCAATTCCTCTCATCAAGTGAGCAAGCGTTTAGGGCAACGGCTCCCATAAAGTCAGGTACATTTTTTTTTGGTAAAGGGGTTAACCCCGGTAAATATATAACCAAAAAATCGTTAAGTACAAATGGAATGTGGCTGACATACCACATTAACCTCAAGCAAAAGCTTGATAAACTAGTGCTTATGACAGGCCATAAACACAACCAAACTTAGCTATATTACAAACCACCTAACTAGGTATAAAAACAAGAAAACTCTTGAATGAAGCGATTACTCTCAACAAGTGAGTCTTTAGGGACAACGGCTCTTATCATGGAAGAGACAAATTGCCCTTATAAAGGTAGCCTTTAGAGACAACGGATCTCATCATGTAAGTGACAATTGCTCTTATCAAGTGTGCAAGCATTAGGGACAACGGCTATCATCATGTAAAGGGCAATTGCTCTCATCAAGTGAGCAAGCGTTTAGGGACAACGGCTCCCATAAAGTCAGGTACAATTGCTCTCAACAAGTGAGCCTTTAGGGACAACGGCTCTTATATGGAAGAGACAAATTGCCCTTATAAAGGTAGCCTTTAGAGACAACGGATCTCATCATGTAAGTGACAATTGCTCTTATCAAGTGTGCAAGCATTAGGGACAACGGCTATCATCATATAAAGGACAATTGCTCTCATCAAGTGAGCAAGCGTTTAGGGACAACGGCTACCATAAAGTAAGGTACAATTGCTCTCAACAAGTGAGTCTTTAGGGACAACGGCTCGTATCATATAAGGGACAAATTGCCCTCATAAAGTTTGCCTTTAGGGACAACAGGTCTCATCATGTAAGTGACAATTTCTCTTATCAAGTGTGTAAGCATTAGGGACAACGGCTATCATCATGTAAAGGGCAATTGCTCTCATCAAGTGAGCAAGCGTTTAGGGCAATGGCTCCCATAAAGTCAGGTACAATTTTTTTTTGGTAAAGGGGTTAACCCCGGTAAATATATAACCAAAAAATCGTTAAGTATAAATGGAATGTAGCTGACATACCACATTAACCTCAAGCAAAAGCTTGATAAACTAGTGCTTATGACAGGCCATAAACACAACCAAACCTAGCTATATTACAAACCACCTAACTATGTATAAAAACAAGAAAACTCTTGAATGAAGCGATTACTCTCAACAAGTGAGCCTTTAGGGACAACGGCTCTTATCATGGAAGAGACAAATTGCCCTTATAAAGGTAGCCTTTAGAGACAACGGATCTCATCATGTAAGTGACAATTGCTCTTATCAAGTGTGCAAGTATTAGGGACAACGGCTATCATCATGTAAAGGGCAATTGCTCTCATCAAGTGAGCAAGCGTTTAGGGACAACGGCTCCTATAATGTCAGGTACAATTGCTCTCAACAAGTGAGCCTTTAGGGACAACGGCTCGTATCATATAAGGGACAAATTGCCCTCATAAAGTTAGCCTTTAGGGACAACGGGTCTCATCATGTAAGTGACAATTGCTCTTATCAAGTGTGCAAGCATTAGGGACAACGGCTATCATCATGTAAAGGACAATTGCTCTCATCAAGTGAGCAAGCATTTAGGGACAACGGCTCCCATAATTGCTCTCAACAAGTGAGTCTTTAGGGACAATGGCTCTTATTATGTAAGGGACAAATTGCCCTCATAAAGTTAGCCTTTAGGGACAACGGGTCTCATCATGTATGTGACAATTGCTCTTATCAAGTGCGCAAGCATTTGGGACAACGGCTATCATCATTGAAAGGGCAATTGCACTCATCAAGTGAGCAAGCGTTTAGGGACAACGGCTCCCATAAAGTCAGGTACAATTGCTCTTAACAAGTGAGCCTTTGCGATTTCCAGCCGCCACCTCTCTAATATTCCGGCCAAAACATCTTCTGAATACGCCTGCAATCGTGTTTAGGGGTGTGTTTCTCTTAGAGGTGGCGTGCTGCAGAAACCTTAACTTTTCGAAATCGTTTTCTCACTTTGGGTGAATCGTTTTTTAAGGGTTTCCATCGCTAATTGGTTTTTATTGCACCCTTGCTTCTGATTATCATAAGTCGGTTGTTAATCGATTTTATCATATATAATAAGGGTTGATCTGTTTGACAAAAACTTTTTTTTGGGTAAAAGGGTTAATTCACCCTGGCAAAATTCATTACACCAAAAAGCGTTGAAGTACATAGGATGAGGGTGATATCCCTCACCTGAGTCCCTTAGGACACTTACAAACTCACCTATAGGAATGAAACACCATACCTATAACTTACAATATAAGTGTGACAGGCCACACTTATAACTAATAATTGAACATAAACTACAACGAATATAAAAGAAAAAATAATAGCAAATCAAGTAGATACTTGAGTCTTCAAATCGTCATAGTAGTCCAAACTTCCATAATCATTTTCATAGTCCCACAAACTTCCATGGAGAATACTCCAACTTGCCCACATCATATACAATCACGAGTCTACAAAATAAATAGGAAATGCAACAGATCTGTGATTGTATGGTTGGGGTTTTGAATAAGAGCCCCCAAAACTTAACTTCCATCTACGACATGAATCTTCCACGCTCATGGATCATCAAAAGTGAATACAGTTCAAAAAGCGTAGGAAAAGAAACCATGCACGTAACTATCAGCAGATAATAACATGGATCATCAAATGTGAGTGCAGTTCCAAGTCATAACATCACGATCATAGGGTGTAACGTAAAAAGAAACCCTAACTTCCATAACATATAGCACCATCGATCAACAGCCCCAAGAAAATATCAATCACAGTATGTCTTTGAACGATGAACCTTGTAAAAAATCAAGAACCCACTTGACTTCCAGCAATAGCGATCAACAACAACAAAATAAGAGTTTCGATCATGCACATAATCGACAGCCCCATCAACCAATCCCAATACTAATCAATAAACTAGGGTTTCGATCATGTAAACAACAGCAGTATCACGCCTTTGCACTAATCTAGGGTTTTGAAACCCTAACGTACAGAAAATTAAGGGTAAAGAAACCCTAACTCTCATTGACAACCACCTCCTTCCCTCCCTCAACCCACTACCACGAATCATATCACAAATCAGAAGAGTAACCACGATCAACAGATCGACAATCATGATACAAATGGACAACAGTCCAACTTTCAACACAAGATAATTACGTTAACGCGCAGCAGATCGCATCATGTAAAAACATGCTACGATCACCAACCCAACCAAAGCAGATCGCATATAACAATAAACCATAAGAGAGTCATACGATCATACCATAATCGAATAGGAATAAACCCTATATATATATAGTCGATTAAAAAACCGACAACATGAAAACGAATTAGAGTTTATTGAAAAAGTCGGCAGAAACCCTAACATAAACGATAATGATTAAAGCATAGGGTATCAGCCAGGAAACAAGGAGAAATCCGTTTAGGTAAATAGAAACCGATGTATCCAACCACCCTTATAAGAATAACTAACCCTAAATCGTATTGCATACCCTTGGAGGAGGATAGTGAGGACGATTAGGAGTTGTTTTTGGCCGGAAAGTAATGAAGGGTGGCGGCCGGATTTCTCCCAAGGGGAGAGGACGATTAGGGTTTTTTTTTTTATAATTGTCCCTAATTGTTTGACAAAAACTTCATCACTCATAATCTATCGATTTCTTTTTTAGGGATCGTTTTTCTAGGGTTTCGTTGTTTGATGATTTATTTAATCGTAGCCTGCTCTTAGGTCGGTTTAATGAATTTTATTGATTCATATATTCTGGTACGATTTGGGTGGACCTATTCACCAATGCAACGGATCTGGTTTTTGGTGCTTAACTCTATCTAAACTCGATTTGGGTTTCGGTATTTTCTCATTGCAAGTCCCGTTCTAGGGTTTTCTGAGTACATGTGCGTTGCTGTAAGTCTTCGTAAGGAAGTGAACGTGGGTTTTTGAGAGATTTAAGTTTTTGTTAAGTGGGTTAAAGAGAGAGGGTAAGTCAAGTTTTAGAGTTCCTTGTTCAAAAACTCTTTTCGATTATCAAAGACCTTTGCCGATTGTTAATTATCTTGTCTTATGATCGCTTTTGCTGGAGTTAGGGTTGCTTAACCCTATTATCATCTTATAACTGATCCTCACAGTGCTAGTTTCTGATTGGGGTGTGATACATTCATGTCCTGAGAATTTGGTTAGGATCTTTTCGTCATTATTGGAAGTTAGGGTGCTGCACCCTATTCGTCATTATTGGAAGTTAGTGTAACATGCTTATTTTATTTTTTATTTTTTTTGGGTAAAGGGGAGTAATCCTGCACCCTGGTAAATATATAAAACCAAAAAAACATTGAAGTACAATGGATGAGAGTGAGTCCCTCATCTCAGTCCCTACGGACATTAACCTATCCACTATATAAGAATGACATGCCATTCTTATAACTACCAAATCCAAATACAAACTAACAATGACTAAAGATAAAGATACAAAATAAAGAATTAAGTCTTCCAAGTCATCATAGCGATCCAGATCTTCACACGAAGAAACCCATAATCAAGTTTCCCCGCCTTCCAAGTGCTCTTCCAAATCAAATCCATTTGCGTCTTCTATTAGTATTATGCAATAAGCATAATCTAATAACCTAATAAGAGTGGAATCCATAGCAATCAAATTTGAAACATAACCATGGTCTAAGCGACCCTACCTTCCAGCATATACTTACTTGAACCCATCTTCCAATAAATCCGAGTGAAACACTTGAAGACAGCCAATGATCAAGTCACAATGCACCACACCTCCCATGATTACACAAAGACTTAAAATAGTAGCATGAATACACACCAGCCCTTTAAACGCACATGTGATCACAAAAGGAAATCGCCAAACTGTTGCAAAACCATGCACACAGTATTACAAATCTTGTACCAACCCTCAATCAACGAATAGAAACACGCATGTTCCATATTATTAATAACACAATCCAAACCACATGATAGGTTGAAACATAAAATGATCCAAGCTCTATACACCCAATACATGCTGCTTAAAAACAAATTACAACCGTACCATGCATGTTGATCCGAGCACCAATAATGATAGTGTATAAGAGCAAATAGCCAATAGCACAATACCCACAAACCAATAGCATCGATCAAAACATTAGATAAGATTGACACCATGACTTTGAAACGATGCATAAGGATCCCAAACCGCAACAACCAGCAGCAAAAAACCAAGACTTAATGTAACTTGAATGATCAGCAGTTCTTGGCTCGAGCCAAGGGCTTTTGAACAAGATACCCTCACAAACTTGTCTACCATCTCTCTCGATACCCCCAAAGCAGTTGACTACCATCCGTTCACAAACTTCCAATCAGAATTAATCACCCCTCTTCCAACCTTACGGCAATACAAACCCTATCAAAGGGTTACAACCAAAAAATAAGGATGACCAAACCCTAGACAAAGATCTGGTGAGCGTTAAAGTACCCAGGAACCAACCAACCAAGACTTGCATGCTGAAATCAGAAACCCAAACAAGGTTTCGTATAAACATGAAGGCATAACATCAACAAGCAAACCACCAATCCAAAGAAACAGATCGCCCAAATAATATATGTGATCTGCAAACCCTAATCGCAAAAGATAACTAGAGTCGATTTGAATACAACCCTAAAATAGGGAATAATTAAACCGACTATAGCAACACATGAATAGAATTGCGATCAGGCTGTAACACCGACCCAAGAAACCCTAAACAGAATCGTTAGAAAGAATGAGGGATATGTTAGGGTTTTATATATATGAAATCAATCAATAACCGACTATAGGAATCAAAATAAGATACTGATCGATTGGATAAATAGATGGCGATTTAGAAACCCTAAAAAACGACACACCAGATCTGCCCTAATTCGAATGAAAAAAGTAACGATTTGAATAACCAATGATAAAACACAAGGTTTAATCAATGGAATAGACAAAAGATTACAGGAATCAATGGATTAAAGGGCGAATTTGATGAGAACGATTGAGCATAGTTAGGGTTTTCTAAATCGCCATCTAGAGAGAGAGAGAGAGAGCGGGGGGTACTTTTACTCAACTCAATGTGTAACATGCTTATTGGTTCAGGCTGTTATTGGTTCGCATGTCGTAGTCTCAAATCAGCCTGTTTGGTTGCCTGTTTGGGTTTGTCCTTATTGTATGTTACCAAGGGGAAGTCAAGATCAGCTTGTGAATGTTCATCTAATGGTTATATCACATGTGCTCTATTTCTGATTCGTTGAAGGTTTGTGGGACTATGAAGATGATTATGGAAGTTTGGACTACTATGACGAATTGAAGACTCAAGTTTCTACTTGATTTGCAATTATTTTTTCTTTTATATTCGTTGTAATTTATGTTCAATTATTAGTTATAAGTGTGGCCTGTCACACGTATATTGTAAGTTATAGGTATGGTGTTTCATTCCTATAGGTGAGTCTGTAAGTGTCCTAAGGGACTGAGATGAGGGAAGTCACTCTCATCCTTTGTACTTCAACATTTTTTGGTGTAATGTATTTTGCCGGGGTGAATTAACCCTTTTACCCAAAAAAAAACAAGTGAGCCTTTAGGGACAACGGCTCTTATCATGGAAGAGACAAATTGCCCTTATAAAGGTAGCCTTTAGAGACAACGGATCTCAACATGTAAGTGACAATTGCTCTTATCAAGTGTGCAAGCATTAGGGACAACGGCTATCATCATGTAAAGGGCAATTGCTCTCATCAAGTGAGCAAGCATTTAGGGACAACAGCTCCCATAAAGTCAGGTACAATTGCTCTCAACAAGTGAGCCTTTAGGGACAACGGCTCTCATCATGGAAGAGACAAATTGCCCTTATAAAGGTAGCCTTTAGAGACAACGGATCTCATAATGTAAGTGACAATTGCTCTTATGAAGTGTGCAAGCATTAGGGACAACGGCTATCATCATATAAAGGACAATTGCTCTCATCAAGTGAGCAAGCGTTTAGGGACAATGGCTACCATAAAGTAAGGTACAATTGCTCTCAACAAGTGAGTCTTTAGGGACAACGGCTCGTATCATATAAGGGACAAATTGCCCTCATAAAGTTAGCCTTTAGGGACAACGGGTCTCATTACGTAAGTGACAACTGCTCTTATCAAGTGTGCAAGTATTAGGGACAACGGCCATCATCATGTAAAGGGCAATTGCTCTCATCAAGTGAGCAAGCATTTAAGGCAACGGCTCCCATAAAGTCAGGTACAATTGCTCTCAACAAGTGAGCCTTTAGGGACAACGACTCTTAACATGGAAGAGACAAATCGAACATATAAAGGCAGGCTTTAGAGACAACGGATCTCACCATGTAAGTGACAATTGCTCTTATCAAGTGTGCAAGCATTAGGGACAATGGCGAGTAAAGGGCAATTGCTCTCATCAACTGAGCAAGCTTTTAGGAACAACGGCACCCGTAAACTCAGGTACAATTGCTCTCAACAAGTGACCCTTTCAGGACAACGGCTCTTATCATGGAAGAGACAAATTGCCCTAATAAAGGTAGCCTTTAGAAACAACGGATCTCATCATGTAAGTGACAATTGCTCTTATCAAGTGCGCAAGCATTAGGAACAACGGCTATCATCATTGAAAGGGCAATTGCACTCATCAAGTGAGCAAGCATTTAGGGACAACGGCTCCCATAAAGTCAGGTACAATTGCTCTCAACAAATGAGCCTTTAGGGACAACGACACTTATCATGTAAGGGACAAATCGCCCTCATAAACTTAGAATTTAGGGACAACGGATCTCATCATGCAAGTGACAATTGCTTTTGTCAAGTGTGCAAGCATTAGGGACAACGACTATCATCATGTAAAGGACAATTACTCTCATCAAGTGAGCAAGCGTTTAGGGACAACGGCTCCCAAAAAGTAAGTTAGAATTGCTCTCAACAAATGAGCCTTAAGGGACAACGGCACTTATCATGTAAGGGACAAATCGTCCTCATAAACTTAGAATTTAGGGACAACGGATCTCATCATGCAAGTGACAATTGCTTTTGTCAAGTGTGCAAGCATTAGGGACAACGACTATCATCATGTAAAGGACAATTACTCTCATCAAGTGAGCGAGCGTTTAGGGACAACGGCTCCCATAATTGCTCTCAACAAGTGAGTCTTTAGGGACAACGGCTCTTATCATGTAAGGGACAAATGGCACTCATCAAGTGAGCAAGCGTTTAGGGACAACGGCTCCCATAAAGTCAGGTACAATTGCTCTTAACAAGTGAGCCTTTAGGGACAACGGCTCTTATCATGGAAGAGACAAATTGCCCTTATAAAGGTAGCTTTAGAGACAACGGATCTCATCATGTAAGTGACAATTGCTCTTATGAAGTGTGCAAGCATTAGGGACAACGGCTATTATCATGTAAAGGGCAATTGCTCTCATCAAGTGAGCAAGCGTTTAGGGACAACGGCTCCCATAAAGTCAGGTACAATTACTCTCAACAAGTGAGCCTTTTGGGACAACGGCTCTTATCATGGAAGAGACAAATTGCCCTTATAAAGGTAGCCTTTAGAGACAACGGATCTCATCATGCAACTGACAATTGCTCTTATCAAGTGTGCAAGCATTAGTGACAATGGCTATCATCATATAAAGGACAATTGCTCTCATCAAGTGAGCAAGCGTTTAGGGACAACGGCTACCATAAAGTAAGGTACAATTGCTCTAAACAAGTGAGTCTTTAGGGACAACGGCTCGTATCATATAAGGGATAAATTTCCCTCATAAAGTTAGCCTTTAGGGACAACGGGTCTCATCATGTAAGTGACAATTGCTCTTATCAAGTGTGCAAGCAATAGGAACAACGGCTATCATCATGTAAAGGGCAATTGCTCTCATCAAGTGAGCAAGCGTTTAGGGACAACGGCTCCCATAAAGTCAGGTACAATTGCTCTCAACAAGTGAGCCTTTAGGGACAACGGCTCTTATCATGGAAGAGAAAAATTACCCTTATAAAGGTAGACTTTAGAGACAACGGATCTCATCATGTAAGTGACAATTGCTCTTATCAAGTGTGCAAGCATTAGGGACAACGGCTATCATCATATAAAGGACAATTGCTCTCATCAATTGAGCAAGCGTTTAGGGACAACGGCTACCATAAAGTAAGGTACAATTGCTCTCAACAAGTGAGTCTTTAGGGACAATGGCTCGTATCATATAAGGGACAAATTGCCCTCATAAAGTTAGCTTTTAGGGACAACGGGTCTCATCATGTAAGTGACAATTGCTCTTATCAAGTGTGCAAGCATTAGGGACAACGGCTATCATCATGTAAAGGGCAATTGCTCTCATCAAGTGAGCAAGCGTTTAGGGCAACGGCTCCCATAAAGTCAGGTACAATTGCTCTCAACAAGTGAGCCTTTATGGACAACAACTCTTATCATGGAAGAGACCAATTGCACTTTTAAAGGCAGGCTTTAGAGACAACGGATCTCACCATGTAAGTGACAATTGCTCTTATCAAGTGTGCAAGCTTTAGGGACAACGGCTATCATCATGTAAAGGGCAATTGCTCTCATCAACAGAGCAAGCTTTTAGGAACAATGGCTCCCGTAAAGTCAGGTACAATTGCTCTCAACAAGTTATCCTTTAAGGACAACGGCTCTTATTATGGAAGAGACAAATTGCCCATATAAAGGTAGCCTTTAGAGACAACGGATCTCATCATGTAAGTGACAATTGCTCTTATCAAGTGTGCAAGCATTAGGGACAACGGCTATCATCATATAAAGGACAATTGCTCTCATCAAGTGAGCAAGCGTTTAGGGACAACGGCTACCATAAAGTAAGGTACAATTGCTCTCAACAAGTGAGTCTTTAGGGACAACGGCTCATATCATATAAGGGACAAATTGCCCTCATAAAGTTAGCCTTTAGGGACAACGGGTCTCATCATGTAAGTGACAATTGCTCTTATCAAGTGTGCAAGCATTAGGGACAACGACTATCATCATGTAAAGGGCAATTGCTCTCATCAAGTGAGCAAGCGTTTAGGCCAACGGCTCCCATAAAGTCAGGTACAATTGCTCTCAACAAGTGAGCCTTTATGGACAACGACTCTTATCATGGAAGAGACAAATTGCACTTATAAAGGCAGGCTTTAGAGACAATGGATCTCACCATGTAAGTGACAATTGCTCTTATCAAGTGTGCAAGCATTAGGGACAACGGCTATCATCATGTAAAGGGCAATTGCTCTCATCAACTGAGCAAGCTTTTAGGAACAACGGCTCCCGTAAAGTCAGGTACAATTGCTCTCAACAAGTGATCCTTTAAGGACAACGGCTCTTATCATGGAAGAGACAAATTGCCCTTATAAAGGTAGCCTTTAGAGACAACGGATCTCATCATGTAAGTGACAATTGCTCTTATCAAGTGTGGAAGCATTAAGGACAACGGCTATCATCATTTAAAGAGCAATTGCTCTCATCAAGTGAGCAAGCGTTTAGGGACAACGGCTCCCATAAAGTAAGGTACAATTGCTCTCAACAAATGAGCCTTTAGGGACAACGGCACTTATCATGTAAAGGTGTGCAAGCATTAGGGACAACGACTATCATCATGTAAAGGACAATTACTCTCATCAAGTGAGCAAGCGTTTAGGGACAACGGCTCCCATAATCGCTCTCAACAAGTGAGTCTTTAGGGACAACGGCTCTTATCATGTAAGGGACAAATGGCCCTCATAGAGTTAGCATTTAGGGACAACGGGTCTCATCATGTAAGTGACAATTGCTCTTATCAAGTGCGCAAGCATTAGGGACAACGACTATCATCATTGAAAGGACAATTGCTCTCATCAAGTGAGCAAGCGTTTAGGGACAATGGCTCCCATAAAGTAAGGTAGAATTGCTCTCAACAAATGAGCCTATAGGAACAACGGCACTTATCATGTAAGGGACAAATCGCCCTCATAAACTTAGAATTTAGGGACAACGGATCTCATCATGCAAGTGACAATTGCTTTTGTCAAGTGTGCAAGCGTTAGGGACAACGACTATCATCATGTAAAGGACAATTACTCTCATCAAGTGAGCAAGCGTTTAGGGACAACGGCTCCCATAATTGCTCTCAACAAGTGAGTCTTTAGGGACAACGGCTCTTATCATGTAAGGGACAAATGGCCCTCATAAAGTTAGCCTTTAGGGACGACGGGTCTCATCATGTAAGTGACAATTGCCCTTATCAAATGCGCAAGCATTAGGGACAACGGCTATCATCATTGAAAGGGCAATTGCACTCATCAAGTGAGCAAGCGTTTAGGGACAACGGTTCCCATAAAGTCAGGTACAATTGCTCTTAACAAGTGAGCCTTTAGGGACAACGACTCTTTTCATGGAAGAGACAAATTGCCCTTATAAAGGTAGCCTTTAGAGGCAACGGATCTCATCATGTAAGTGACAGTTGCTCTTATCAAGTGTGCAAGCATTAGGGACAACGGCTATTATCATGTAAAGGGCAATTGCTCTTGTCAAGTGAGCAAGCGTTTAAGGACAACGGCTCCCATAAAGTCAGGTACAATTGCTCTCAACAAGTGAGCCTTTAGGGACAACGGCTCTTATCATTGAAGAGTCAAATTGCCCTTATAAAGGTAGCCTTTAGAGACAACGGATCTCATCATGTAAGTGACAATTGCTCTTATCAAGTGTGCAAGCATTAGGGACAACGGCTATCATCATATAATGGACAATTGCTCTCATCAAGTGAGCAAGCGTTTAGGGACAACGACTCGTATCATATAAGGGACAAACTGCCCTCATAAATTTAGCCTTTAGGGACAACGGGTCTCATCATGTAAGTGACAATTGCTCTAATCATGTGTGCAAGCATTAGGGACAACGGCTATCATCATGTAAAGGGCAATTGCTCTCATCAAGTGAGCAAGCGTTTAGGGACAACGGCTCCCATAAAGTCAGGTACAATTGCTCTCAACAAGTGAGCCTTTAGGGACAACAGCTCTTATCATGGAAGAGACAAATTGCCCTTATAAAGGTAGCCTTTAGAGACAACGGATCTCATCATGTAAGTGACAATTGCTCTTATCAAGTGTGCAAGCATTTGGGACAACGGCTATCATCACATAAAGGACAATTGCTCTCATCAAGTGAGCAAGCGTTTAGGGACAACGGCTACCATAAAGTAAGGTACAATTGCTCTCAACAAGTGAGTCTTTAGGGACAACGGCTCGTATCATATAAGGGACAAATTGCCCTCATAAAGTTAGTATTTAGGGACAACGGGTCTCATCATGTAAGTGACAATTGCTCTTATCAAGTGTTCAAGCATTAGGGACAACGACTATCATCATGTAAAGGGCAATTGCTCTCATCAACTGAGCAAGCTTTAGAGACAACGGATCTCATCTTGTAAGTGACAATTGCTCTTATCAAGTGTGCAAGCATTAGGGACAACGGCTATCATCATTTAAAGAGCAATTGCTCTCATCAAGTGAGCAAGCGTTTAGGGACAACGGCTCCCATAAAGTAAGGTAGAATTGCTCTCAACAAATGAGCCTTTAGGGACAACGGCACTTATCATGTAAGGGACAAATCGCCCTCATAAAATTAGACTTTAGGGACAACGGATCTCATCATGCAAGTGACAATTGCTTTTGTCAAGTGTGCAAGCATAAGGGACAACGACCATCATCATGTAAAGGACAATTACTCTCATCAAGTGAGCAAGCGTTTAGGGACAACGGCTCCCATAATCGCTCTCAACAAGTGAGTCTTTAGGGACAACGGCTCTTATCATGTAAGGGACAAATGGCCCTCATAGAGTTAGCATTTAGGGACAACGGGTCTCATCATGTAAGTGACAATTGCTCTTATCAAGTGCGCAAGCATTAGGGACAACGACTATCATCATTGAAAGGACAATTGCTCTCATCAAGTGAGCAAGCGTTTAGGGACAATGACTCCCATAAAGTAAGGTATAATTGCTCTCAACAAATGAGCCTATAGGAACAACGGCACTTATCATGTAAGGGACAAATCGCCCTCATAAACTTAGAATTTAGGGACAACGGATCTCATCATGCAAGTGACAATTGCTTTTGTCAAGTGTGCAAGCGTTAGGGACAACGACTATCATCATGTAAAGGACAATTACTCTCATCAAGTGAGCAAGCGTTTAGGGACAACGGCTCCCATAATTGCTCTCAACAAGTGAGTCTTTAGGGACAACGGCTCTTATCATGTAAGGGACAAATGGCCCTCATAAAGTTAGCCTTTAGGGACGACGGGTCTCATCATGTAAGTGACAATTGCTCTTATCAAATGCGCAAGCATTAGGGACAACGGCTATCATCATTGAAAGGGCAATTGCACTCATCAAGTGAGCAAGCGTTTAGGGACAACGGTTCCCATAAAGTCAGGTACAATTGCTCTTAACAAGTGAGCCTTTAGGGACAACGACTCTTTTCATGGAAGAGACAAATTGCCCTTATAAAGGTAGCCTTTAGAGGCAACGGATCTCATCATGTAAGTGACAGTTGCTCTTATCAAGTGTGCAAGCATTAGGGACAACGGCTATTATCATGTAAAGGGCAATTGCTCTCGTCAAGTGAGCAAGCGTTTAAGGACAACGGCTCCCATAAAGTCAGGTACAATTGCTCTCAACAAGTGAGCCTTTAGGGACAACGGCTCTTATCATTGAAGAGTCAAATTGCCCTTATAAAGGTAGCCTTTAGAGACAACGGATCTCATCATGTAAGTGACAATTGCTCTTATCAAGTGTGCAAGCATTAGGGACAACGGCTATCATCATATAATGGACAATTGCTCTCATCAAGTGAGCAAGCGTTTAGGGACAACGACTCGTATCATATAAGGGACAAATTGCCCTCATAAATTTAGCCTTTAGGGACAACGGGTCTCATCATGTAAGTGACAATTGCTCTAATCATGTGTGCAAGCATTAGGGACAACGGCTATCATCATGTAAAGGGCAATTGCTCTCATCAAGTGAGCAAGCGTTTAGGGACAACGGCTCCCATAAAGTCAGGTACAATTGCTCTCAACAAGTGAGCCTTTAGGGACAACGGCTCTTATCATGGAAGAGACAAATTGCCCTTATAAAGGTAGCCTTTAGAGACAACGGATCTCATCATGTAAGTGACAATTGCTCTTATCAAGTGTGCAAGCATTTGGGACAACGGCTATCATCACATAAAGGACAATTGCTCTCATCAAGTGAGCAAGCGTTTAGGGACAACGGCTACCATAAAGTAAGGTACAATTGCTCTCAACAAGTGAGTCTTTAGGGACAACGGCTCGTATCATATAAGGGACAAATTGCCCTCATAAAGTTAGTATTTAGGGACAACGGGTCTCATCATGTAAGTGACAATTGCTCTTATCAAGTGTTCAAGCATTAGGGACAACGACTATCATCATGTAAAGGGCAATTGCTCTCATCAACTGAGCAAGCTTTAGAGACAACGGATCTCATCTTGTAAGTGACAATTGCTCTTATCAAGTGTGCAAGCATTAGGGACAACGGCTATCATCATTTAAAGAGCAATTGCTCTCATCAAGTGAGCAAGCGTTTAGGGACAACGGCTCCCATAAAGTAAGGTAGAATTGCTCTCAACAAATGAGCCTTTAGGGACAACGGCACTTATCATGTAAGGGACAAATCGCCCTCATAAAATTAGACTTTAGGGACAACGGATCTCATCATGCAAGTGACAATTGCTTTTGTCAAGTGTGCAAGCATAAGGGACAACGACCATCATCATGTAAAGGACAATTACTCTCATCAAGTGAGCAAGCGTTTAGGGACAACGGCTCCCATAATTGCTCTCAACAAGTGAGTCTTTAGGGACAACGGCTCTTATCATGAAAGGGACAAATGGCCCTCATAAAGTTAGCCTTTAGGGACGACGGGTCTCATCATGTAAGTGAAAATTGCTCTTATCAAGTGTGCAAGCATTGTCTATCATCATGTAAAGGGCAATTGCTCTCATCAAGTGAGCAAGCGTTTAGGGACAACGGCTCCCATAAAGTCAGGTACAATTGCTCTCAACAAGTGAGCCTTTAGGGACAACGGCTCTTATCATGGAAGAGACAAATTGCCCTTATAAAGGTAGCCTTTAGAGACAACGGATCTCATCATGTAAGTGACAATTGCTCTTATCAAGTGTGCAAGCATTAGGGACAACGGCTATCATCACATAAAGGACAATTGCTCTCATCAAGTGAGCAAGCGTTTAGGGACAACGGCTACCATAAAGTAAGGTACAATTGCTCTCAACAAGTGAGTCTTTAGGGACAACGACTCGTATCATATAAGGGACAAATTGCCCTCATAAATTTAGCCTTTAGGGACAACGGGTCTCATCATGTAAGTGACAATTGCTCTTATCAAGTGTGCAAGCATTAGGGACAACGGTTATCATCATGTAAAGGGCAATTGCTATGATCAACTGAGCAAGCGTTTAGGGACAACGGCTCCCATAAAGTCAGGTACAATTGCTCTCAACAAGTGAGCCTTTAGGGACAACGGCTCTTATCATGGAAGAGACAAATTGCCCTTATAAAGGTAGCCTTTAGAGACAACGGATCTCATCATGTAAGTGACAATTGCTCTTATCAAGTGTGCAAGTATTAGGGACAACGGCTATCATCACATAAAGGACAATTGCTCTCATCAAGTGAGCAAGCGTTTAGGGACAACGGCTACCATAAAGTAAGGTACAATTGCTCTCAACAAGTGAGTCTTTAGGGACAACGACTCGTATCATATAAGGGACAAATTGCCCTCATAAATTTAGCCTTTAGGGACAACGGGTCTCATCATGTAAGTGACAATTGCTCTTATCAAGTGTGCAAGCATTAGGGACAACGGTTATCATCATGTAAAGGGCAATTGCTGTGATCAACTGAGCAAGCGTTTAGGGACAACGGCTCCCATAAAGTCAGGTACAATTGCTCTCAACAAGTGAGCCTTTAGGGACAACGGCTCTTATCATGGAAGAGACAAATTGCCCTTATAAAGGTAGCCTTTAGAGACAACGGATCTCATCATGTAAGTGACAATTGCTCTTATCAAGTGTGCAAGCATTAGGGACAACGGCTATCATCACATAAAGGACAATTGCTCTCATCAAGTGAGCAAGCGTTTAGGGACAACGGCTACCATAAAGTAAGGTACAATTGCTCTCAACAAGTGAGTCTTTAGGGACAACGGCTCGTATCATATAAGGGACAAATTACCGTCATAAAGTTAGCCTTTAGGGACAACGGGTCTCATCATGTAAGTGACAATTGCTCTTATCAAGTGTGCAAGCATTAGGGACAATGGCTATCATCATGTAAAGGGCAATTGCTCTCATTAAGTGAGCAAGCGTTTAGGGCAACGGCTCCCATAAAGTCAGGTACAATTGCTCTCAACAATTGAGCCTTTAGGGACAACGACTCTTATCATGGAAGAGACAAATTGCACTTATAAAGGCAGGCTTTAGAGACAACGGATCTCACCATGTAAGTGACAATTGCTCTTATCAAGTGTGCAAGCATTAGGGACAACGGCTATCATCATGTAAAGGGCAATTGCTCACATCAAATGAGCAAGCTTTTAGGAACAACGGCTCCCGTAAAGTCAGGTACAATTGCTCTCAACAAGTGATCCTTTAAGGACAACGGCTCTTATTATGGAAGAGACAAATTGCCCTTATAAAGGTAGCCTTTAGAGACAACGGATCTCATCATGTAAGTGACAATTGCTCTTATCAAGTGTAGAAGCATTAGGGACAACGACTATCATCATTTAAAGGGCTATTGCTCTCATCAAGTGAGCAAGCGTTTAGGGACAACGGCTCCCATAAAATAATGCATCGTTTCAAAGTCATTTTGTCAATCTTATCTAATGTTTTGATCGATGTTACTGGTTTGTGGGTATTGTGCTATTGGCTATTTGCTCTTATACACTATCATTATTGGTGCTCGGATCAACATGCATGGTACGGTTGTAATTTGTTTTTAAGCAGCATGTATTGGGTGTATAGAGCTTGGATCATTTTATGTTTCAACCTATCATGTGGTTTGGATTGTGTTATTAATAATATGGAACATGCGTGTTTCTATTCGTTGATTGAGGGTTGGTACAAGATTTGTAATACCGTGTGCATAGTTTTGCAACAGTTTGGCGATTTCCTTTAGTGATCACATGTGAGTTTAAAGGGTTGGTGTGTATTCATGCTAATATTTTAAGTCTTTGTGTGATCATGGGAGGTGTGGTGCATTGTGACTTGATCATTGGCTGTCTTCAAGTGTTTCTCTCGGATTTATTGGAAGATGGGTTCAAGTATATGCTGGAAGGTAGGGTCGCTTAGACCATGGTTATGTTTCAAATTTGATTGCTATGGATTCCACTCTTATTAGGTTATTAGATTATGCTTATTGCATAATACTAATAGAAGACGCAAATGGATTTGATTCGGAAGAGCACTTGGAAGGCGGGGAAACTTGATTATGGGTTTCTTTGGGTGAAGATCTGGATCGCTATGATGACTTGGAAGACTTATATGTTTATTTTGTATCTTTATCTTTAGTCATTGTTAGTTTGTATTTGGATTTGGTAGTTATAAGAATGGCATGTCATTCTTATATAGTGGATAGGTTAATGTCCGTAGGGACTGAGATGAGGGACTCACTCTCATCCATTGTACTTCAATGTTTTTTGGTTTTATATATTTACAAGGGTGCAGGATTACTCCCCTTTACCCAAAAAAAAAAAAAAAAAGCGTTAAGGGACAACGGCTCCCATAACGTAAGGTAGAATTGCTCTCAACAAATGAGCCTTTAGGGACAACAGCACTTATCATGTAAGGGACAAATCGCCCTCATAAATTAAGACTTTAGGGACAACGGATTTCATCAAGCAAGTGACAATTGCTCTTGTCAAGTGTGCAAGCATTAGGGACAACTGCTATCATTATGTAAAGGACAATTGCTCTCATCAAGTGAGCAAGCGTTTAGGGACAACGGCTCCCATAAAGTCAGATACAATTGCTCTCAACAAGTGAGCCTTTAAGGACAACGGCTCTTATCATGGAAGAGACACATTGCCCTTATAAAGGTAGCCTTTAGAGACCACGGATCTCATCATGTAAGTGACAATTGCTCTTACCAAGTGTGCAAGCATTAGGGACAACGGCTATCATCATGTAAAGGGCGCAATTGCTCTCATCAACTGAGCAAGCTTTTAGGAACAACGGCTCCCGTAAAGTCAGGTACAATTGCTCTCAAAAAGTGATCCTTTAAGGACAACGGCTCTTATCACGGAAGAGACAAATTGGCCTTATAAAGGTAGCCTTTAGAGACAACGGATCTCATCATGTAAGTGACAATTGCTCTTATCAAGTGTGGAAGCATTAGGGACAACGGCTATCATCATTTAAAGAGCAATTGCTCTCATCAAGTGAGCAAGCGTTTAGGGACAACGGCTCCCATAAAGTAAGGTAGAATTGCTCTCAACAAATGAGCCTTTAGGGACAACGGCACTTATCATGTAAGGGACAAATCGCCCTCATAAAATTTGACTTTAGGGACAACGGATCTCATCATGCAAGTGACAATTGCTTTTGTCAGGTGTGCAAGCATTAGGGACAACGACTATAATCATGTAAAGGACAATTACTCTCATCAAGTGAGCAAGCGTTTAGGGACAACGGCTCCCATAATCGCTCTCAACAAGTGAGTCTTTAGGGACAACGGCTCTTATCATGTAAGAGACAAATGGCCCTCATAGAGTTAGCATTTAGGGACAACGGGTCTCATCATGTAAGTGACAATTGCTCTTATAAAGTGCGCAAGCATTAGGGACAACGACTATCATCATTGAAAGGACAATTGCTCTCATCAAGTGAGCAAGCGTTTAGGGACAATGGCTCCCATAAAGTAAGGTAGAATTGCTCTCAACAAATGAGCCTATAGGAACAACGGCACTTATCATGTAAGGGACAAATCGCCCTCATAAACTTAGAATTTAGGGACAACGGATCTCATCATGCAAGTGACAATTGCTTTTGTCAAGTGTGCAAGCGTTAGGGACAACGACTATCATCATGTAAAGGACAATTACTCTCATCAAGTGAGCAAGCGTTTAGGGACAACGGCTCCCATAATTGCTCTCAACAAGTGAGTATTTAGGGACAACGGCTCTTATCATGTAAGGGACAAATGGCCCTCATAAAGTTAGCCTTTTGGGACAACGGGTCTCATCATGTAAGTGACAATTGCTCTTATCAAGTGCGCAAGCATTAGGGACAACGGCTATCATCATTGAAAGGGCAATTGCACTCATCAAGTGAGCAAGCGTTTAGGGACAACGGCTCCCATAAAGTCAGGTACAATTGCTCATAACAAGTGAGTCTTTAGGGACAACGGCTCTTATCATGTAAGGGACAAATGGCCCTCATAAAGTTAGCCTTTAGGGACGACGGGTCTCATCATGTAAGTGACAATTGCTCTTATCAAATGCGCAAGCATTAGGGACAACGGCTATCATCATTGAAAGGGCAATTGCACTAATCAAGTGAGCAAGCGTTTAGGGACAACGGTTCCCATAAAGTCAGGTACAATTGCTCTTAACAAGTGAGCCTTTAGGGACAACGACTCTTTTCATGGAAGAGACAAATTGCCCTTATAAAGGTAGCCTTTAGAGGCAACGGATCTCATCATGTAAGTGACAGTTGCTCTTATCAAGTGTGCAAGCATTAGGGACAATGGCTATTATCATGTAAAGGGCAATTGCTCTCGTCAAGTGAGCAAGCGTTTAAGGACAACGGCTCCCATAAAGTCAGGTACAATTGCTCTCAACAAGTGAGCCTTTAGGGACAACGGCTCTTATCATTGAAGAGTCAAATTGCCCTTATAAAGGTAGCCTTTAGAGACAACGGATCTCATCATGTAAGTGACAATTGCTCTTATCAAGTGTGCAAGCATTAGGGACAACGGCTATCATCATATAATGGACAATTGCTCTCATCAAGTGAGCAAGCGTTTAGGGACAACGACTCGTATCATATAAGGGACAAATTGCCCTCATAAATTTAGCCTTTAGGGACAACGGGTCTCATCATGTAAGTGACAATTGCTCTAATCAAGTGTGCAAGCATTAGGGACAACGGCTATCATCATGTAAAGGGCAATTGCTCTCATCAAGTGAGCAAGCGTTTAGGGACAACGGCTCCCATAAAGTCAGGTACAATTGCTCTCAACAAGTGAGCCTTTAGGGACAACGGCTCTTATCATGGAAGAGACAAATTGCCCTTATAAAGGTAGCCTTTAGAGACAACGGATCTCATCATGAAAGTGACAATTGCTCTTATCAAGTGTGCAAGCATTTGGGACAACGGCTATCATCACATAAAGGACAATTGCTCTCATCAAGTGAGCAAGCGTTTAGGGACAACGGCTACCATAAAGTAAGGTACAATTGCTCTCAACAAGTGAGTCTTTAGGGACAACGGCTCGTATCATATAAGGGACAAATTGCCCTCATAAAGTTAGCCTTTAGGGACAACGGGTCTCATCATGTAAGTGACAATTGCTCTTATCAAGTGTTCAAGCATTAGGGACAACGGCTATCATCATTTAAAGAGCAATTGCTCTCATCAAGTGAGCAAGCGTTTAGGGACAACGGCTCCCATAAAGTAAGGTAGAATTGCTCTCAACAAATGAGCCTTTAGGGACAACGGCACTTATCATGTAAGGGACAAATCGCCCTCATAAAATTAGACTTTAGGGACAACGGATCTCATCATGCAAGTGACAATTGCTTTTGTCAAGTGTGCAAGCATAAGGGACAACGACTATCATGATGTAAAGGACAATTACTCTCATCAAGTGAGCAAGCGTTTAGGGACAACGGCTCCCATAATTGCTCTCAACAAGTGAGTCTTTAGGGACAACGGCTCTTATCATGAAAGGGACAAATGGCCCTCATAAAGTTAGCCTTTAGGGACGACGGGTCTCATCATGTAAGTGAAAATTGCTCTTATCAAGTGTGCAAGCATTAGGGACAACGTCTATCATCATGTAAAGGGCATTTGCTCTCATCAAGTGAGCAAGCGTTTAGGGACAACGGCTCCCATAAAGTCAGGTACAATTGCTCTCAACAAGTGAGCCTTTAGGGACAACGGCTCTTATCATGGAAGAGACAAATTGCCCTTATAAATGTAGCCTTTAGAGACAACGGATCTCATCATGTAAGTGACAATTGCTCTTATCAAGTGTGCAAGCATTAGGGACAACGGCTATCATCACATAAAGGACAATTGCTCTCATCAAGTGAGCAAGCGTTTAGGGACAACGGCTACCATAAAGTAAGGTACAATTGCTCTCAACAAGTGAGTCTTTAGGGACAACGACTCGTATCATATAAGGGACAAATTGCCCTCATAAATTTAGCCTTTAGGGACAACGGGTCTCATCATGTAAGTGACAATTGCTCTTATCAAGTGTGCAAGCATTAGGGACAACGGTTATCATCATGTAAAGGGCAATTGCTCTCATCAAGTGAGCAAGCGTTTAGGGACAACGGCTCCCATAAAGTCAGGTACAATTGCTCTCAACAAGTGAGCCTTTAGGGATAACGGCTCTTATCATGGAAGAGACAAATTGCCCTTATAAAGGTAGCCTTTAGAGACAACGGATCTCATCATGTAAGTGACAATTGCTCTTATCAAGTGTGCAAGCATTAGGGACAACGGCTATCATCACATAAAGGACAATTGCTCTCATCAAGTGAGCAAGCGTTTAGGGACAACGGCTACCTTAAAGTAAGGTACAATTGCTCTCAACAAGTGAGTCTTTAGGGACAACGGCTCGTATCATATAAGGGACAAATTACCGTCATAAAGTTAGCCTTTAGGGACAACGGGTCTCATCATGTAAGTGACAATTGCTCTTATCAAGTGTGCAAGCATTAGGGACAATGGCTATCATCATGTAAAGGGCAATTGCTCTCATTAAGTGAGCAAGCGTTTAGGGCAATGGCTCCCATAAAGTCAGGTACAATTGCTCTCAACAAGTGAGCCTTTAGGGACAACGACTCTTATCATGGAAGAGACAAATTGCACTTATAAAGGCAGGCTTTAGAGACAACGGATCTCACCATGTAAGTGACAATTGCTCTTATCAAGTGTGCAAGCATTAGGGACAACGGCTATCATCATGTAAAGGGCAATTGCTCACATCAACTGAGCAAGCTTTTAGGAACAACGGCTCCGGTAAAGTCAGGTACAATTGCTCTCAACAAGTGATCCTTTAAGGACAACGGCTCTTATTATGGAAGAGACAAATTGCCCTTATAAAGGTAGCCTTTAGAGACAACGGATCTCATCATGTAAGTGACAATTGCTCTTATCAAGTGTAGAAGCATTAGGGACAACGACTATCATCATTTAAAGGGCTATTGCTCTCATCAAGTGAGCAAGCGTTTAGGGACAACGGCTCCCATAAAATAATGCATCGTTTCAAAGTCATTTTGTCAATCTTATCTAATGTTTTGATCGATGTTACTGGTTTGTGGGTATTGTGCTATTGGCTATTTGCTCTTATACACTATCATTATTGGTGCTCGGATCAACATGCATGGTACGGTTGTAATTTGTTTTTTAGCAGCATGTATTGGGTGTATAGAGCTTGGATCATTTTATGTTTCAACCTATCATGTGGTTTGGATTGTGTTATTAATAATATGGAACATGCGTGTTTCTATTCGTTGATTGAGGGTTGGTACAAGATTTGTAATACCGTGTGCATAGTTTTGCAACAGTTTGGCGATTTCCTTTAGTGATCACATGTGAGTTTAAAGGGTTGGTGTGTATTCATGCTAATATTTTAAGTCTTTGTGTGATCATGGGAGGTGTGGTGCATTGTGACTTGATCATTGGCTGTCTTCAAGTGTTTCTCTCGGATTTATTGGAAGATGGGTTCAAGTATATGCTGGAAGGTAGGGTCGCTTAGACCATGGTTATGTTTCAAATTTGATTGCTATGGATTCCACTCTTATTAGGTTATTAGATTATGCTTATTGCATAATACTAATAGAAGACGCAAATGGATTTGATTCGGAAGAGCACTTGGAAGGCGGGGAAACTTGATTATGGGTTTCTTTGGGTGAAGATCTGGATCGCTATGATGACTTGGAAGACTTATATGTTTATTTTGTATCTTTATCTTTAGTCATTGTTAGTTTGTATTTGGATTTGGTAGTTATAAGAATGGCATGTCATTCTTATATAGTGGATAGGTTAATGTCCATAGGGACTGAGATGAGGGACTCACTCTCATCCATTGTACTTCAATGTTTTTTGGTTTTATATATTTACAAGGGTGCAGGATTACTCCCCTTTACCCAAAAAAAAAAAAAAAAAAAGCGTTAAGGGACAACGGCTCCCATAAAGTAAGGTAGAATTGCTCTCAACAAATGAGCCTTTAGGGACAACAGCACTTATCATGTAAGGGACAAATCGCCCTCATAAATTAAGACTTTAGGGACAACGGATTTCATCAAGCAAGTGACAATTGCTCTTGTCAAGTGTGCAAGCATTAGGGACAACTGCTATCATTATGTAAAGGACAATTGCTCTCATCAAGTGAGCAAGCGTTTAGGGACAACGGCTCCCATAAAGTCAGGTACAATTGCTCTCAACAAGTGAGCCTTTAAGGACAACGGCTCTTATCATGGAAGAGACACATTGCCCTTATAAAGGTAGCCTTTAGAGACCACGGATCTCATCATGTAAGTGACAATTGCTCTTACCAAGTGTGCAAGCATTAGGGACAACGGCTATCATCATATAAAGGACAATTGCTCTCATCAAGTGAGCAAGCGTTTAGGGACAACGGCTACCATAAAGTAAGGTACAATTGCTCTCAACAATTGAGTCTTTAGGGACAACGGCTCGTATCATATAAGGGACAAATTGCCCTCATAAAGTTACCCTTTAGGGACAACGGGTCTCATCATGTAAGTGACAATTGCTCTTATCAAGTGTGCAAGCATTAGGGACAACGGCTATCATCATGTAAAGGGCAATTGCTCTCATCAAGTGAGCAAGCGTTTAGGGACAACGACTCCCATAAAGTCAGGTACAATTGCTCTCAACAAGTGAGCCTTTAGGGACAACGGATCTTATCATGGAAGAGACAAATTACCCTTATAAAGGTAGCCTTTAGAGACAACGGATCTCATCATGTAAGAGACAATTGGTCTTATCAAGTGTGCAAGCATTAGGGACAACGGCTATCAACATAAAAAGGGCAATTGCTCTCATCAAGTGAGCAAGCGTTTAG
Organism: Artemisia argyi; assembly: GCA_030686995.1. Lineage (NCBI taxonomy): Eukaryota > Viridiplantae > Streptophyta > Magnoliopsida > Asterales > Asteraceae > Artemisia > Artemisia argyi. The sequence continues at coordinate 48,936 of JARVZY010001914.1, read as the reverse complement.
GGACAATGGCTCCCATAAAGTCAGGTACAATTGCTCTCAACAAGTGAGCCTTTAAGGACAACGGCTCTTTTCATGGAAGAGATAAATTGCCCATATAAAGGTAGCCTTTAGAGACAACGGATCTCATCATGTAAGTGACAATTGCTCTTATCAAGTGTGAAGCATTAGGGACAACGGCTATCATCATGTAAAGGGCATTTTCTCTCATCTAGTGAGCAAGCGTTTAGGGACAACGGCTCCCATAAAGTCAGGAACAATTGCACTCAACAAGTGAGCCTTTAGGGACAACTGCTCTAATCATGGAAGAGACAAATTGCCCTTATAAAGGTAGCCTTTAGAGACAACGGATCTCATCATGTAACTGAGAATTGCTCTTATCAAGTGTGCAAGCATTAGGGACAACTGCTATCATCATGTAAAGGACAATTGCTCTCATCAAGTGATCAAGCGTTTAGGGACAACGGCTCCCATAAAGTCAGGTACAATTGCTCTCAACAACTGAGCCTTTAGGGACAACGACTCTTATCATGGAAGAGACAAATTGTACTTATAAAGGTAGCCTTTAGAGACAACAGATCTCACCATGTAAGTGATAATTGCACTTATCAAGTGTGAAAGAATTAGGGACAACGGCTATCATCAAGTAAAGGGCAATTGCTCTCATCAACTGAGCAAGCGTTTAGGGACAACGGCTCCCATAAAGTCTGGTACAATTGCTCTCAACAAGTGAGCTTTTAAGGACAACGGCTCTTATCATGGAAGAGACACATTGCCCTTATAAAGGTAGCCTTTAGAGACAACGGATCTCATCATGTAAGTGACAATTGCTCTTATCAAATGTGGAAGCATTAGGGACAACGGCTATCATCATGTAAAGGGTAATTGCTCTCATCAAGTGAGCAAGCGTTTAGGGACAACGGCTCCTATAAAGTCAGGAACAATTGCTCTCAACAAGCGAGCCTTTAGGGACAATGGCTCTTATCATGGAAGAGACAAATTGCCCTTATAAAGGTAGCCTTTAGAGACAACGAATCTCATCATGTAAGTGACAATTGCTCTTTTCAAGTGTGGAAGCATTTGGGACAACGACTATCATCATGTAAAGGGCATTTGCTCTCATCAAGTGAGCAAGCGTTTAGGGACAACGGCTCCCATAAAGTTAGGAACAATTGCTCTCAACAAGTGAGCCTTTAGGGACAACGGCTCTTATCATGGAAGAGACAAATTGCCCTTATAAAGGTAGCCTTTAGAGACAACGGATCTCATCATGTAAGTGACAATTGGTTTTAACAAGTGTGCAAGCATTAGGGACAACGGCAACCATAAAGTAAGGTATAATTGCTCTCAACAATTGAGTCTTTAGGGACAACGGCTCGTATCATATAAGGGACAAATTGCCCTCATAAAGTTACCCTTTAGGGACAACGGGTCTCATCATGTAAGTGACAATTGCTCTTATCAAGTGTGTAAGCATTAGGGACAACGGCTATCATCATGTAAAGGGCAATTGCTCTCATCAAGTGAGCATGCGTTTAGGGACAACGACTCCCATAAAGTCAGGTACAATTGCTCTTAACAAGTGAGCCTTTAGGGACAACGGATCTTATCATGGAAGAGACAAATTACCCTTATAAAGGTAGCCTTTAGAGACAACGGATCTCATCATGTAAGTGACAATTGATCTTATCAAGTGTGCAAGCATTAGGGACAACGGCTATCATCATGTAAAGGGCATTTTCTCTCATCAAGTGAGCAAGCGTTTAGGGACAACGGCTCCCATAAAGTCAGGAACAATTGCACTCAACAAGTGAGCCTTTAGGGACAACGGCTCTTATCATGGAAGAGACAAATTGCCCTTATAAAGGTAGCCTTTAGAGACAACGGATCTCATCATGTAACTGAGAATTGCTCTTATCAAGTGTGCAAGCATTAGGGACAACTGCTATCATCTTGTAAAGGACAATTGCTCTCATCAAGTGAGCAAGCGTTTAGGGACAACGGCTCCCATAAAGTCAGGTACAATTGCTCTCAACAACTGAGCGACAACGACTCTTATCATGGAAGAGACAAATTGTACTTATAAAGGTAGCCTTTAGAGACAACAGATCTCACCATGTAAGTGATAATTGCTCTTATCAAGTGTGAAAGAATTAGGGACAACGGCTATCATCAAGTAAAGGGCAATTGCTCTCATCAACTGAGCAAGCGTTTAGGGACAACAGCTCCCATAAAGTCTGGTACAATTGCTCTCAACAAGTGAGCTTTTAAGGACAACGGCTCTTATCATGGAAGAGACACATTGCCCTTATAAAGGTAGCCTTTAGAGACAACGGATCTCATCATGTAAGTGACAATTGCTCTTATCAAATGTGGAAGCATTAGGGACAACGGCTATCATCATGTAAAGGGTAATTGCTCTCATCAAGTGAGCAAGCGTTTAGGGACAACGGCTCCCATAAGGTCAGGAACAATTGCTCTCAACAAGTGAGCCTTTAGGGACAATGGCTCTTATCATGAAAGAGACAAATTGCCCTTATAAAGGTAGCCTTTAGAGACAACGGATCTCATCATGTAAGTGACAATTACTCTTATCAAGTGTGCAAGCATTAGGGACAACGGCTATCATCATGTAAAGGACAATTGCTCTCATCAAGTGAGCCAGCGTTTAGGGACAACGGCTCCCATAATTGCTTTGAACAAGTGAGTCTTTAGGTACAACGGCTCCCATAATTGCTCTCAACAAGTGAGCCTTTAGGGACAACGGCTCTTATCATGGAAGAGACAAATTGCCCTTATAAAGGTAGCCTTTAGAGACGACGGATCTCACCATGTAAGTGACAATTGCTCATATCAAGTGTGCAAGCATTAGGGACAACGGCTATCATCATGTAAAGGGCAATTGCTCTCATCAAGTGAGCAAGCGTTTAGGGACAACGACTCTGATAAAGTCAGGTACAATTGCTCTCAACAAGTGAGCCTTTAAGGACAACGGCTCTTATCATGGAAGAGACAAATTGCCCATATAAAGGTAGCCTTTAGAGACAATGGATCTCATCATGTAAGCGACAATTGCTCTTATCAAGTGTGGAAGCATTAGGGACAACGGCTATCATCATGTAAAGGGCATTTTCTCTAATCAAGTGAGCAAGCGTTTAGGGACAACGGCTCCAATAAAGTCAGGAACAATTGCTCTCAACAAGTGAGCCTTTAGGGACAATGGCTCTTATCATGGAAGATACTAATTGCCCTTATAAAGGTAGCCTTTAGAGACAACGGATCTCATCATGTAAGTGACAATTGCTCTTATCAAGTGTGCAAGCATTAGGGACAACGGCTATCATCATGTAAAGGGCAATTTCTCTCATCAAGTGAGCAAGCGTTTAGGGACAATGGCTCCCATAAAGTCAGGTACAATTGCTCTCAACAACTTAGCCTTTAGGGACAACGACTCTTATCATGGAAGAGACAAATTGTACTTATAAAGGTAGCCTTTAGAGACAACGGATCTCATCATGTAAGTGACAATTGCTCTTATCAAATGTGGAAGCATTAGGGACAACGGCTACCATCATGTAAAGGGTAATTGCTCTCATCAAGTGAGCAAGCGTTTAGGGACAACGGCTCCCATAAAGTCAGGTACAATTGCTCTCAACAAGTGAGCCTTTACGGACAACGGATATTATCATGGAAGAGACAAATTGCCCTTATAAAGGTAGCCTTTAGAGACAACGGATCTCATCATGTAAGTGACAATTGCTCTTATCAAGTGTGAAGCATTAGGGACAACGACTATCATCATGTAAAGGGCATTTTCTCTCATCAAGTGAGCAAGCGTTTAGGGACAACGGCCCCCATAAAGTCAGGAACAGTTGCACTCAACAAGTGAGCCTTTAGGGACAACGGCTCTTATCATGGAAGAGACAAATTGCCCTTGAAAAGGTAGCCTTTAGAGACAACGGATCTCATCATGTAAGTGACAATTGCTCTTATCAAGTGTACAAGCATTATCATCATGTAAAGGGCAATTGCTCTCATCAAGTGAGCAAGCGTTTAGGGACAACGGCTCCCATAAAGTCTAGCACAATTGCTCTAAAAAAGTGAGCCTTTAGGGACAACGACTCTTATTAAGGAAGAGACAAATTGCACTTATAAAGGTAACCTTTAGAGACAACGGATCTCACCATGTAAGTGACAATTGCTCTTATCAAGTGTGCAAGCATTAAGGACAACGGCTCCCATAAAGTAAGGTAGAATTGCTCTCAACAAATGAGCCTTTAGGGACAACGGCACTTATCATGTAAGGGACAAATCGCCCTCATAAACTTAGACTTTAGGGAAAACGGATTACATCATGCAAGTGACAATTGCTCTTGTCAAGTGTGCAAGCATTAGGGATAACTGCTATCATCATGTAAAGGACAATTGCTCTCATCAAGTGAGCAAGCGTTTAGGGACAACGGCTCCCATAATTGCTCTGATCAAGTGAGTCTTTCGGGACAACGGCTCCCATAATTGCTTTCAACAAGTGAGCCTTTAAGCATAACGGCTCTTATCATGGAAGAGACATATTGCCTATATAAATGTAGCCTTTAGAGACAACTGATCTCACCATGTAAGTGACAATTGCTCTTATCAAGTGTGCAAGCATTAGGGACAATGGCTATCATCATGTAAAGGGCAATTGCTCTCATCAAGTGAGCAAGCGTTTGGGGACAACGGCTCCGATAAAGTCAGGTACAATTGCTCTCAACAAGTGAGCCTTTAAGGACAACGGCTCTTATCATGGAAGAGACAAATTACCCTGATAAAGGTAGCCTTTAGAGACAATGGATCTCATCCTGTAAGTGACAATTGCTCTTATCAAGTGTGGAAGCATTAGGGACAACGGCTATCATCATGTAATGGGCATTTGCTCTCATCAAGTGAGCAAGCGTTTAGGGACAACGGCTCCCATAAAGTCAGGAACAATTGCTCTCAACAAGTGAGCCTTTAGGGACAATGGCTCTTATCATGGAAGAGACAAATTGCCCTTATCAAGGTAGCCTTTAGAGACAACGGATCTCATCATGTAAGTGACAATTGCTCTTATCAAGTGTGCAAGCATTAGGGACAATGGCTATCATCATGTAAAGGGCAATTACTCTCATCAAGTGAGCAAGCGTTTAGGGACAACGGCTCCCATAAAGTCAGGTACAATTGCTCTCAACAAGTGAGCCTTTAGGGACAACGACTCTTATCATGGAAGTGACAAATTGCACTTATAAAGGCAGCCTTTAGAGACAACGGATCTCACCATGTAAGTGACAATTGCTCTTATCAAGTTTGAGAGCATTAGGGACAACGGCTATCATCAAGTAAAGGAAAATTGCTCTCATCAACTGAGCATGCGTTTAGGGACAACAGCTCCCATAAAGTCTGGTACAATTGCTCTCAACAAGTGAGCCTTTAAGGACAACGGCTCTTATCATGGAAGAGACACATTGCTCTTATAAAGGTAGCCTTTAGAGACAACGGATCTCATCTTGTAAGTGACAATTGCTCTTATCAAATGTGGAAGCATTAGGGACAACGGCTATCATCATGTAAAGGGTAATTGCTCTCATCAAGTGAGCAAGCGTTTAGGGACAACGGCTCCCATAAAGTCAGGTACAATTGCTCTCAACAAGTGAGCCTTTAGGGACAACGGATATTATCATGGAAGAGACAAATTGCCCTTATAAAGGTAGCCTTTAGAGACAACGGATCTCATCATGTAAGTGACAATTGCTCTTATCAAGTGTGCAAGCATTAGGGACAACGGCGATCATCATGTAAAGGGCAATTGCTCTCATCAAGTGAGCAAGCGTTTAGGGACAACGGCTCCCCTAAAGTCCAATTGCTCTCAACAAGTGAGCCTTTAAGGACAATGGTTCTTATCATGGAAGAGATAAATTGCCCATATAAAGGTAGCCTTTAGAGACAACGGATCTCATCATGTAAGTGACAATTGCTCTTATCAAGTGCATTAGGGACAACGGCTATCTTCATGTAAAGGGCATTTTATCTCATCAAGTGAGCAAGCATTTTGGGACAACGGCCCCCATAAAGTCAGGAACAATTGCACTCAACAAGTGAGCCTTTAGGGACAACGGCTCTTATCATGGAAGAGACAAATTGCCCTTATAAAGGTAGCCTTTAGAGACAACGGATCTCATCATGTAAGTGACAATTGCTCTTATCAAGTGTACAAGCATTATCATCATGTGAAGGGCAATTGCTCTCATCAAGTGAGCAAGCGTTTTGGGACAACGGCTCCCATAAAGTCTAGCACAATTTTTTTTTTGAAGAATCGACTTTCATTCAAACAACCAAAATGCTAGTATACCAAGATGGAATACGAGCCCAAAAAAAACGAACGAATAAATTACATTATATTAAATTTACACCATTTCTCCCAATCCACCGTTCCCCCTTTCGCCCTATTTTTATACCAAAGAAAACCCAAAACCTTCACCTCCGAAACAATGTCCGCCACTTTTGAAAACTTGTTCGTAAAAATCCTCTCATTCCTTGCTTTCCACAATCTACACGAAGTGATGATGATGACACCTTGAATAACCTTCTTCTTTATCTCCGAATAACCACATTGTTCGAATATGTTAACCAAGTCCTTCACAGAAAATGCATAAATTTGTGGCATTCGACACCACACCGAAATACCATTCCATACACCTGCCGCAAAACCGCATCCGGTAAACACATGTTCCGTTGTCTCGTCATTATCACCGCACAACACACACACGGAATCTTCCACTTGAACGTTTCTCTTCCTCAATGCTAGCTTTGTTGGAAGCCGATCTAGAAACGCTCTCCACATAAAGATGTTACATTTGCTAGGCAACCATTTACACCATTTGAAGTCAAAAGGCTCCACGTTGCTACTCGGCTCCTTCAGCCATCTTTTGACCCCTGCAACCGTAAACACTATACATTTGCCCTTCAAAAAGTGAGCCTTTAAGGACAACGACTCTTATTAAGGAAGAGACAAATTGCACTTATAAAGGTAACCTTTAGAGACAACGGATCTCACCATGTAAGTGACAATTGCTCTTATCAAGTGTGCAAGCATTAGGGACAACGGCTCCCATAAAGTAAGGTAGAATTGCTCTCAATAAATGAGCCTTTAGGGACAACGGCACTTATCATGTAAGGGACAAATCGCCCTCATAAACTTAGACATTAGGGACAACGGCTATCATCAAGTAAAGGAAAATTGCTCTCATCAACTGAGCAAGCGTTTAGGGACAACGGCTCCCATAAAGTCTGGTACAATTGCTCTCAACAAGTGAGCCTTTAAGCATAACGGCTCTTATCATGGAAGAGACACATTGCCCTTATAAAGGTTGCCTTTAGAGACAACGGATCTCATCATGTAAGTGACAATTGCTCTTATCAAATGTGGAAGGATTAGGGACAACGGCTATCATCATATAAAGGGTAATTGCTCTCATCAAGTGAGCAAGCGTTTAGGGACAACAGCTCCCATAAAGTCTAGCACAATTGCTCTCAAAAAGTGAGCCTTTAGGGACAACGATTCTTATTAAGGAAGAGACAAATTGCACTTATAAAGGTAACTTTTAGAGACAACGGATCTCACCATGTAAGTGACAATTGCTCTTATCAAGTGTGCAAGCATTAGGGACAACGGCTCCCATAAAGTAAGGTAGAATTGCTCTCAACAAATGAGCCTTTAGGGAGAACGGCACTTATCATGTAAGGGACAAATCGCCCTCATAAACTTAGACTTTAGGGACAACGGATTTCATCATGCAAGTGACAATTGCTCTTGTCAAGTGTGCAAGCATTAGGGACAACTGCTATCATCATGTAAAGGACAATTGCTCTCATCAAGTGAGCAAGCGTTTAGGGACAACGGCTCCCAAAATTGCTCTGAACAAGTGAGTCTTTACCGACAACGGCTCCCATAATTGCTCTCAACAAGTGAGCCTTTAGGGACAACGGCTCTTATCATGGAAGAGACAAATTGCCCTTATAAAGGTAGCCTTTAGAGACTACTGATCTCACCATGTAAGTGACAATTGCTCTTATCAAGTGTGCAAGCATTAGGGACAACGGCTATCATCATGTAAAGGGCAATTGCTCTCATCAAGTGAGCAAGCGTTTAGGGACAACGGCTCTGATAAAGTCAGGTACAATTGCTCTCAACAAGTGAGCCTTTAAGGACAACGACTCTTATCATGGAAGAGACAAATTACCCTTATAAAGGTAGCCTTTAGAGACAATGGATCTCATCCTGTAAGTGACAATTGCTCTTATCAAGTGTGGAAGCATTAAGGACAACGGCTATCATCATGTAATGGGCATTTGCTCTCATCAAGTGAGCAAGCGTTTAGGTCAACGGCTCCCACAAAGTCAGGAACAATTGATCTCAACAAGTGAGCCTTTAGGGACAATGGCTCTTATCATGGAAGAGACAAATTGCCCTTATCAAGATAGCCTTTAGAGACAACGGATCTCATCATGTAAGTGACAATTGCTCTTATCAAGTGTGCAAGCATTAGGGACAACGGCTATCATCATGTAAAGGGCAATTGCTCTCATCAATTGAGCAAGCGTTTAGGGACAACGGCTCCCATAAAGTCAGGTACAATTGCTCTCAACAAGTGAGCCTTTAGGGACGACTATTATCATGGAAGAGACAAATTGCCCTTATCAAGGTACCCTTTAGAGACAACGGATCTCATCATGTAAGTGACAATTGCTTTTATCAAGTGTGCAAGCATTAGGGACAACGGCTATCACCAAGTAAAGGGAAATTGCTCTCATCAACTGAGCATGCGTTTAGGGACAACGGCTCCCATAAAGTCTGGTACAATTGCTCTCAACAAGTGAGCGTTTAAGGACAACGGCTCTAATCATAGAAGAGACACATTACCCTTATAAAGGTAGCCTTTAGAGACAACGGATCTCATCATGTAAGTGACAATTGCTCTTATCAAATGTGGAAGCATTAGCGACAACGGCTATCATCATGTAAAGGGAAATTGCTCTCATCAAGTGAGCAAGCATTTAGGGACAACTGCTTCCATAAAGTCAGGTACAATTGCTCTCAACAAGTGAGCGATTAGGGACAACGACTCTTATCATGGAAGAGACAAATTGCACTTATAAAGGTAGCCTTTAGAGACAACGGATCTCACCATGTAAGTGACAATTGCTCTTATCAAGTGTGCAAGCATTAGGGACAACGGCTATCATCAAGTAAAGGGCAATTGCTCTCATCAACTAAGCAAGCGTTTAGTGACAACGGCTCCCATAAAGTCAGGTACAATTGCTCTCAACAAGTGAGCCTTTAGGGACAACGACTCTTATCATGGAAGAGACAAATTGCACTTATAAAGGCAGCCTTTAGAGACAACGGATCTCACCATGTAAGTGACAATTGCTCTTATCAAGTTTGAGAGCATTAGGGACAACGGCTATCATCAAGTAAAGGGAAATTGCTCTCATCAACTGAGCATGCGTTTAGGGACAACGGCTCCCATAAAGTCTGGTACAATTGCTCTCAACAAGTGAGCGTTTAAGGACAACGGCTCTTATCATGGAAGCGACACATTGCTCTTATAAAGGTAGCCTCTAGAGACAACGGATCTCATCATGTAAGTGACAATTGCTCTTATCAAATGTGGAAGCATTAGGGACAACCGCTATCATCATGTAAATGGTAATTGCTCTCATCAAGTGAGCAAGCGTTTAGGGATAACGGCTCCCATAAAGTCAGGTACAATTGCTCTCAACAAGTGAGCCATTAGGGACAACGACTCTTATCATGGAAGAGACAAATTGCCCTTATAAAGGTAGCCTTTAGAGACAACGGATCTCATCATGTAAGTGGCAATTGCTCTTATCAAGTGTAGAAGCATTATTGACAATGGCTATCATCATGTAAAGGGCAATTGCTCTCATCAACTGAGCAAGCGTTTAGGGACAACGGCTCCCATAAAGTAAGGTAGAATTACACTCAACAAATGGGCCTTTAGGGACAACGGCACTTATCATGTAAGGGACAAATCGCCCTCATAAAGTTAGACATTAGGGACAACGGATCTCATCATGCAAGTGACAATTACTCTTGTCAAGTGTGCAAGCATTAGGGACAACGGCTATCATCATGCAAAGGACAATTGCTCTCATCAAGTGAGCAAGCGTTTAGGGACAACGGCTCCCATAATTGCTCTCAACAAGTGAGTCTTTAGGGACAACGACTCTTATCATGTAAGGGATAAAGGCTATCATCATGTAAAGGGCAATTGCTCTCATCAAGTGAGCAAGCTTTTAGGGACAACGGCTCCCAAAAAGTCAGGTACAATTGCTCTTAACAAGTGAGACTTTAGGAACAACGGTTGTTATCATGGAAGAGACAAATTGCCCTTATAAAGGTTGCCTTTAGAGACAACTGATCTCATCATGTAAGTGATAATTGCTCTTATCAAGTGTGCAAGCATTAGGGACAACGGCTATCATCATGTAAAGGGAAATTGCTCTCATCAAGTGAGCAAGCATTTAGGGACAACGGCTCCCGTAAAGTCAGGTACAATTGCTCTCAACAAGTGAGCCTTTAGAGACAACGGATCTCACCATGTAAGTGACAATTTCTCTTATCAAGTGTGAAAGCATTAGGGACAACTACTATCATCTTGTAAAGGGCAATTGCTCTCATCAATAGAGCAAGCGTTTAGGGACAACGGCTCCCATAAAGTCTGGTACAATTGCTCTCAACAAGTGAGTCTTTAAGGACAACGGCTCTTATCATGAAAGAGACACATTGCCCTTAAAGGTATCCTTTAGAGACAACGGATCTCATCATGTAAGTGACAATTGCTCTTATCAAATGTGGAAGCATTAGGGACAACGGCTATCATCATGTAAAGGGTAATTGCTCTCATCAAGTGAGTAAGCGTTTAGGGACAAAGGCTCCAATAAAGTCAGGTACAATTTGCTCGCAACAAGTGAGCCATTAGGGACAACGACTCTTATCATGGAAGAGACAAATTGCACTTATAAAGGTAGCCTTTAGAGACAACGGATCTCACCATGTAATTGACAATTGCTCTTATCAAGTGTGAAAGCGTTAGGGACAACGGCTATCATCATGTAAAGGGCATTTGCTCTCATCAACTGAGCAAGCATTTAGGGACAACGGCTCCCATAAAGTCTGGTACAATTGCTCTCGACAAGTGAGCCTTTAAGGACAACGGCTCTTTTCATGGAAGAGACACATTGCCCTTATAAAGGTAGCCTTTAGAGACAACTGATCTCATCATGTAAGTGACAATTGCTCTTATCAAATGTGGAAGCATTAGGGACAACGGCTATCATCATGTAAAGGGTAATTGCTCTCATCAAGTGAGCAAGCGTTTAGGGATAACGGCTCCCATAAAGTCAGGTACAATTGCTCTCAACAAGTGAGCAATTAGGGACAACGACTCTTATCATGGAAGAGACAAATTGCACTTATAAAGGTAGCCTTTAGAGACAACGGATCTCACCATGTAAGTGACAATTGCTCTTATCAAGTGTGCAAGCATTAGGGACAATGGCTATCATCATGTAAAGGGCAATTGCTCTCATCAACTGAGCAAGCGTTTAGGGACAACGGCTCCCAAAAAGTCAGGTACAATTGCTCTTAACAAGTGGGCGTTTATGGACAACGGCTCTTATCATGGAAGAGACAAATTGCCCTTATAAAGGTAGCCTTTAGAGACAATGGATCTCATCATGTAAGTGGCAATTGCTCTTATCAAGTGTGGAAGCATTATGGACAATGGATATCCTCATGTAAAGGGCAATTGCTCTCATCAAGTGAGCAAGCGTTTAGGGACAACGGCTCCCATAAAGTAAGGTAGAATTGCTCTCAACAAATGGGCCTTTAGGGACAACAGCACTTATCATGTAAGGGACAAATCGCCCTCATAAAGTTAGACATTAGGGTCAACGGATCTCATCATGTAAGTGACAATTGCTCTTATCAAGTGTGCAAGCATTAGGGACAAAGGCTATCATCATGTAAAGGGCAATTGCTCTCATCATGTGAGCAAGCGTTTAGTTACAACGGCTCCCAAAAAGTCAGGTACAATTGCTCTTAACAAGTGAGCCTTTAGGGACAACGGCTGTTATCATGGAAGAGATAAATTGCCCTTATAAAAGTAGCCTTTAGAGACAACGGATCTCATCATGTAAGTGACAATTGCTCTTATCAAGTGTGCAAGCATTAGGGACAACGGCTATCATCATGTAAAGGGCAATTGCTCTCATCAAGTGAGCAAGCGTTTAGGTAAAGGGGAAAAGCCCGGTAAATATATAACCAAAAAAATAGTTAAGTACAAATGGAATGTGGCTGAAGTACCACATTAACCTCAAGCACAGGCGCTTGATAAACAAGTGTTTATGACAGGCCATAAACACAAACCAAACCTAGCTAATTACAAAGAATCAAACTAGGTATAAAAACAAGACAAAACATGAGATGCGAACATCCCACATCCACCCAGCAGCACGAACCGTTGAAGTACATAGGATGAGGGTGATATCCCTCACCTCAATCACAAATGCAGTCGAAAGTAGGACACTTACTAATGATATGAAGAGGGACAAAAACCCTAATCGGTTCTCTCTCTCTTTGGAGATTTCCGGCCGCCACCATCCCCCTAATTCCGGACAAAAAACTGCCTAATCGTCCTCTCTATCTCTTTGTTAGGGATATGCAATACGATTTAGGACAGTTATATTCATGGGAGGGTGGTTGGTATCCTCTAATTCTTATTCTTTAATCGGTTTTCTCCTTATTTGTTTTTCTGAAACCCTAACTTTTTCACTTTTATTTAATATCGACTTGTTAAGGTTTTGGATCGTTGTGGGTTTCTGGATCGCATCTATTATTCCTTTGTCGGTATTATTCACCTATATATCAAGGGTGCGATCTGGTTTGCGTATTTAATCCTATACGATTGTTGTAATCGGACTTTAGGGTTTATTTGTTTGGTCGATCGACTATTGATACATGTGTATAATTATACGATCGTTAATGGGGTGTTATGGGCGATCAAAATCTCACTCTAACCGCCTTCTATCTGTATTGGATCGATTGGTTTGTTAGTGATGTCTCATGAACGAAACCCTATTTTTAGGGTTTCGTATTTATTGGTTTTGATTGGCTGGTGTTGCTGCAAGTTGGACTGATGTCCATAATGTCATGGAAGTTGATCTGTTGATCGTGTTTATCGCTTGGTTTTTGTGATGTTATTCGTGGAAGTGGGTTGAGAGAGAGGGATGGGTGATGTTGTCGCCGATGTGCTGCTGTTGATCGGTATTGCTGGAAGTCAAGTGGATCTTGGTTTTTTAACACGGTTCATCTTTCAAAGACGTGTTGCTGATCGTTATTATATGGGTCTTTTGATTGGTGTTGCTGATTGTTATGGAAGTTAAGTTTTAGGGTTCTTATTCAAAAACTCTAGTGATTGTTTGGTGCGACTTGATCTTGCTCGTGTTCACATCTTTTGTGGTTTTTGATCTGGTCGTTATCTACCTTTGGATTTTTGCATGGTGCCCTTGTTCATGCTGTATTTGATTTACGTGGCTGGTTTTGATGGGGTGATCATTGCATGTACGTTGCAGGTATGTTGCATGGCTGTTAGGGTTTTCTTGAACCTTACGTGTTTGTTACACTACCTCATGCTGCTACTGGGTTCTGTTTGACAAGGTTTCTGCACCTTGTCGATTTGTAGATCACATGTTTTCACATATTCAGGTAGTAGCTAAAGGATAAAGTGTATGTTGTCTTGTAGTACCTTTTGATCCTGTTCTTGGCAGAATTTTTCATCTAATGGGATAAATGGTACGATGGATGTTAGGGCATTTTCAGCCCTATGATTGTGTGCACAATATGCTATGGTTTGAGAGCTTTCAAGTGATTCATGTCTCATTTTTCTTGGCTGTTCGTATTGGTGGTGTTGTGTACGGATGATTTGGTTTTGGTCGTTAGGTTTTGTTAACCCCTTGTTGCTTTTGTATGGGTCTAATAAAGATTGATCATTCTCGACCTGTTTAGTGGGTTCGCATGTGCCTTGGATATTTGCATTGACTTGATCATGGTAATCTTCTTGTGTGTCACTCGGATTTATTGGAAGATTGTTTCAAGCTCGGATATGCTGGAGGTTGGGTCGCTTAGACCATGTTTATGCTTCAACTCTATTTGCTACGGAAGTCACTCTTATTAGGTTATTAGATTATGCCTTGCATAATACTAATAGAAGACGCAATTGGTTGAAGCTGGAAGTTCGCATGTTTATGATCTGGATCGCTAGGATGACTAAGAAGACTTCAATTTTATTTGAGTTGTTATGTATTGTATTTTTATTGCTAGTCATCATTAGTTGTATTTAGATCTGGTAGTTATAAGAATGGTATGTCATTCTTATATAGTGGTAGTGGTAGTGTCCTTAGGGACTTCGATGAGAGACTCACTCTCTTCCATTGTACTTAAACGTTTTTGATTAATGTATTTTACCGGGTGCAGGATTACTCCCCTTTACCCAAAAAAATGCAGTCGAAAGTGCAACTGATCCGTGATCTTGTACATGGGGTTTTGAACAAAAGTCCCAAAAAACTTAACTTCCATTGTAGACATCTCAACCATGCAAACCAGCAGCCTAAATCAGTCCCAAAAAGCAATGATAGCAGCAAACATCAAATAGAACTGATCGCAAAAAGCATACCAATAGGGCTCAAACGAACCCTAACTTGCATCATAACCAAAACTCGATCTGATGAAGAAAATAAAAGCATGCACACTTCCAAACAGATCGGTAAAGAAACATCTCTCCCATGATAACCCACGTACAAATAACTCATCACCATGTAAGGCACGTCCAGGAATAAACCACCCACAGCAAACATGCATTCATCGCAACAACCAGATTCAAACATCACATACCATTCATAAAATCGAAACCCAAAAAAGGGTTTCTTAATAATCGTTAAGAACAAACCACCTCAAATCGACCCCTTATATATATGAATCAGTAATAACCGACATATGATAAAGGATATTAGGGACGAATTGAAACAGCAGCGTAACCCTAAAATAATTAGGGTTTCATCAAAACCTAATCGACCCTGATAATAAGTTAACTCGATTTAAAACCGACTTATGATAGTCACAATCAGAGGTGCGATTAGAGAATAAGAAACGAATAATAACCCTACAATCGAATCAGAATGATAAAGAGAATTAATGGTTAAATAATTCGATTGTAGAACATAATAAGGACGATTTCAGAAACCCTCCTCTACCCAGTGATTAAAAACCAAGAAAATCCAATTGCATATCACTCAGAAGAATGATAGAGAGAAAATTCGTTTTTAAGTGAGCAAGCGTTTAGGGACAACGGCTCCCATAAAGTCAGGTACAATTGCTCACAACAATTGAGCCTTTAGGGACAACGGCTCTTATCATGGAAGAGACAAATTGCACTTATAAAGGTAGCCTTTAGAGACAACATATCTCATCATGTAAGTGACAATTGATCTTATCAAGTATGCAAGCATTAGGGACAATGACTATCATCATGTAAAGGGCAATTGCTCTCATCAAGTGAGCAAGCGTTTAGGGACAACGGCTCCCATAAAGTCAGGTACAATTGCTCTTAACAAGTGAGCCTTAAAGGACAACGGCTCTTATCATGGAAGAGACAAATTGCCCTTATAAAGGTAGCGTTTAGAGACAACGGATCTCATCATGTAAGTGACAATTGCTCTTATCAAGTGTGGAAGCATTAGGGACAACGGCTATCATCAAATAAGGGGCATTTGCTCTCATCAAGTGAGCAAGCGTTTAGGGACAACTGCTCCCATAAAGTCAGGAACAATTGCTCTCAACAAGTGAGCCTTTAGGGACAATGGCTCTTATCATGAAAGAGACAAATTGCCCTTATAAAGGTAGCCTTTAGAAACAACGGATCTCATCATGTAAGTGACAATTGCTCTTATCAAGTGTGAAAGCGTTAGGGACAACGGCTATCATCATGTAAAGGGCAATTGCTCTCATCAAGTGAGCAAGCGTTTAGGGACAACGGCTCCCATAAAGTCAGGTACAATTGCTCTCAACAAGTGAGCCTTTAGGGACAACGACTCTTATCATGGAAGAGACAAATTGCACTTATAAAGTTAGCCATTAGAGACAACGGATCTCACCATGTAAGTGACAATTGATCTTATCAAGTGTGAAAGCATTAGGGACAATGGCTATCATCAAGTAAAGGGCAATTGCTTTCATCAACTGAGCAAGCGTTTAGGGACAACGGCACCCATTAAGTCTGGTACAATTGTTCTCAACAAGTGAGCCTTTAAGGACAACGACTCTTATCATGGATGAGACACATTGCCCTTATAAAGGTAGCCTTTAGAGACAACGGATCTCATCATGTAAGTGACAATTGCTCTTATCAAATGTGGAAGCATTAGGGACAACGGCTATCATCATGTAAAGGGTAATTGCTCTCATCAAGTGAGCAAGCGTTTAGGGACAACAGCTCCCATAAAGTCAGGTACAATTGCTCTCAACAAGTGAGCCATTAGGGACAACGACTCTTATCATGGAAGAGATAAATTACACTTATAAAGGTAGCATTTAGAGACAACGGATCTCACCATGTAAGTGACAATTGCTCTTATCAAGTGTGCAAGCATCAGGGACAACGGCTATCATCATGTAAAGGGCAATGGCTCTCATCAACTGAGCAAGCGTTTAGGGACAACAACTCCCATAAAGTAAGGTAGAATTGCTCTCAACAAATGAGCCTTTAGGGATAACGGCACTTATCATGTATGGGACAAATCGCCCTCATAAACTTAGACTTTAGGGACAACAGATTTCATCATGCAAGTGACAATTGCTCTTGTCAAGTGTGCAAGCATTAGGGACAACTGCTATCATCATGTAAAGGATAATTGCTCTCATCAAGTGAGCAAGCGTTTAGGGACAACAGCGCCCATAATTGCTCTGAACAAGTGAGTCTTTAGGGACAACGGCTCCCATAATTGCTCCCAACAAGTGAGCCTTTAGGGACAACGACTCTTATCATGGAAGAGACAAATTGCCCTTATAAAGGTAGCCTTTAGAGACAACGGATCTCATCATTTAAGTAAGAATAGCTCTTATCAAGTGTGGAAGCATTAGGGACAACGACTATCATCATGTAAAGGGCATTTGCTCTCATCAAGTGATCAAGCGTTTAGGGACAACTGCTCCCATAAAGTCAGGAACAATTGCTCTCAACAAGTGAGCCTTTAGGGACAATGGCTCTTATCATGGAAGAGACAAATTGCCCTTATAAAGGTAGCCTTTAGAGACAACGGATCTCATCATGTAAGTGACAATTGCTCTTATCAAGTGTGCAAGCATTAGGGACAACGGTTATCATCATGTAAAGGGCAATTGCTCTAATCATGTGAGCAAGCGTTTAGGGACAACGGCTCCCATAAAGTCAGGTACAATTGCTCTCAACAAGTGAGCCTTTAGGGACAATGACTCTTACCATGGAAGAGACACATTGCCCTTATAAAGGTAGCCTTTTTGGAGACAACGGATCTCATCATGTAAGTGACAATTGCTCTTATCATATGTGGAAGCATTAGGGACAACGGCTATCATCATGTAAAGGGCAATTGCTCTCATCAAGTGAGCAAGCGTTTAGTGACAACGGCTCTCGTAAAGTCAGGTACAATTGCTCTCAACAAGTGAGCCTTTAAGGACAACGGCTCTTATCATGGAAGAGACAAATTGCCCTTATAAAGGTAGCCTTTAGAGACAACGGATCTCATCATGTAAGTGATAATTGCTCTTATCAAGTGTGGAAGCATTAGGGACAACGACTATCATCATGTAATGGGCAATTACTCTCATCAAGTGAGCAAGCGTTTAGGGACAACAGCTCCCATAAAGTAAGGTAGAATTGCTCTCAACAAATGTGCCTTTAGGGACAACGGCACTTATCATGTAAGTGACAAATCGCCCTCATAAACTTAGACTTTAGGGACAACGGATTTCATCATGCAAGTGACAATTGCTCTTGTCAAGTGTGCAAGCATTAGGGACAGCTGCTATCATCATGTAAAGGACAATTGCTCTCATCAAGTGAACAAGCGTTTAGGGACAACGGCTCCCATAATTGCTCTGAACAAGTGAGTCTTTAGGGACAACGGCTATTATCATGGAAGAGACAAATTGCCCTTATAAAGGTAGCCTTTAGAAACAACGGATCTTATCATGTAAGTGACAATAGCTCTTATCAAGTGTACAAGCATTAGAGACAACGGCTATCATCATGTAAAGGGTAATTGCTCTCATCAAGTGAGCAAGCGTTTAGGGACAACGGCTCCCATAATGTCAGGTACAATTGTTCTCAACAAGTGAGCCATTAAGGACAACGACTCTTATCATGGAAGAGACAAATTGCCCTTATAAAGGTAGCCTTTAGAGACAACGGATCTCATCATGTAAGTGACAATTGATCTTATCAAGTATGCAAGCATTTGGATCGATTGGTTGTGACTGGTTCTTACACGATTGCCTGTTTGGTGCATATTCGATCTATTGTTAGGGTTTAATCACCCTAGTTTCGTTGCATGGTGACACTTTTCATGGTGTTATTGATGTTACTTAGATGTTTTGTAAGGGGAACATGACATGAAGGTTGCAGGATGATATGTTGAAGAATGCTTGGATGTTCTTGCCTGGATTCTTCATGGAAGTTAAAGTGGACCACATTAGTGATATAGAAGGCTCAAGTACTTCTCTTGAGTAGTATTGTCATTTTTATGTACTTTGTCATAATATGTTTACTTTATTGTAAGTTATAGGAATGTTGTGTCATTCTTATATTCGAGTCTGTAAGTGTCCTAAGGGACTGAGTCGAGGGAAGTCACCCTCGTCCTTTGTACTTCAACGTTTTTTTGGATAATCTATTTTACCGGGGTGAATTAACCCTTTTACCCAAAAAAAACGGCTATCATCATGTAAAGGGCAATTGCTCTCATCAAGTGAGCAAGCGTTTAGGGACAACGGATCCCATAAAGTCAGGTACAATTGCTCTCAACAAGTGAGCCTTAAAGGACAACGGCTCTTATCATGGAAGAGACAAATTGCCCTTATAAAGGTAGCATTTAGAGACAACGGATCTCATCATGTAAGTGACAATTGCTCTTATCAAGTGTGGAAGCATTAGGGACAACGGCTATCATCATGTAAAGGCATTTGCTCTCATCAAGTAAGCAAGCGTTTAGGGACAACTGCTCCTATAAAGTCAGGAACAATTGCTCTCAACAAGTGAGCCTTTAGGGACAATGGCTCTTATCATGGAAGAGACAAATTGCCCTTATAAAGGTAGCCTTTAGAGACAACGGATCTCATCATGTAAGTGACAATTGCTCTTATCAAGTGTGCAAGCTTTAGGGACAACGGCTATCATCATGTAAAGGGCAATTGCTCTCATCAAGTGAGCAAGCGTTTAGGGACAATGGCTCCCATAAAGTCAGGTACAATTGCTCTAAACTAGTGAGCCTTTAGGGACAACGACTCTGATCATGGAAGAGACAAATTGCACTTATAAAGGTAGCCTTTAGAGACAACGGATCTCACCATGTAAGTGACAATTGCTCATTTCAAGTGTGAAAGCATTAGGGACAACAGCTATCATCAAGTAAAGGGCAATTGCTCTCATCAACTGAGCAAGCGTTTAGGGACAACGGCTCCCATTAAGTCTGGTATAATTGCTCTCAACAAGTGAGCCTTTAAGGACAACGACTCTTATCATGGAAGAGACACATTGCCCTTATAAAGGTAGCCTTTAGAGACAACGGATCTCATCATGTAAGTGACAATTGCTCTTATCAAATGCGGAAGCATTAGGGACAACGTCTATCATCATGTAAAGGGTAATTGCTCTCATCAAGTAAGCAAGCGTTTAGGGACAACAGCTCCCATAAAGTCAGGTACAATTGCTCTCAACAAGTGAGCCATTACGGACAACGACTCTTATCATGGAAGAGACAAATTGCGCTTATAAAGGTAGCCTTTAGAGACAACGGATCTCACCATGTAAGTGACAATTGCTCTTATCAAGTGTGCAAGCACTAGGGACAATGGCAATCATCATGTAAAGAGCAATTGCTCTCATCAACTGAGCAAGCGTTTAGGGACAACGGCTCCCATAAAGTCAGGTACAATTGCTCTCAACAAGTGAGCCTTTAGGGACAATGACTCTTATTATGGAAGAGATAAATTGCACTTATAAAGGTAGCCTTTAGAGACAACGGATCTCACCATGTAAGTGACAATTGCTCTTATCAAGTGTGAAAGCATTAGGGACAGCGGCTATCATCAAGTAAAGGGCAATTGCTCTCATCAACTGAGCAAGCGTTTAGGGACAACGGCTCCCATAAAGTCTGGTACAATTGCTCTCAACAAGTAAGGACAACGGCTCTTATCATGAAAGAGACACATTGCCCTGATAAAATAGAGACAACGGATCTCATCATGTAAGTGATAATTGCTCTTATCAAATGTGGAAGAATTATGGACAACGGCTATCATCATGTAAAGGGTAATTGCTCTCATCAACTAAGCAAGCGTTTAGAGACAACGGCGCCCAAAAAGTCAGGTACAATTGCTCTCAACAAGTGAGCCATTAAGGACAACGGCTCTTATCATGGAAGAGACAAATTGCCCTTATAAAGGTAGCCTTTAGAGACAACGGATCTCATCATGTAAGTGGCAATTGCTCTTATCAAGTGTGGAAGCATTATGGACAATGGCTATCATCATGTAAAGGGCAATTGCTCTCATCAAGTGAGCAAGCGTTTAGGGACAACGGCTCCCATAAAGTAAGGTAGAATTGCTCTCAACAAATGGGCCTTTAGGGACAACGGCACTTATCATGTAAGGGACAAATCGCCCTCATAAAGTTAGAATTTAGGGACAACGGATCTCATCATGCAAATGACAATTGCTCTTGTCAAGTGTGCAAGCATTAGGGACACGGCTCCCATAATTGCTCTCAACAAGTGAGTCTTTAGGGACAACGGCTCTTATCATGTAAGGGACAAATGGCCCTGATAAAGTTAGCCATTAGGGACAACGGGTCTCATCATGTAAGTGACAATTGCTCTTATCAAGTGTGCAAGCATTAGGGACAAAGGCTATCATCATGTAAAGGGCAATTGCTCTCATCAAGTGAGCAAGCGTTTAGGGACAACGGCTCCCATAAAGTCAGGTACAATTGCTCTTAACAAGTGAGCCTTTAGGGACAATGGCTCTTATCATGGAAGAGACAAATTACCCTTATAAAGGTAGCCTTTAGAGACAACGGATCTCGTCATGTAAGTGACAATAGCTCTTATCAAGTGTGCAAGCATTAGGGACAACGGCTATCATCATGTAAAGGGCAATTGCTCTCATCACGTGAGCAAGCGTTTAGGGACAACGGCTCCCATAAAGTCAGGTACAACTTCTCTCAACAAGTGAGCCTTTAAGGACAACGGCTCTTATCATGGAAGAGACAAATTGCCCTTATAAAGGTAGCCTTTAGAGATAACGGATCTCATCATGTAAGTCACAATTGCTCTTATCAAGTGTGCAAGCATTAGGGACAACGGCTATCATCATATAAAGGACAATTGCTCTCATCAAGTGAGCAAGCGTTTAGGGACAACGACTACCATAAAGTAAGGTACAATTGCTCTCAAGAAGTGAGTCTTTAGGGACAACGGCTCTTATCATGTAAGGGACAAATGGCCCTGATAAAGTTAGCCTTTAGGGACAACGGGTCTCATCATGTAAGTGACAATCGCTCTTATCAAGTGTGCAAGAATTAGGGACAAAGGCTATCATCATGTAAAGGGTAATTGCTCTCATCAAGTGAGCAAGCGTTTAGGGACAACGGCTCCCATAAAGTCAGGTACAATTGTTCTTAACAAGTGAGCCTTTAGGGACAATGGCTCTTATCATGGAAGACACAAATTGCCCTTATAAAGGTAGCCTTTAGAGACAACGGATCTCGTCATGTAAGTGACAATAGCTCTTATCAAGTGTGCAAGCATTAGGGACAACGGCTATCATCATGTAAAGGGCAATTGCTCTCATCAAGTGAGCAAGCGTTTAGGGACAACGGCTCCCATAAAGTCAGGTACACTTGCTCACAACAAGTGAGCCTTTAGGGACAACGGCTCTTATCATGGAAGAGACAAATTGCACTTACAAAGGTAGCCTTTAGAGACAACGGATCTCATCAGGTAAGTGACAATTGCTCATGTCAAGTGTACAAGCATTAGGGACAACGGCTATCATCATATAAACGACAATTGCTCTCACCATGTGAGCAAGCGTTTAGGGACAACGGCTACCATAAAGTAAGGTACAATTGCTCTCAACAAGTGAGTCTTTAGGGACAACGGCTCTTATCATAAAAGGGACAAATTGCCCTCATAAAATAATCCTTTAGAGACAACGGGTCTCATCATATAAGTGACAATTGCTCTTATCAAGTGTGCAAGCATTAGGGACAACGGCTATCATCATGTAAAGGGCAATTGCTCTCATCACGTGAGCAAGCGTTTAGGGACAACGGCTCCCATAAAGTCAGGTACAATTTCTCTCAACAAGTGAGCCTTTAAGGACAACGGCTCTTATCATGGAAGAGACAAATTGCCCTTATAAAGGTAGCCTTTAGAGACAACGGATCTCATCATGTAAGTGACAATTGATCTTATCAAGTATGCAAGCATTAGGGACAACGGCTATCATCATGTAACGGGCAATTGCTATCATCAAGTGAGCAAGCGTTTAGGGACAACGGCTCCCATAAAGTCAGGTACAATTGCTCTCAACAAGTGAGCATTTAGGGACAATGGCTCTTATCATGGAAGAGACAAATTGCCCTTATAAAGGTAGCCTTTAGAGACAACGGATCTCATCATGTAAGTCACAATTGCTCTTATCAAGTGTGCAAGCATTAGGGACAACGGCTATCATCATATAAAGGACAATTGCTCTCATCAAGTGAGCAAGCGTTTAGGGACAACGACTACCGTAAAGTAAGGTACAATTGCTCTCAACAAGTGAGTCTTTAGGGACAATGGCTCGTATCATATAAGGGATAAATTTCCCTCATAAAGTTAGCCTTTAGGGCCAACAGGTCTCATCATGTAAGTGAAAATTGCTCTTATCAAGTGTGCAAGCATTAGGGACAACGGCTATCATCATGTAAAGGGTAATTGCTCTCATCAAGTGAGCAAGCGTTTAGGGACAACGGCTCCCATAAAGTCAGGTACAACTGCTCTCAACAAGTGAGCCTTTAGGGACAACGGCTCTTATCATGGAAGACACAAATTGCCCTTATAAAGGTAGCCTTTAGAGACAACGGATCTCATCATGTAAGTGACAATTTCTCTTATCAAGTGTGCAAGCATTATGGACAACAGCTATCATCATGTAAAGGGCAATTGCTCTCATCAAGTGAGCAAGCGTTTAGGGACAACGGCTCCCATAAATTCAGGTACAATTGCTCACAACAAGTGAGCCTTTAAGGACAACGGCTCTTATCATGGAAGAGATAAATTGCCCATATAAAGGTAGCCTTCAGAGACAACGGATCTCATCATGTAAGTGACAATTGCTCTTATCAAGTGTGAAGCATTAGGGGCAACGGCTATCATCATGTAAAGGGCATTTGCTCTCATCAAGTGAGCAAGTGTTTAGGGACAACGGCTCCCATAAAGTCAGGAATAATTGCACTCAACAAGTGAGCCTTTAGGGACAATGGCTCTTATCATGGAAGAGACAAATTGCCCTTATAAAGGTAGCCTTTAGAGACAACGAATCTCATCATGTAAGTGACAATTGCTCTTATCAAGTGTGCAAGCATTAGGGACAACGGGATTTCCCTCTCTACACTTTTCTAATCGATCTCTATCAATTCTTTGATTTGAATACCTTATAACACTTCTACTCTTGTGGATTAATCTGAGTATTACTTCCCTTTAGTTGATTTATTATTTGGTTGAAGAATCTAGGTTGTTAGGGTTTCGGTTTTTTGATCATTATTAGGGAATCGATCTATATTTATTCTGGTTTCTTCATGCGATCTTGTTTCATCTGATTAAGTATGTAAGTCGGTTTGTTTATTATGGGTATATAATCCCTCTTTAGGGATTCGTGGCTTCTTTCTTTGGGGTTCTGTTCGTTGCTGGTTTTTTTAGGGTTTTTTATAGTTGGATCGTTTAGGGTTTATTGTTACATCGCTTTTAGGGTTTCTTTTCGAGTTCGTTGGTTTTTAATTTCCTGATTATCGTTTGGTTATTGCTGCTTGTTATGGCGTCGACTAATAAACCTACAAAACCCTCAATATCTCCAGATTCATCTCTAATCTCTAATGCACCTATTTTAAAGTCGATTTTGAGAAACAAAGGTGCTGCTTGTGTTATTAAACCACATGTTTCTGCTGAAGAGCTATTATCATCAGTTGGGCAAGAGGAAGGTTTAGAGGAGGATTTATTGAGGAGTGGCATTGCATCTAAGCTTAAGAATGTTGATGGTCCGATATTGAATAGGGATGGAAAGGTTTTGAAACCACATCGTGTGGTTAAATTCGCTGACCAAGATGATGTCATGTCCACGGATCAGAATAGGGAGGCTGGGAATGTTAAGGGTTCAAGTGGTACGACTTTGGATTCCATGGGTGATGCAAATCAGTTTTCTAGTGGTAAACGTATTTCGTTTGCAACTAAAGTGACTACTTCGATGGATTCAAGTCAGCCTACTGTTGTGGGAGTTAACAAGGGTGATAATGATAAGTCTTCTAGTGTTGTTGGTTCACAACAAGCTCCTAAACTTTCTTATGCGTCTATGTTTCAAACTAAGAACACTTTTAAATCTGTTAACATTTGTGAATTACGTAATGAGGAACGTGTGGAAGGAGCTCATGTTACAATTCCCTTGAAAGAGATTAATGATGTTTCGGCCAGATTTGCTCACACTCTTTACGGGTACTTTATTGGGAAACGGCTTGCATTCCCTATTGTGGAGAATTATGTTAAGAATACTTGGGCTAAGTTTGGATTAGAACGTGTCATGTTGAATAATGGTTTCTTTTTATTTCAATTTGCCACCAAGGAAGGCATGGATAATGTGTTAGAGACTGGACCGTGGTTGATTCGTTCTATTCCTATCTTCTTGAACATTTGGACGCCTAATACTACGCTTGCTAAGGAAGAGGTTACTTCAGCCCCCTTATGGGTGAAGTTACATAAGGTTCCAATTGTTGCTTATACGGAGGTGGGATTGAGCTTGATTACGACTCAAATTGGTAAACCTATCATGTTGGATTCGTATACTAGTACTATGTGTGTTAAGTCTTGGGGTCGAAATTCGTATGCTCGAGCTCTTATTGAGGTGTCTTCTATTAACAAGTTAATGGACCATGTGGTTGTAGCAATTCTGTTTCCTAATGGTTTAGGTCACTCTCTGGAACGTATTGAAATTGAATATGAATGGCAGCCTCCTAGGTGTGATGTGTGCAAAATTTTTGATCATGATGATTCTGTTTGTCCCAAGAAGGTTAAGCAATCTAATGTGAAGTCTACTGTTGATGATGAGGGTTTTGTGGAAGTTACGAAGCGTAAGGGTAAGGGTAAGGTGCAAACTCATGAGAAGGTTATTGATGGAGTTCGTTTTGCTAAACCTAAAGTTACTTTTAATTACCGATGGCAGCCGGTTTCTAAAACTAAAGGTGGGTCTAATGGAGCGTCGTCTTCTAAGGGTAATAGTACTAATAATGAATCTACTGGTCCTAAGGTAGGTGTGGAGATTGGTGCTTCATCTTCAAAGGCTCAAGATACTAATAATGATAAGAATGTGGAAGCTGGTCTTAATTCATCGGATAATCATGTTAATAGTGATATTTCAGCCTCTTCTAAGTATATTCATGATGATTTAAGTGATATTATGACTAAGAATTCTTTTGGTGCTTTAAGTGGTGATATGACTAGTTCTGAATTCGGATTTGAGGAGGATTTATCTCATGAGAATAAAGGGGTTCATGATGTGGATAGTGATACGGATAATGAGGTTGATGAGTATATTGAATGTGGTAATCGAAACACGGTCAAGAGTAATAAAAAGGAAGCAAGCACTTCCTCTAGTGATGTTCCTCATGTATAGTATCGCTTCTTGGAATATAAGGGGAATGAACCAATCCCCTAAACAAAATGAGGTTCGACAAGTTATTTGTGAGAATAAACTTTCTGTTTGTGCTATTCTTGAATCTCATGTTGCTTGTTCTCGGTTGGAAGGGCTTTGTAAGAAGGTTTTTAGGAGTTGGAATTGGACTTCTAATGGTCAATTGTGTTCGAAAGGTTCTCGCATCGTTTTGGGCTGGAATCAAGAGGTTGTTGATTTAAACGTGGTTACTGTGGATGATCAAGTTATACATACTTGTATTCGATTAAAAATTGACAAGAAAGAGCTGTTTTGTTCTTTTATATATGCTCATAACCGTTATACTCATAGGCGTCCTCTTTGGCAGAATTTAATGGTTCATAAGCAATATGTTAGGAACCGTGCTTGGTGTCTTCTAGGTGATTTTAATTCTGCTCTTAACTTGGAAGATAAAGTGGAGGGTTCTTCTGTGATTGATATTGCTATGAGAGAGTTTAAGGAGTGTGTTGAGGAGATTGAAGTTTTTGACGTCAATCGTTCCGGGTTGCAATTCACTTGGAACCAGAAACCTAGAGGGGTGGATGGTACTCTAAAGAAGATTGATCGTATTATGGCTAATCTTCAATGCATGGATGGTTTCGTTGGTGCTCATGCCATTTTTCAGCCGTATCGTATTTCAGACCATTCTCCGGCTATCCTCACTATTCCTACTTCTCATAAGTTTCAACCAAGGCCTTTTAAGTTTTTTAATATTCTGGTTACTAATTCTAAGTTTAATGAGCAGGTGAAGGAGTGTTGGAGCGTGGCTCAAAGTGGTTTTTATATGTACCAGGTTGTGAGCAAGCTTAAATTGCTGAAAAAGCCGCTTCGTAAAATGCTATTTAATGAAGGGAATATTCATGAGAAAGTCATTAGACTTTGTCATGAGTTAGATACTGTTCAACATGCTTTAGATGCGGATCCTTTTAATATTTCTATTCGAGAAGAGGAGGCTTGTTATCTTAATGCTTATAATGATGCTATTTTAATAGAGGAACAGTTT
Source organism: Artemisia argyi (assembly GCA_030686995.1). Classification (NCBI taxonomy): domain Eukaryota; kingdom Viridiplantae; phylum Streptophyta; class Magnoliopsida; order Asterales; family Asteraceae; genus Artemisia; species Artemisia argyi. The sequence goes on along the minus strand of JARVZY010001914.1, from coordinate 21,625 downwards.
CTGAAACAAAAAGCTAAGGTTGAATGGCTCCGGGTTGGGGACTCTAATTCGGCTTATTTTCATAAAGTGGTGAAGAGCCGGAAAGCTAGAAGTCGAATTGATGTGATCAGCAATAGTGATGGGGTTCGGTTTGATGGAGAGGAGGTCCCTAATGCTTTCGTTAGTCATTATGCTTCGTTTCTCGGGCAAGAGGGGTATACGGTTCTGCTTGATAATCATGATCTTTTTATGTCTTCTCTTGATCCTATTGTTGCTCAGGATATGGTTCGGGATGTTTCCAAGCAAGAAGTCAAAGATGCGTTATTTTCTATGGGGGATGACAAATCTCCTGGTCCGGATGGGTACACTGCGGCTTTCTTTAAAGGGGCTTGGGATATTGTGTCATCGGATGTTACTAAGGCAGTTCAGGAATTCTTCACGAATGGTAAGCTTTTGAAGGAAGTGAACCACACTATTATTGCTCTTCTTCACAAGGTCACTTCTCCATCTCGGATTAATGATTTTAGGCCTATTTCTTGCTGCAATGTGTTATTTAAATGTATTAGCAAGATTATTGCTAACCGTATCAAGAATAGTTTAACTTCCTTAGTGAGTTTGAATCAATCAGCTTTTGTTCCGGGAAGGAGGATCTCGGATAATATTCTTCTTACTCAAGAGATTATGCATAACTATCATGTTGATCGGGGTCCGGCTAGGTGTGCTTTTAAAGTTGACATTCAGAAGGCATATGATACGGTTGATTGGAATTTCTTACGGCAAATTCTGATTGGTTTTGGGTTTCATAACCGTATGATTAGTTGGATTATGGAATGTGTGACATCGACTTCATTTTCTATTAGTGTGAATGGTTCTTTGCATGGATATTTTAAGGGTAAGAGGGGTCTTCGGCAAGGTGATCCGTTATCGCCTTATCTTTTTACTCTTGTTATGGAGGTTCTTACTCTTATATTACGGAGGCGGGTTCGCAATTCTGAGCTATTTACATTTCATCATCATTGCTCTAACCTAAATATCATTAATTTGTGTTTTGCTGATGATCTTTTTCTTTTTGCTCATGGTGATGTTGAATCGGCTAGAGTTATTATGGAGGCGTTGGATGAGTTCAAACATGTTTCTGGCCTTACTCCAAGTTTGCCTAAGAGCACTGCTTATTTTTGTAATGTTCGTAACCATGTCAAGCTTGCTATTTTACAGGTGATTCCGTTTGTTGAAGGGAGCCTTCCTGTTAAGTATTTGGGTGTTCCTTTGGTTACTACTAGGTTGATTTTTAGAGATTGCAAGGAGTTGGTTGAGAGGTTGACTAATCGTATTAATGATTGGAAGAATAAATCTCTTTCTTTTGCTGGTAGGCTTCAACTTATTCAATCTCTGCTGTCTTCTATGCATATTTATTGGGCTTCGGTGTTTATCCTTCCTTCACGCATTATTCTTGATCTAGAACAGCTTATGAGGAGTTTTTTGTGGGGTAATGGTAAGGGTAAATCTAAAATTGCATGGGAAGTTGTTTGTCTTCCTAAACAAGAAGGTGGGCTTGGGATTCGGAGGCTGGATACGTTTAATAATGCGTTGATCTCTACACATATTTGGAGTATTGTAACTGGTAAGGAGTCCCTTTGGGTTAGGTGGATTCACTCTTATAAGCTTAGAGGGCGTAATTTTTGGGATATTCCTTGTCGTGGTAATATGACATGGAGTTGGCGTAAAATTCTCCAGCTTAGACCCCTTGTTCGCCAATTTATATGGTATAAATTAGGTGATGGTTCCAAGGTTTCTGCATGGTTTGATTCATGGTGTTTGCTTAGTCCTATTGCTCGTATTATTTCTCAACGTGATATTCACCGGGCTGGTTTTAACACAAATACTACTGTTCGGGAGATTATTTCTTCTAATGGGTGGGCTTGGCCGAATGATTGGATGGTTCATTATCCCATTATTGGTACTATTTCTGTTCCTCAGTTGGTTGATAATTTGGAGGATTCGTTATGGTGGCGTTCTAGTGATGGGATGTTTAGACCGTTTTCAGTTTCTTTGGTTTGGGATTGCATTCGGTTTCGGGATATTAATGTTGATTGGTATCACCTGGTATGGTTTTCTCATCGGATTCCAAGACATGCATTTCATCTGTGGTTAGTTATGAAAAGGCGGTTACGGACTCAAGATTTGATTAGGCATCATGTGACTTATCAAGCGGACCCGTTGTTGTGTCCTCTTTGTAGGATGCAACCTGATTCTCATGACCATCTTTTCTTTGAGTGTTCGTATTCTATGCAGGTTTGGAGCTCGTTGAAGTTGTATGCTGGTTTTAGCTCGTTGCCTTCGTCGTTGGATGATATTGTTAATTCTCTTATTGTGGCGGCTAAATCTAGGTCGGTTCGGAGTGTTGTTTCTAAGCTTTTATTTGCTGCTACTTATTTTATATGGCAAGAAAGGAACAGCCGGATTTTCAAGAAGCAATTTAGATCAGAAGCTCAAGTTATTGATGTTATCAAGTCCACGGTTCGGTTGAAGCTTCTCACGTGCATGTTTAAGAAGACGACGAACGTGGTTGATCTTGTTCGTGTGTGGAAGTTGCCCCCTTCTCTTATGCATCATTGATGTCGTGGTTTTCTTTTGAGTTTGGGTCGTTGCTTGTTGATGTGTTCTCTTTGGAAGTTGCTTGGGGCATGGTGGATTGTTCGTTGGAGATTCAAGTGAGAGCTGTACTCTTTTTTCCCCACTCCAAGGTTTTTCCCACGGGTTTTTTCTTGGAGAGGTTTTTAAGGAGACAGTCTCATTTGATTCATCAATCTCCTTCGAAGCAGCGTGGTGATAAGTGTGGTGATTCATGTTTCATTCGGTGGAGGTTTCCTATTGGAGTTCTAGTTATTGTATGTTTTTAGTTTTTTCGCTTTGTAGCATGTCACAAGCATTTAGTTGGTAGTGGTTGTTCAAGCGATTGCTTGAGGTTAATGTGGTACTTCTGCCACATTCCATTGTACTTAAACTGTTTATGTGATTAATATATTTTGCCAGGGTGAATCCCTTTTACCCAAAAAAAAGCATTAGGGACAACGGCTATCATCATGTAAAGGGCAATTGCTCTCATCAAGTGAGCAAGCATTTAGGGACAACGGCTCCCATAAAGTCAGGTACAATTGCTCTCAACAAGTGAGCCTTTAGGGACAACGACTCTTATCAAGGAAGAGACAAATTGCACTTATATAGGTAGCCTTTAGAGACAACGGATCTCACCATGTAAGTGACAATTGCTCTTATCAAGTGTGCAAGCATTAGGGACAACGGCTATCATCATGTAAAGGGCAATTGCTCTCTTCAACTGAGCAAGCGTTTAGGGACAACGGCTCCCATAAAGTCAGGTACAATTGCTCTCAACAAGTGAGCCTTAAAGGACAACGGCTCTTATCATGGAAGAGACAAATCGCCCTTATAAAGGTAGCCTTTAGAGACAACGGATCTCATCATGTAAGTGACAATTGTTCTTATCAAGTGTGGAAGCATTAGAGACAACGACTATCATCATGCAAAGGGCAATTGCTCTCATCAAGTGAGCAAGCGTTTAGGGACAACGGCTCCCATAAAGTCAGGTACAATTGCTCTCAACAAGTGAGCCTTTAGGGAAACCGACTCTTATAATATAAGGGACATATTGCCCTCATAAAGTTAACCTTTAGGGACAACGGGTCTCATCATGTAAGTGACAATTGCTCTTATCAAGTGTGCAAGCATTAAGGACAACGGCTATCATCATGTAAAGGGCAATTGCTCTCATGAAGTGAGCAAGCGTTTAGGGACAACGGCTCCCATAAAGTCAGGTACAATTGCTCTCAACAAGTAAGCCTTAAAGGACAACGGCTCTTATCATGGAAGAGACAAATTACCCTTATAAAGGTTGCCTTTAGAGACAACGGATCTCATCATGTAAGTGGTAATTGCTCTTATCAAGTGTGGAAGCATTATGGACAATGGCTATCATCATGTAAAGGGAAATTGCTCACATCAAGTAAGCAAGCGTTTAGGGACAACGGCTCCCATAAAGTAAGGTAGAATTGCTCTCAACAAATGGGCCTTTAGGGACAACGGCACTTATCATGTAAGGGAAAAATCGCCCTCATAAAGTTAGACTTTAGGGACAACGGATCTCATCCTGCAAGTGACAATTGCTCTTGTCAAGTGTGCAAGCATTAGGGACAACGGCTCCCATAATATCTCTCAACAAGTGAGTCTTTAGGGACAACGGCTCTTATCATGTAAGGGACAAATGGCCCTGATAAAGTTAGCCTTTAGGGACAACGGGTCTCATCATGTAAGTGACAATTGCTCTTATCAAGTGTGCAAGCATTAGGGACAAAGGCTATCATCATGTAAAGGGCAATTGCTCTCATCAAGTGAGCAAGCGTTTAGGGGCAACGGCTCCCATAAAGTCAAGTACAATTGCTCTTAACGAGTGAGCCTTTAGGGACAACGTCTCTTATCATGGAAGAGACAAATTGCCCTTATAAAGGTAGCCTTTAGAGACAACGGATCTCATCATGTAAGTGACAATAGCTCTTATCAAGTTTGCAAGCATTAGGGACAATGGCTATCATCATGTAAAGGGCAATTGCTCTCATCAAGTGAGCAAGCGTTTAGGGACAACGGCTCCCACAAAGTCAGGTACAATTGCTCTCAACAAGTGAGCCTTTAGGGACAACGGCTCTTATCATGGAAGAGTCAAATTGCACTAATAAAGGTAGCCCTTAGAGACAACGGATCTCATCAGGTAAGTGACAATTGCTCATGTCAAGTGTGCAAGCATTAGGGACAACGGCTATCATCATATAAAGGACAATTGCTCTCATCATTTGAGCAAGCGTTTAGGGACAACGGCTACCATAAAGTGAGGTACAATTGCTCTCAACAAGTGAGTCTTTAGAGACAACGGCTCTTATCATATAAGGGACAAATTGCCCTCATAAAATTATCCTTTAGAGACAACGGGTCTCATCATATAAGTGACAATTGCTCTTATCAAGTGTGCAAGCATTAGGGACAACGGCTATCATCATGTAAAGGGCAATTGCTCTCATCACGTGAGCAAGCGTTTAGGGACAACGGCTCCCATAAAGTCAGGTACAATTGCTCTCAACAAGTAAGCCTTTGAGGACAACGGCTCTTATCATGGAAGAGACAAATTGCCCTTATAAAGGTAGCCTTTAGAGACAACAGATCTCATCATGTAAGTGACAATTGATCTTATCAAGTATGCAAGCATTAGGGACAACGGCTATCATCATGTAAAGGGCAATTGCTCTCATCAAGTGAGCAAGCGTTTAGGGACAACGGCTCCCATAAATTCAGGTACAATTGCTCTCAACAAGTGAGCCTTTAGGGACAACGGCTCTTATCATGGAAGAGACAAATTGCCCTTATAAAGGTAGCCTTTAGAGACAACGGATCTCATCATGTAAGTCACAATTTCTCTTATCAAGTGTGCAAGCATTAGGGACAACGGCTATCATCATATAAAGACAATTGCTCTCATCAAGTGAGCAAGCGTTTAGAGACAACGACTACCATAAAGTAAGGTACAATTGCTCTCAACAAGTGAGTCTTTAGGGACAATGGCTCGTATCATATAAGGGACAAATTGCCCTCATAAAGTTAGCCTTTAGGGCCAACGGGTCTCATCATGTAAGTGACAATTGCTCTTATCAAGTGTGCAAGAATTAGGGACAACGGCTATCATCATGTAAAGGGCAATTGCTCTCATCAAGTGAGCAAGCGTTTAGGGACAACGGCTCCCATAAAGTCTGGTACAATTGCTCTCAACAAGTGAGCCTTTAGGGACAGTGGCTCTTATCATGGAAGACACAAATTGCCTTTATAAAGGTAGCCTTTAGAGACAACGGATCTCATCAAGTAAGTGACAATTGCTCTTATCAAGTGTGCAAGCATTAGGGACAACAACTATCATCATGTAAAGGGCAATTGCTCTCATCAAGTGAGCAAGCGTTTAGGGACAATGGCTCCCATAAAGTCAGGTACAATTGCTCTCAACAAGTGAGCCTTTAAGGACAACGGCTCTTATCATGGAAGAGACAAATTGCCCTTATAAAGGTAGCCTTTAGAGACAACGGATCTCATCATGTAAGTGACAATTGTTCTTATCAAGTGTGGAAGCATTAGAGACAACGACTATCATAATGCAAAGGGCAATTGCTCTCATCAAGTGAGCAAGCGTTTAGGGACAACGGCTCCCATAAAGTTAGGTACAATTGCTCTCAACAAGTGAGCCTTTAGGGAAACCGACTCTTATAATATAAGGGACAAATTGCCCTCATAAAGTTAACCTTTAGGGACAACGGGTCTCATCATGTAAGTGACAATTGCTCTTATCAAGTGTGCAAGCATTAAGGACAACGGCTATCATCATGTAAAGGGCAATTGCTCTTATGAAGTGAGCAAGCGTTTAGGGACAACGGCTCCCCTAATGTCAGGTACAATTGCTCTCAACAAGTAAGCCTTAAAGGACAACGGCTCTTATCATCGAAGAGACAAATTGCCCTTATAAAGGTATCCTTTAGAGACAACGGATCTCATCATGTAAGTGGCAATTGCTCTTATCAAGTGTGGAAGCATTATGGACAATGGCTATCATCATGTAAAGGGCAATTGCTCACATCAAGAGAGCAAGCGTTTAGGGACAACGGCTCCCATAAAGTAAGGTAGAATTGCTCTCAACAAATGGGCCTTTAGGGACAACGGCACTTATCATGTAAGGGACAAATCACCCTCATAAAGTTAGACTTTAGGGACAACGGATCTCATCCTGCAAGTGACAATTACTCTTGTCAAGTGTGCAAGCATTAGGGACAACGGCTCCCATAATATCTCTCAACAAGTGAGTCTTTAGGGACAACGGCTCTTATCATGTAAGGGACAAATGGCCCTGATAAAGTTAGCCTTTAGGGACAACGGGTCTCATCATGTAAGCGACAATTGCTCTTATCAAGTGTGCAAGCATTAAGGACAAAGACTTTCATCATGTAAAGGGTAATTGCTCTCATCAAGTGAGCAAGCGTTTAGGGGCAACGGCTCCCATAAAGTCAGGTACAATTGCTCTTAACAAGTGAGCCTTTAGGGACAACGTCTCTTATCATGGAAGAGATAAATTGCCCTTATAAAGGTAGCCTTTAGAGACAACGGATCTCATCATGTAAGTGACAATAGCTCTTATCAAGTTTGCAAGCATTAGGGACAACGGCTATCATCATGTAAAGGGCAATTGCTCTCATCAAGTGAGCAAGCGTTTAGGGACAACGGCTCCCACAAAGTCAGGTACAATTGCTCTCAACAAGTGAGCCTTTAGGGACAACGGCTCTTATCATGGAAGAGTCAAATTGCACTTATAAAGGTAGCCTTTAGAGACAACGGATCTCATCAGGTAAGTGACAATTGCTCATGTCAAGTGTGCAAGCATTAGGGACAACGGCTATCATCATATAAAGGACAATTGCTCTCATCATTTGAGCAAGCGTTTAGGGACAACGGCTACCATAAAGTGAGGTACAATTGCTCTCAACAAGTGAGTGATTAGGGACAACGGCTCTTATCATATAAGGGACAAATTGCCCTCATAAAATTATCCTTTAGAGACAACGGGTCTCATCATATAAGTGACAATTGCTCTTATCAAGTGTGCAAGCATTAGGGACAACGGCTATCATCATGTAAAGGGCAATTGCTCTCATCACGTGAGCAAGCGTTTAGGGACAACGGCTCCCATAAAGTCAGGTACAATTGCTCTCAACAAGTAAGCCTTTAAGGACAACGGCTCTTATCATGCAAGAGACAAATTGCCCTTATAAAGGTAGCCTTTAGAGACAACGGATCTCATCATGTAAGTCACAATTGCTCTTATCAAGTGTGCAAGCATTAGGGACAACGGCTATCATCATATAAAGACAATTGCTCTCATCAAGTGAGCAAGCGTTTAGAGACAACGACTACCATAAAGTAAGGTACAATTGCTCTCAAGAAGTGAGTCTTTAGGGACAATGGCTCGTATCATATAAGGGACAAATTGCCCTCATAAAGTTAGCCTTTAGGGCCAACGGGTCTCATCATGTAAGTGACAATTGCTCTTATCAAGTGTGCAAGAATTAGGGACAACGGCTATCATCATGTAAAGGGCAATTGCTCTCATCAAGTGAGCAAGCGTTTAGGGACAACGGCTCCCATAAAGTCTGGTACAATTGCTCTCAACAAGTGAGCCTTTAGGGACAGTGGCTCTTATCCTGGAAGACACAAATTGCCTTTATAAAGGTAGCCTTTAGAGACAACGGATCTCATTAAGTAAGTGACAATTGCTCTTATCAAGTGTGCAAGCATTAGGGACAACAACTATCATCATGTAAAGGGCAATTGCTCTCATCAAGTGAGCAAGCGTTTAGGGACAATGGCTCCCATAAAGTCAGGTACAATTGCTCTCAACAAGTGAGCCTTTAAGGACAACGGCTCTTATCATGGAAGAGACAAATTGCCCTTATAAAGGTAGCCTTTAGAGACAACGGATCTCATCATGTAAGTGACAATTGTTCTTATCAAGTGTGGAAGCATTAGAGACAACGACTATCATAATGCAAAGGGCAATTGCTCTCATCAAGTGAGCAAGCGTTTAGGGACAACGGCTCCCATAAAGTTAGGTACAATTGCTCTCAACAAGTGAGCCTTTAGGGAAACCGACTCTTATAATATAAGGGACAAATTGCCCTCATAAAGTTAACCTTTAGGGACAACGGGTCTCATCATGTAAGTGACAATTGCTCTTATCAAGTGTGCAAGCATTAAGGACAACGGCTATCATCATGTAAAGGGCAATTGCTCTTATGAAGTGAGCAAGCGTTTAGGGACAACGGCTCCCCTAATGTCAGGTACAATTGCTCTCAACAAGTAAGCCTTAAAGGACAACGGCTCTTATCATCGAAGAGACAAATTGCCCTTATAAAGGTATCCTTTAGAGACAACGGATCTCATCATGTAAGTGGCAATTGCTCTTATCAAGTGTGGAAGCATTATGGACAATGGCTATCATCATGTAAAGGGCAATTGCTCACATCAAGAGAGCAAGCGTTTAGGGACAACGGCTCCCATAAAGTAAGGTAGAATTGCTCTCAACAAATGGGCCTTTAGGGACAACGGCACTTATCATGTAAGGGACAAATCACCCTCATAAAGTTAGACTTTAGGGACAACGGATCTCATCCTGCAAGTGACAATTACTCTTGTCAAGTGTGCAAGCATTAGGGACAACGGCTCCCATAATATCTCTCAACAAGTGAGTCTTTAGGGACAACGGCTCTTATCATGTAAGGGACAAATGGCCCTGATAAAGTTAGCCTTTAGGGACAACGGGTCTCATCATGTAAGCGACAATTGCTCTTATCAAGTGTGCAAGCATTAAGGACAAAGACTTTCATCATGTAAAGGGTAATTGCTCTCATCAAGTGAGCAAGCGTTTAGGGGCAACGGCTCCCATAAAGTCAGGTACAATTGCTCTTAACAAGTGAGCCTTTAGGGACAACGTCTCTTATCATGGAAGAGATAAATTGCCCTTATAAAGGTAGCCTTTAGAGACAACGGATCTCATCATGTAAGTGACAATAGCTCTTATCAAGTTTGCAAGCATTAGGGACAACGGCTATCATCATGTAAAGGGCAATTGCTCTCATCAAGTGAGCAAGCGTTTAGGGACAACGGCTCCCACAAAGTCAGGTACAATTGCTCTCAAAAAGTGAGCCTTTAGGGACAACGGCTCTTATCATGGAAGAGTCAAATTGCACTTATAAAGGTAGCCTTTAGAGACAACGGATCTCATCAGGTAAGTGACAATTGCTCATGTCAAGTGTGCAAGCATTAGGGACAACGGCTATCATCATATAAAGGACAATTGCTCTCATCATTTGAGCAAGCGTTTAGGGACAACGGCTACCATAAAGTGAGGTACAATTGCTCTCAACAAGTGAGTGATTAGGGACAACGGCTCTTATCATATAAGGGACAAATTGCCCTCATAAAATTATCCTTTAGAGACAACGGGTCTCATCATATAAGTGACAATTGCTCTTATCAAGTGTGCAAGCATTAGGGACAACGGCTATCATCATGTAAAGGGCAATTGCTCTCATCACGTGAGCAAGCGTTTAGGGACAACGGCTCCCATAAAGTCAGGTACAATTGCTCTCAACAAGTAAGCCTTTAAGGACAACGGCTCTTATCATGCAAGAGACAAATTGCCCTTATAAAGGTAGCCTTTAGAGACAACGGATCTCATCATGTAAGTCACAATTGCTCTTATCAAGTGTGCAAGCATTAGGGACAACGGCTATCATCATATAAAGACAATTGCTCTCATCAAGTGAGCAAGCGTTTAGAGACAACGACTACCATAAAGTAAGGTACAATTGCTCTCAAGAAGTGAGTCTTTAGGGACAATGGCTCGTATCATATAAGGGACAAATTGCCCTCATAAAGTTAGCCTTTAGGGCCAACGGGTCTCATCATGTAAGTGACAATTGCTCTTATCAAGTGTGCAAGAATTAGGGACAACGGCTATCATCATGTAAAGGGCAATTGCTCTCATCAAGTGAGCAAGCGTTTAGGGACAACGGCTCCCATAAAGTCTGGTACAATTGCTCTCAACAAGTGAGCCTTTAGGGACAGTGGCTCTTATCCTGGAAGACACAAATTGCCTTTATAAAGGTAGCCTTTAGAGACAACGGATCTCATTAAGTAAGTGACAATTGCTCTTATCAAGTGTGCAAGCATTAGGGACAACAACTATCATCATGTAAAGGGCAATTGCTCTCATCAAGTGAGCAAGCGTTTAGGGACAATGGCTCCCATAAAGTCAGGTACAATTGCTCTCAACAAGTGAGCCTTTAAGGACAACGGCTCTTATCATGGAAGAGACAAATTGCCCTTATAAAGGTAGCCTTTAGAGACAACGGATCTCATCATGTAAGTGACAATTGTTCTTATCAAGTGTGGAAGCATTAGAGACAACGACTATCATCATGTAAAGGGCAATTGCTCTCATCAAGTGAGCAAGCGTTTAGGGAAACCGACTCTTATAATATAAGGGACAAATTGCCCTCATAAAGTTAACCTTTAGGGACAACGGGTCTCATCATGTAAGTGACAATTGCTCTTATCAAGTGTGCAAGCATTAAGGACAACGGCTATCATCATGTAAAGGGCAATTGCTCTCATGAAGTGAGCAAGCGTTTAGGGACAACGGCTCCCCTAAAGTCAGGTACAATTGCTCTCAACAAGTAAGCCTTAAAGGACAACGGCTCTTATCATCGAAGAGACAAATTGCCCTTATAAAGGTATCCTTTAGAGACAACGGATCTCATCATGTAAGTGGCAACTGCTCTTATCAAGTGTGGAAGCATTATGGACAATGGCTATCATCACGTAAAGGGCAATTGCTCACATCAAGTGAGCAAGCGTTTAGGGACAACGGCTCCCATAAAGTAAGGTAGAATTGCTCTCAACAAATGGGCCTTTAGGGACAACGGCACTTATCATGTAAGGGACAAATCGCCCTCATAAAGTTGGACTTTAGGGACAACGGATCTCATCCTGCAAGTGACAATTGCTCTTGTCAAGTGTGCAAGCATTAGGGACAACGGCTCCCATAATATCTCTCAACAAGTGAGTCTTTAGGGACAACGGCTCTTATCATGTAAGGGACAAATGGCCCTGATAAAGTTAGCCTTTAGGGACAACGGGTCTCATCATGTAAGCGACAATTGCTCTTATCAAGTGTGCAAGCATTAGGGACAAAGACTTTCATCATGTAAAGGGTAATTGCTCTCATCAAGTGAGCAAGCGTTTAGGGGCAACGGCTCCCATAAAGTCAGGTACAATTGCTCTTAACAAGTGAGCCTTTAGGGACAACGTCTCTTATCATGGAAGAGATAAATTGCCCTTATAAAGGTAGCCTTTAGAGACAACGGATCTCATCATGTAAGTGACAATAGCTCTTATCAAGTTTGCAAGCATTAGGGACAACGGCTATCATCATGTAAAGGGCAATTGCTCTCATCAAGTGAGCAAGCGTTTAGGGACAACGGCTCCCACAAAGTCAGGTACAATTGCTCTCAACAAGTGAGCCTTTAGGGACAACGGCTCTTATCATGGAAGAGTCAAATTGCACTTATAAATGTTGCCTTTAGAGACAACGGATCTCATCAGGTAAGTGACAATTGCTCATGTCAAGTGTGCAAGCATTAGGGACAACGGCTATCATCATATAAAGGACAATTGCTCTCATCATTTGAGCAAGCGTTTAGGGACAACGGCTACCATAAAGTGAGGTACAATTGCTCTCAACAAGTGAGTCTTTAGGGACAACGGCTCTTATCATATAAGGGACAAATTGCCCTCATAAAATTATCCTTTAGAGACAACGGGTCTCATCATATAAGTGACAATTGCTCTTATCAAGTGTTCAAGCAATAGGGACAACGGCTATCATCATGTAAAGGGCAATTGCTCTCATCACGTGAGCAAGCGTTTAGGGACAACAGCTCCCATAAAGTCAGGTACAATTGCTCTCAACAAGAAAGCCTTTAAGGACAACGGCTCTTATCATGGAAGAGACAAATTGCCCTTATAAAGGTAGCCTTTAGAGACAACAGATCTCATCATGTAAGTGACAATTGATTTTATCAAGTATGCAAGCATTAGGGACAACGACTATCATCATGTAAAGGGCAATTGCTCTCATCAAGTGAGCAAGCGTTTAGGGACAACGGCTCCCATAAAGTCAGGTACAATTGCTCTCAACAAGTGAGCCTTTAGGGACAACGGCTCTTATCATGGAAGAGACAAATTGCCCTTATAAAGGTAGCCTTTAGAGACAACGGATCTCATCATGTAAGTCACAATTGCTCTTATCAAGTGTGCAAGCATTAGGGACAACGGCTATCATCATATAAAGGACAATTGCTCTCATCAAGTAAGCAAGCGTTTAGAGACAACGACTACCATAAAGTAAGGTACAATTGCTCTCAACAAGTGAGTCTTTAGGGACAACGGCTCGTATCATATAAGGGACAAATTGCCCTCATAAAGTTAGCCTTTAGGGCCAACGGGTCTCATCATGTAAGTGACAATTGCTCTTATCAAGTGTGCAAGCATTAGGGACAACGGCTATCATCATGTAAAGGGCAATTGCTCTCCTCAAGTGAGAAAGCGTTTAGGGACAACGGCTCCCATAAAATCTGGTACAATTGCTCTCAACAAGTGAGCCTTTAGGGACAGTGGCTCTTATCATGGAAGACACAAATTGCCTTTATAAAGGTAGCCTTTAGAGACAACGGATCTCATCAACTAAGTGACCATTGCTCTTATCAAGTGTGCAAGCATTAGGGACAACAACTATCATCATGTAAAGGGCAATTGCTCTCATCAAGTGAGCAAGCGTTTAGGGACAACGGCTCCCATAAATTCAGGTACAATTGCTCACAACAAGTGAGCCTTTAAGGACAACGGCTCTTATTATGGAAGAGATAAATTGCCAATATAAAGGTAGCCTTTAGAGACAACGGATCTCATCATGTAAGTGACAATTGCTCTTATCAAGTGTGAAACATGAGGGACAACGGCTATCATCATGTAAAGGGCATTTGCTCTCATCAAGTGAGCAAGCGTTTAGGGACAACGGCTCCCATAAAGTCAGGAACAATTGCACTCAACAAGTGAGCCTTTATGGACAATAGCTCTTCTCATGGAAGAGACAAATTGCCCTTATAAAGGTAACCTTTAGAGACAACGGATCTCATCATGTAAGTGACAATTGCTCTTATCTAGTGTGCAAGCATTAGGGACAACGGCTATCATCATGTAAAGGGCAATTGCTCTTATCAAGTGAGCAAGCATTTAGGGACAACGGCTCCCATAAAGTCAGGTACAATTGCTCTCAACAAGTGAGCCTTTAGGGACAACGACTCTTATCAAGGAAGAGACAAATTGCCCTTATAAAGGTAGCCTTTATAGACAGCGGAACTCATCATGTAAGTGACAATTGCTCTTATAAAGTGTGGAAGCATTAGGGACAACGGCTATCAACATGTAAAGGGCATTTGCTCTCATCAAGTGAGCAAGCGTTTTGGGACAACGGCTCCCATAAAGTCAGGAACAATTGCTCTCAACAAGTGAGCCTTTAGGGACAACGACTCTTATCATGGAAGAGACAAATTGCCCTTATAAAGGTAGCCTTTAGAGACAACGGATCTCATCATGTAAGTGACAATTGCTCTTATCAAGTGTGCAAGCATTAGGGACAACGGCTATCATCATATAAAGGACAATTGTTCTCATCAAGTGAGCAAGCTTTTAGGGACAACGGCTACCATAAAGTAAGGTACAATTGCTCACAACAAGTGAGTCTGTAGGGACAACGGCTCGTATCATATAAGGGACAAATTTCCCTCATAAAGTTAGCCTTTACGGACAACGGGTCTCATCATGTAAGTGACAATTGCTCTTATCAAGTGTGCAAGCATTAGGGACAATGGCTATCATCATGTAAAGGGCAATTGCTCTCATCAAATGAGCAAGCGTTTAGGGACAACGACTCCCATAAAGTCAGGTACAATTGCTCTCAACAAGTGAGCCTTTAGGGACAACGGCTCTTATCATGGAAGAGAGAAATTGCCCTTATAAAGGTATCCTTTAGAGACAACGGATCTCATCATGTAAGTGGCAATTGCTCTTATCAAGTGTGGAAGCATTATAGACAATGGCTATCATCATGTAAAGGGCAATTGCTCACATCAAGTGAGCAAGCGTTTAGGGACAACGGCTCCCATAAAGTAAGGTAGAATTGCTCTCAACAAATGGGCCTTTAGGGACAACGGCACTTATCATGTAAGGGACAAATCACCCTCATAAAGTTAGACTTTAGGGACAACGGATCTCATCCTGCAAGTGACAATTACTCTTGTCAAGTGTGCAAGCATTAGGGACAACGGCTCCCATAATATCTCTCAACAAGTGAGTCTTTAGGGACAATGGCTCTTATCATGTAAGGGACAAATGGCCCTGATAAAGTTAGCCTTTAGGGACAACGGGTCTCATCATGTAAGTGACAATTGCTCTTATCAAGTGTGCAAGCATTAGGGACAAAGGCTTTCATCATGTAAAGGGTAATTGCTCTCATCAAGTGAGCAAGCGTTTAGGGGCAACGGCACCCATAAAGTCAGGTACAATTGCTCTTAACAAGTGAGCCTTTAGGGACAACGTCTCTTATCATGGAAGAGATAAATTGCCCTTATAAAGGTAGCCTTTAGAGACAACGGATCTCATCATGTAAGTGACAATAGCTCTTATCAAGTTTGCAAGCATTAGGGACAACGGCTATCATCATGTAAAGGGCAATTGCTCTCATCAAGTGAGCAAGCGTTTAGGGACAACGGCTCTCACAAAGTCAGGTACAATTGCTCTCAACAAGTGAGCCTTTAGGGACAACGGCTCTTATCATGGAAGAGTCAAATTGCACTTATAAAGGTAGCCTTTAGAGACAACGGATCTCATCAGGTAAGTGACAATTGCTCATGTCAAGTGTGCAAGCATTAGGGACAACGGCTATCATCATATAAAGACAATTGCTCTCATCAAGTGAGCAAGCGTTTAGAGACAACGACTACCATAAAGTAAGGTACAATTGCTCTCAAGAAGTGAGTCTTTAGGGACAATGGCTCGTATCATATAAGGGACAAATTGCCCTCATAAAGTTAGCCTTTAGGGCCAACGGGTCTCATCATTTAAGTGACAATTGCTCTTATCAAGTGTGTAAGAATTAGGGACAACGGCTATCATCATGTAAAGGGCAATTGCTCTCATCAAGTGAGCAAGCGTTTAGGGACAACGGCTCCCATAAAGTCTGGTACAATTGCTCTCAACAAGTGAGCCTTTAGGGACAGTGGCTCTTATCATGGAAGACACAAATTGCCTTTATAAAGGTAGCCTTTAGAGACAACGGATCTCATCAAGTAAGTGACAATTGCTCTTATCAAGTGTGCAAGCATTAGGGACAACAACTATCATCATGTAAAGGGCAATTGCTCTCATCAAGTGAGCAAGCGTTTAGGGACAATGGCTCCCATAAAGTCAGGTACAATTGCTCTCAACAAGTGAGCCTTTAAGGACAACGGCTCTTATCATGGAAGAGACAAATTGCCCTTATAAAGGTAGCCTTTAGAGACAACGGATCTCATCATGTAAGTGACAATTGTTCTTATCAAGTGTGGAAGCATTAGAGACAACGACTATCATCATGCAAAGGGCAATTGCTCTCATCAAGTGAGCAAGCGTTTAGGGACAACGGCTCCCATAAAGTTAGGTACAATTGCTCTCAACAAGTGAGCCTTTAGGGAAACCGACTCTGATAATATAAGGGACAAATTGCCCTCATAAAGTTAACCTTTAGGGACAACGGGTCTCATCATGTAAGTGACAATTGCTCTTATCAAGTGTGCAAGCATTAAGGACAACGGCTATCATCATGTAAAGGGCAATTGCTCTCATGAAGTGAGCAAGCGTTTAGGGACAACGGCTCCCCTAAAGTCAGGTACAATTGCTCTCAACAAGTAAGCCTTAAAGGACAACGGCTCTTATCATCGAAGAGACAAATTGCCCTTATAAAGGTATCCTTTAGAGACAACGGATCTCATCATGTAAGTGGAAATTGCTCTTATCAAGTGTGGAAGCATTATGGACAATGGCTATCATCATGTAAAGGGCAATTGCTCACATCAAGTGAGCAAGCGTTTAGGGACAACGGCTCCCATAAAGTAAGGTAGAATTGCTCTCAACAAATGGGCCTTAAGGGACAACGGCACTTATCATGTAAGGGACAAATCACCCTTATAAAGTTAGACTTTAGGGACAACGGATCTCATCCTGCAAGTGACAATTACTCTTGTCAAGTGTGCAAGCATTAGGGACAACGGCTCCCATAATATCTCTCAACAAGTGAGTCTTTAGGGACAACGGCTCTTATCATGTAAGGGACAAATGGCCCTGATAAAGTTAGCCTTTAGGGACAACGGGTCTCATCATGTAAGTGACAATTGCTCTTATCAAGTGTGCAAGCATTTGGGACAAAGGCTTTCATCATGTAAAGGGTAATTGCTCTCATCAAGTGAGCAAGCGTTTAGGGGCAACGGCACCCATAAAGTCAGGTACAATTGCTCTTAACAAGTGAGCCTTTAGGAACAACGTCTCTTATCATGGAAGAGATAAATTGCCCTTATAAAGGTAGCCTTTAGAGACAACGGATCTCATCATGTAAGTGACAATAGCTCTTATCAAGTTTGCAAGCATTAGGGACAACGGCTATCATCATGTAAAGGGCAATTGCTCTCATCAAGTGAGCAAGCGTTTAGGGACAACGGCTCCCACAAAGTCAGGTACAATTGCTCTCAACAAGTGAGCCTTTAGGGACAACGGCTCTTATCATGGAAGAGTCAAATTGCACTTATAAAGGTAGCCTTTAGAGACAACGGATCTCATCAGGTAAGTGACAATTGCTCATGTCAAGTGTGCAAGCATTAGGGACAACGGCTATCATCATATAAAGGACAATTGCTCTCATCATTTGAGCAAGCGTTTAGGGACAACGGCTACCATAAAGTGAGGTACAATTGCTCTCAACAAGTGAGTCTTTAGGGACAACGGCTCTTATCATATAAGGGACAAATTGCCCTCATAAAATTATCCTTTAGAGACAACGGGTCTCATCATATAAGTGACAATTGCTCTTATCAACTGTGCAAGCATTAGGGACAACGGCTATCATCATGTAAAGGGCAATTGCTCTCATCACGTGTGCAAGCGTTTAGGGACAACGGCTCCCATAAAGTCAGGTACAATTGCCTCAACAAGTAAGCCTTTAAGGACAACGGCTCTTATCATGCAAGAGACAAATTGCCCTTATAAAGGTAGCCTTTAGAGACAACAGATCTCATCATGTAAGTGACAATTGATCTTATCAAGTATGCAAGCATTAGGGACAACGGCTATCATCATGTAAAGGGCAATTGCTCTCATCAAGTGAGCAAGCGTTTAGGGACAACGGCTCCCATAAAGTAAGGTACAATTGCTCTCAACAAGTGAGCCTTTAGGGACAACGGCTCTTATCATGGAAGAGACAAATTGCCCTTATAAAGGTAGCCTTTAGAGACAACGGATCTCATCATGTAAGTCACAATTGCTCTTATCAAGTGTGCAAGCATTAGGGACAACGGCTATCATCATATAAAGACAATTGCTCTCATCAAGTGAGCAAGCGTTTAGAGACAACGACTACCATAAAGTAAGGTACAATTGCTCTCAAGAAGTGAGTCTTTAGGGACAATGGCTCGTATCATATAAGGGACAAATTGCCCTCATAAAGTTAGCCTTTAGGGCCAACGGGTCTCATCATTTAAGTGACAATTGCTCTTATCAAGTGTGTAAGAATTAGGGACAACGGCTATCATCATGTAAAGGGCAATTGCTCTCATCAAGTGAGCAAGCGTTTAGGGACAACGGCTCCCATAAAGTCTGGTACAATTGCTCTCAACAAGTGAGCCTTTAGGGACAGTGGCTCTTATCATGGAAGACACAAATTGCCTTTATAAAGGTAGCCTTTAGAGACAACGGATCTCATCAAGTAAGTGACAATTGCTCTTATCAAGTGTGCAAGCATTAGGGACAACAACTATCATCATGTAAAGGGCAATTGCTCTCATCAAGTGAGCAAGCGTTTAGGGACAATGGCTCCCATAAAGTCAGGTACAATTGCTCTCAACAAGTGAGCCTTTAAGGACAACGGCTCTTATCATGGAAGAGACAAATTGCCCTTATAAAGGTAGCCTTTAGAGACAACGGATCTCATCATGTAAGTGACAATTGTTCTTATCAAGTGTGGAAGCATTAGAGACAACGACTATCATCATGCAAAGGGCAATTGCTCTCATCAAGTGAGCAAGCGTTTAGGGACAACGGCTCCCATAAAGTTAGGTACAATTGCTCTCAACAAGTGAGCCTTTAGGGAAACCGACTCTTATAATATAAGGGACAAATTGCCCTCATAAAGTTAACCTTTAGGGACAACGGGTCTCATCATGTAAGTGACAATTGCTCTTATCAAGTGTGCAAGCATTAAGGACAACGGCTATCATCATGTAAAGGGCAATTGCTCTCATGAAGTGAGCAAGCGTTTAGGGACAACGGCTCCCCTAAAGTCAGGTACAATTGCTCTCAACAAGTAAGCCTTAAAGGACAACGGCTCTTATCATCGAAGAGACAAATTGCCCTTATAAAGGTATCCTTTAGAGACTACGGATCTCATCATGTAAGTGGCAATTGCTCTTATCAAGTGTGGAAGCATTATGGACAATGGCTATCATCACGTAAAGGGCAATTGCTCACATCAAGTGAGCAAGCGTTTAGGGACAACGGCTCCCATATAGTAAGGTAGAATTGCTCTCAACAAATGGGCCTTTAGGGACAACGGCACTTATCATGTAAGGGACAAATCGCCCTCATAAAGTTGGACTTTATGGACAACGGATCTCATCCTGCAAGTGACAATTGCTCTTGTCAAGTGTGCAAGCATTAGGGACAACGGCTCCCATAATATCTCTCAACAAGTGAGTCTTTAGGGACAACGGCTCTTATCATGTAAGGGACAAATGGCCCTGATAAAGTTAGCCTTTAGGGACAACGGGTCTCATCATGTAAGTGACAATTGCTCTTATCAAGTGTGCAAGCATTAGGGACAAAGACTTTCATCATGTAAAGGGTAATTGCTCTCATCAAGTGAGCAAGCGTTTAGGGGCAACGGCTCCCATAAAGTCAGGTACAATTGCTCTTAACAAGTGAGCCTTTAGGGACAACGTCTCTTATCATGGAAGAGATAAATTGCCCTTATAAAGGTAGCCTTTAGAGACAACGGATCTCATCATGTAAGTGACAATAGCTCTTATCAAGTTTGCAAGCATTAGGGACAACGGCTATCATCATATAAAGGGCAATTGCTCTCATCAAGTGAGCAAGCGTTTAGGGACAACGGCTCCCACAAAGTCAGGTACAATTGCTCTCAACAAGTGAGCCTTTAGGGACAACGGCTCTTATCATGGAAGAGTCAAATTGCACTTATAAATGTTGCCTTTAGAGACAACGGATCTCATCAGGTAAGTGACAATTGCTCATGTCAAGTGTGCAAGCATTAGGGACAACGGCTATCATCATATAAAGGACAATTGCTCTCATCATTTGAGCAAGCGTTTAGGGACAACGGCTACCATAAAGTGAGGTACAATTGCTCTCAACAAGTGAGTCTTTAGGGACAACGGCTCTTATCATATAAGGGACAAATTGCCCTCATAAAATTATCCTTTAGAGACAACGGGTCTCATCATATAAGTGACAATTGCTCTTATCAAGTGTGCAAGCATTAGGGACAACGGCTATCATCATGTAAAGGGCAATTGCTCTCATCACGTGAGCAAGCGTTTAGGGACAACAGCTCCCATAAAGTCAGGTACAATTGCTCTCAACAAGAAAGCCTTTAAGGACAACGGCTCTTATCATGGAAGAGACAAATTGCCCTTATAAAGGTAGCCTTTAGAGACAACAGATCTCATCATGTAAGTGACAATTGATTTTATCAAGTATGCAAGCATTAGGGACAACGACTATCATCATGTAAAGGGCAATTGCTCTCATCAAGTGAGCAAGCGTTTAGGGACAACGGCTCCCATAAAGTCAGGTACAATTGCTCTCAACAAGTGAGCCTTTAGGGACAACGGCTCTTATCATGGAAGAGACAAATTGCCCTTATAAAGGTAGCCTTTAGAGACAACGGATCTCATCATGTAAGTCACAATTGCTCTTATCAAGTGTGCAAGCATTAGGGACAACGGCTATCAACATATAAAGGACAATTGCTCTCATCAAGTAAGCAAGCGTTTAGAGACAACGACTACCATAAAGTAAGGTACAATTGCTCTCAACAAGTGAGTCTTTAGGGACAACGGCTCGTATCATATAAGGGACAAATTGCCCTCATAAAGTTAGCCTTTAGGGCCAACGGGTCTCATCATGTAAGTGACAATTGCTCTTATCAAGTGTGCAAGCATTAGGGACAACGGCTATCATCATGTAAAGGGCAATTGCTCTCCTCAAGTGAGAAAGCGTTTAGGGACAACGGCTCCCATAAAATCTGGTACAATTGCTCTCAACAAGTGAGCCTTTAGGGACAGTGGCTCTTATCATGGAAGACACAAATTGCCTTTATAAAGGTAGCCTTTAGAGACAACGGATCTCATCATGTAAGTGACAATTGCTCTTATCAAGTGTGCAAGCATTAGGGACAACAACTATCATCATGTAAAGGGCAATTGCTCTCATCAAGTGAGCAAGCGTTTTGGGACAATGGCTCCCATAAAGTCAGGTACAATTGCTCTCAACAAGTGAGCCTTTAAGGACAACGGCTCATGGAAGAGACAAATTGCCCTTATAAAGGTAGCCTTTAGAGACAACGGATCTCATCATGTAAGTGACAATTGTTCTTATCAAGTGTGGA
>JARVZY010001913.1:0-79000 GCA_030686995.1 Artemisia argyi | reverse complement strand
GAGACAACGGATCTCATCAACTAAGTGACCATTGCTCTTGTCAAGTGTGCAAGCATTAGGGACAACAACTATCATCATGTAAAGGGCAATTGCTCTCATCAAGTGAGCAAGCGTTTAGGGACAACGGCTCCCATAAATTCAGGTACAATTGCTCACAACAAGTGAGCCTTTAAGGACAACGGCTCTTATTATGGAAGAGATAAATTGCCAATATAAAGGTAGCCTTTAGAGACAACGGATCTCATCATGTAAGTGACAATTGCTCTTATCAAGTGTGACGCATGAGGGACAACGGCTATCATCATGTAAAGGGCATTTGCTCTCATCAAGTGAGCAAGCGTTTAGGGACAACGGCTCCCATAAAGTCAGGAACAATTGCACTCAACAAGTGAGCCTTTAGGGACAATAGCTCTTCTCATGGAAGAGACAAATTGCCTTTATAAAGGTAACCTTTAGAGACAACGGATCTCATCATGTAAGTGGCAATTGCTCTTATCTAGTGTGCAAGCATTAGGGACAACGGCTATCATCATGTAAAGGGCAATTGATCTTATCAAGTGAGCAAACATTTAGGGACAACGGCTCCCATAAAGTCAGGTACAATTGCTCTCAACAAGTGAGCCTTTAGGGACAATGACTCTTATCAAGGAAGAGACAAATTGCCCTTATAAAGGTAGCCTTTATAGACAGCGGAACTCATCATGTAAGTGACAATTGCTCTTATAAAGTGTGGAAGCATTAGGGACAACGGCTATCAACATGTAAAGGGCATTTGCTCTCATCAAGTGAGCAAGCATTTTGGGACAACGGCTCCCATAAAGTCAGGAACAATTGCTCTCAACAAGTGAGCCTTTAGGGACAACGACTCTTATCATGGAAGAGACAAATAGCCCTTATAAAGGTAGCCTTTAGAGACAACGGATCTCATCATGTAAGTGACAATTGCTCTTATCAAGTGTGCAAGCATTAGGGACAACGGCTATCATCATATAAAGGACAATTGTTCTCATCAAGTGAGCAAGCGTTTAGGGACAACGGCTACCATAAAGTAAGGTACAATTGCTCTCAACAAGTGAGTCTATAGGGACAACGGCTCGTATCATATAAGGGACAAATTTCCCTCATAAAGTTAGCCTTTACGGACAACGGGTCTCATCATGTAAGTGACAATTGCTCTTATCAAGTGTGCAAGCATTAGGGACAACGGCTATCATCATGTAAAGGGCAATTGCTCTCATCAAATGAGCAAGCGTTTAGGGACAACGACTCCCATAAAGTCAGGTACAATTGCTCTCAACAAGTGAGCCTTTAGGGACAACGGCTTTTATCATGGAAGAGACAAATTGCCCTTATAAAGGTAGCCTTTAGAGACAACGGATCTCATCATGTAAGTGACAATTTCTCTTATCAAGTGTGCAGGCATTAGGGACAACGGCTATCATCATGTAAAGGGCAATTGCTCTCATCAAGTGAGCAAGCGTTTTGGGACAACGGCTCCCATAAAGTCAGGCACAATTGCTCTCAACAAGTGAGCCTTTAAGGACAACGGCTCTTATCACGGAAGAGATAAACTGCCCACATAAAGGTAGCCTTTAGAGACAACGGATCTCATCATGTAAGTGACAATTGCTCTTATCAAGTGTGAGGCATTAGGGACAACGGCTATCATCATGTAAAGGGCATTTGCTCTCATCAAGTGAGCAAGCGTTTAGGGACAACGGCTCCCATAAAGTCAGGAACAATTGCACTCAACAAGTGAGCCTTTAGGGACAACGACTCTTATCAAGGAAGAGACAAATTGCACTTATAAAGGTAGCCTTTAGAGATAACGGATCTCACCATGTAAGTGACAATTGCTCTTATCAAGTGTGCAAGCATTAGGGACAACGGCTATCATCATGTAAAGGGCAATTGCTCTCATCAAGTGAGCAAGCGTTTAGGGACAACGGCTCCCATAAAGTCTGGTACAATTGCTCTCAACAAGTGAGCCTTTAGGGACAGTGGCTCTTATCATGGAAGACACAAATTGCCTTTATAAAGGTAGCCTTTAGAGACAACGGATCTCATCAAGTAAGTGACAATTGCTCTTATCAAGTGTGCAAGCATTAGGGACAACAACTATCATCATGTAAAGGGCAATTGCTCTCATCAAGTGAGCAAGCGTTTAGGGACAATGGCTCCCATAAAGTCAGGTACAATTGCTCTCAACAAGTGAGCCTTTAAGGACAAAGGCTCTTATCATGGAAGTGACAAATTGCCCTTATAAAGGTAGCCTTTAGAGACAACGGATCTCATCATGTAAGTGACAATTGTTCTTACCAAGTGTGGAAGCATTAGAGACAACGACTATCATCATGCAAAGGGCAATTGCTCTCATCAAGTGAGCAAGCGTTTAGGGACAACGGCTCCCATAAAGTTAGGTACAATTGCTCTCAACAAGTGAGCCTTTAGGGAAACCGACTCTTATAATATAAGGGACAAATTGCCCTCATAAAGTTAACCTTTAGGGACAACGGGTCTCATCATGTAAGTGACAATTGCTCTTATCAAGTGTGCAAGCATTAAGGACAACGGCTATCATCATGTAAAGGGCAATTGCTCTCATGAAGTGAGCAAGCGTTTAGGGACAACGGCTCCCATAAAGTCAGGTACAATTGCTCTCAACAAGTAAGCCTTAAAGGACAACGGCTCTTATCATCGAAGAGACAAATTGCCCTTATAAAGGTATCCTTTAGAGACAACGGATCTCATCATGTAAGTGGCAATTGCTCTTATCAAGTGTGGAAGCATTATGGACAATGGCTATCATCACGTAAAGGGCAATTGCTCACATCAAGTGAGCAAGCGTTTAGGGACAACGGCTCCCATAAAGTAAGGTAGAATTGCTCTCAACAAATGGGCCTTTAGGGACAACGGCACTTATCATGTAAGGGACAAATCGCCCTCATAAAGTTAGACTTTAGGGACAACGGATCTCATCCTGCAAGTGACAATTAATCTTGTCAAGTGTGCAAGCATTAGGGACAACGGCTCCCATAATATCTCTCAACAAGTGAGTCTTTAGGGACAACGGCTCTTATCATGTAAGGGACAAATGGCCCTGATAAAGTTAGCCTTTAGGGACAACGGGTCTCATCATGTAAGTGACAATTGCTCTTATCAAGTGTGCAAACATTAGGGACAAAGGCTTTCATCATGTAAAGGGTAATTGCTCTCATCAAGTGAGCAAGCGTTTAGGGGCAACGGCTCCCATAAAGTCAGGTACAATTGCTCTTAACAAGTGAGCCTTTCGGGACAACGTCTCTTATCATGGAAGAGATATATTGCCCTTATAAAGGTAGCCTTTAGAGACAACGGATCTCATCATGTAAGTGACAATAGCTCTTATCAAGTTTGCAAGCATTAGGGACAACGGCTATCATCATGTAAAGGGCAATTGCTCTCATCAAGTGAGCAAGCGTTTAGGGACAACGGCTCCCACAAAGTCAGGTACAATTGCTCTCAACAAGTGAGCCTTTAGGGACAACGGCTCTTATCATGGAAGAGTCAAATTGCACTTATAAAGGTAGCCTTTAGAGACAACGGATCTCATCAGGTAAGTGACAATTGCTCATGTCAAGTGTGCAAGCATTAGGGACAACGGCTATCATCATATAAATGACAATTGCTCTCATCATTTGAGCAAGCGTTTAGGGACAACGGCTACCAAAAAGTGAGGTACAATTGCTCTCAACAAGTGAGTCTTTAGGGACAACGGCTCTTATCATATATGGGACAAATTGCCCTCATAAAATTATCCTTTAGAGACAACGGGTCTCATCATATAAGTGACAATTGCTCT
This sequence comes from Artemisia argyi, assembly GCA_030686995.1. NCBI lineage: Eukaryota > Viridiplantae > Streptophyta > Magnoliopsida > Asterales > Asteraceae > Artemisia > Artemisia argyi. The sequence goes on along the minus strand of JARVZY010001913.1, from coordinate 75,159 downwards.
TATCAAGTGTGCAAGCATTAGGGTCAACGGCTATCATCATGTAAAGGGCAATTGCTCTCATCACGTGAGCAAGCGTTTAGGGACAACAGCTCCCATAAAGTCAGGTACAATTGCTCTCAACAAGAAAGCCTTTAAGGACAACGGCTCTTATCATGGAAGAGACAAATTGCCCTTATAAAGGTAGCCTTTAGAGACAACAGATCTCATCATGTAAGTGACAATTGATCTTATCAAGTATGCAAGCATTAGGGACAACGGCTATCATCATGTAAAGGGCAATTGCTCTCATCAAGTGAGCAAGCGTTTAGGGACAACGGCTCCCATAAAGTCAGGTACAATTGCTCTCAACAAGTGAGCCTTTAGGGACAACGGCTCTTATCATGGAAGAGACAAATTGCCCTTATAAAGGTAGCCTTTAGAGACAACGGATCTCATCATGTAAGTCACAATTGCTCTTATCAAGTGTGCAAGCATTAGGGACAACGGCTATCATCATATAAAGGACAATTGCTCTCATCAAGTGAGCAAGCGTTTAGAGACAACGACTACCATAAAGTAAGGTACAATTGCTCTCAACAAGTGAGTCTTTAGGGACAACGGCTCGTATCATATAAGGGACAAATTGCCCTCATAAAGTTAGCCTTTAGGGCCAACGGGTCTCATCATGTAAGTGACAATTGCTCTTATCAAGTGTGCAAGCATTAGGGACAACGGCTATCATCATGTAAAGGGCAATTGCTCTCCTCAGGTGAGCAAGCATTTAGGGACAACGGTTCCCATAAAATCTGGTACAATTGCTCTCAACAAGTGAGCCTTTAGGGACAGTGGCTCTTATCATGGAAGACACAAATTGCCTTTATAAAGGTAGCCTTTAGAGACAACGGATCTCATCAACTAAGTGACCATTGCTCTTATCAAGTGTGCAAGCATTAGGGACAACAACAATCTTCATGTAAAGGGCAATTGCTCTCATCAAGTGAGCAAGCGTTTAGGGACAACGGCTCCCATAAATTCAGGTACAATTGCTCACAAGAAGTGAGCCTTTAAGGACAACGGCTCTTATTATGGAAGAGATAAATTGCCAATATAAAGGTAGCCTTTAGAGACAACGGATCTCATCATGTAAGTGACAAATGCTCTTATCAAGTGTGAAGCATGAGGGACAACGGCTATCATCATGTAAAGGGCATTTGCTATCATCAAGTGAGCAAGCGTTTAGGGACAACGGCTCCCATAAAGTCAGGAACAATTGCACTCAACAAGTGAGCCTTTAGGGACAATAGCTCTTCTCATGGAAGACACAAATTGACCTTATAAAGGTAGCCTTTAGAGACAACGGATCTCATTATGTAAGTGACAATTGCTCTTATCTAGTGTGCAAGCATTAGGGACAACGGCTATCATCATGTAAAGGGCAATTGCTCTTATCAAGTGAGCAAGCATTTAGGGACAACGGCTCCCATAAAGTCAGGTACAATTGCTCTCAACAAGTGAGCCTTTAGGGACAACGACTCTTATCAAGGAAGAGACAAATTGCCCTTATAAAGGTAGCCTTTATAGACAGCGGAACTCATCATGTAAGTGACAATTGCTCTTATAAAGTGTGGAAGCATTAGGGACAACGGCTATCAACATGTAAAGGGCATTTGCTCTCATCAAGTGAGCAAGCGTTTTGGGACAACGGCTCCCATAAAGTCAGGAACAATTGCTCTCAACAAGTGAGCCTTTAGGGACAACGACTCTTATCATGGAAGAGACAAATTGCCCTTATAAAGGTAGCCTTTAGAGACAACGGATCTCATCATGTAAGTGACAATTGCTCTTATCAAGTGTGCAAGCATTAGGGACAACGGCTATCATCATATAAAGGACAATTGTTCTCATCAAGTGAGCGAGCGTTTAGGGACAACGGCTACCATAAAGTAAGGTACAATTGCTCTCAACAAGTGAGTCTTTAGGGACAACGGCTCGTATCATATAAGGGACAAATTTCCCTCATAAAGTTAGCCTTTACGGACAACGGGTCTCATCATGTAAGTGACAATTGCTCTTATCAAGTGTGCAAGCATTAGGGACAACGGCTATCATCATGTAAAGGGCAATTGCTCTCATCAAATGAGCAAGCGTTTAGGGACAACGACTCCCATAAAGTCAGGTACAATTGCTTTCAACAAGTGAGCCTTTAGGGACAACGGCTCTTATCATGGAAGAGACAAATTGCCCTTATAAAGGTAGCCTTTAGAGACAACGGATCTCATCATGTAAGTGACAATTTCTCTTATCAAGTGTGCAGGCAATAGGGACAACGGCTATCATCATGTAAAGGGCAATTGCTCTCATCAAGTGAGCAAGCATTTTGGGACAACGGCTCCCATAAAGTCAGGCACAATTGCTCTCAACAAGTTAGCCTTTAAGGACAACGGCTCTTATCACGGAAGAGAGAAATTGCCCACATAAAGGTAGCCTTTAGAGACAACGGATCTCATCATGTAAGTGACAATTGCTCTTATCAAGTGTGAGGCATTAGGGACAACGGCTATCATCATGTAAAGGGCATTTGCTCTCATCAAGTGAGCAAGCGTTTAGGGACAACGGCTCCCATAAAGTCAGGAACAATTGCACTCAACAAGTGTGCCTTTAGGGACAACGACTCTTAACAAGGAAGAGACAAATTGCACTTATAAAGGTAGCCTTTAGAGATAACGGTTCTCACCATGTAAGTGACAATTGCTCTTATCAAGTGTGCAAGCATTAGGGACAACGGCTATCATCATGTAAAGGGCAATTGCTCTCATCAAGTGAGCAAGCGTTTAGGGACAACGGCTCTCGTGAAGTCAGGTACAATTGCTCTCAACAAGTTAGCCTTTAAGGACAACGGTTCTTATCATGGAAGAGACAAATTGCCCTTAAAAAGGTAGCCTTTAGAGACAACGGATCTCATCATGTAAGTGACAATTGCTCTTATCAAGTGTGGAAGCATTAGGGACAACGACTATCATCATGTAATGGGCAATTACTCTCATCAAGTGAGCAAGCATTTAGGGACAACGGCCACCATAAAGTAGGGTAGAATTGCTCTCAACAATGGAGCCTTTAGGGACAACGGCACTTATCATGTATGGGACAAACCGCCCTCATAAACTTAGACTTTAGGGACAACGGATTTCATCATGCAAGTGACAATTGCTCTTGTCAAGTGTGCAAGTATTAGGGACAACTGCTATCATCATGTAAAGGACAATTGCTCTCATCAAGTGAGCAAGCGTTTAGGGACAACGGCTCCAATAATTGCTATCAACAAGTGAGTCTTTAGGGACAACGGCTCCCATAATTGCTCTCAACAAGTGAGCCTTTAGGGACAACGGCTCTTATCATGGAAGAGACAAATTGCACTTATAAAGGTAGCCTTTAGAGACAACGGATCTCACCATGTAAGTGACAATTGCTCTTATCAAGTGTCCAAGCATTAGGGACAACGGCTAACATCATGTAATGGGCAATTGCTCTCATCAAGTGAGCAAGCGTTTAGGGACAAGGGCTCCCATAAAGTCAGGTACAATTGCTCTCAACAAGTGAGCCTTTAGGGACAACGACTCTTATCATGGAAGAGACAAATTGCCCTTATAAAGGTAGCCTTTAGAGACAATGGATCTCATCATGTATTTGACAATTGCTCTTATCAAGTATGCAAGCATTAGGGACAACGGCTATCATCATGTAAAGGGCAATTGCTCTCATCAAGTGAGCAAGCGTTTAGGGACAACGGCTCCCATAAACTCAGGTACAATTGCTCTCAACAAGTGAGCCTTTAAGGACAACGGCTCTTATCATGGAAGAGACAAATTGCCCTTATAAAGGTAGCCTTTAGAGACAACGAATCTCATCATGTAAGTGACAATTGCTCTTATCAAGTGTTGAAGCATTAGGAACAACGGCTATCATCATGTAAAGGGCATTTGCTCTCACCAAGTGAGCAAGCGTTTAGGGACAACGGCTCCCATAAAGTCAGGAACAATTGCTCTCAACAAGTGAGCCTTTAGGGACAACGGCTCTTATCATGGAAGAGACAAATTGCCCTTATAAAGGTAGCCTTTAGAGACAACGGATCTCATCATTTAAGTGACAATTACTCTTAGCAAGTGTGCAAGCATTAGGGACAACGGCTATCATCATGTAAAGGGCAATTGCTCTCATCAAGTGAGCAAGCGTTTAGGGACAACGGCTCCCATAAAGTCAGGTACAATTGCTCTCAACAAGTGAGCCTTTAGGGATACCGACTCTTATCATATAAGGGACAAATTGCCCTCATAAAGTTAGCCTTTAGGGACAACGGGTCTCATCATGTATGTGACAATTGCTCTTATCAAGTGTGCAAGCATTAGGGACAACGGCTATGATCATGTAAAGGGCAATTGCTCTCATCAAGTGAGCAAGCGTTTAAGGACAACGGCTCCCATAAAGTCAGGTACAATTGCTCTCAACAAGTGAGCCTTTAGGGACAACGGCTCTTATCATGTAAGAGACAAATTGCCCTTATAACGGTAGCCTTTAGAGACAACGGATCTCATCATGTAAGTGACAGTTGCTCTTATCAAGTGTACAAGCATTAGGGACAACGGCTATCATCATATAAAGGACAATTGCTCTCATCAAGTGAGCAAGCGTTTAGGGACAACGGCTACCATAAAGTAAGGTACAATTGCTCTTAACAAGTGAGTCTTTAGGGACAACGGCTCGTATCATATAAGGGACAAATTGCCCTCATAAAGTTAGCCTTTAGGGACAACGGGTCTCATCATGTAAGTGACAATTGCTCTTATCAAGTGTGCATGTATTAGGGACAAGCGAAATCCGGCCAGCCCTCCCCTATCCTTAACATCCAAAAACTGCCATGAATTCCGCCTCTCTATTATTCTTATGAATGATATGCAATCGGTTTTTGGGTAGTTTTCTTCTGGGTAGGGGTGTGCCATCGATTTTCAATCCTTTTACTCTGATTTCTTTGCCTATTACTAAACCCTAATAGACTTTCTTTTAGTCGGTTTGTTAATCGACTCTTTTCTTAAGGGTTTAGTGTTTTGATTATTTATTTACTTGGCGATCTAAACCCTAACTATTCTTTTTATCTAATCGTTCCTTGTTTTGAGGATTCGATTCTTTTTTTTAGGGTTTTGCTGTTGATGGTTGGATCGATCCCTATCTATTCATTATTTTAATTCGATTCCCTTTAAGTCTTCTTTTCTAAGAAGTTTTTAGGGTATCGTTTTTTCTCATTAGGGTTCTGATTCATTGGTTGACCTTGGGATCTGATGTGCTTTGATTTTCTAAACCCTAACTTTGGTGGCTTTATGGGAGCCATTGTACCTAAACGCTTGCTCACAAAACCCTAATTCGTTTTCTCTCTCTCTCTAGGTATTCCAGCCGCCACATTCTACTCCTTTTCCGGCCAAAGACAAATACACCATCGTCCTCTCTACCCACTATATTGGGTATGCAATACGATCGTGTGGATCTGTTTTACTTCTAAGATGTGGCGGCTAGAGGATTTCCATAACCCTAACTATCTTTTAGACCATCGATTTTTATGTAATCGATTTTTCTTTAGGGTTTGGATTATCCTATTTATGGTTTCACAGACGAAACCCTCATTCAAATTTTCACGATTTCTTTTTTAAGGTGATCGTTTTACTTAGGGTTTCGTTCTTGATGGTGTTTTATGATCGTAGCCTGGTTTTATGTCGGTTTTATCATATGTACTGGTACGATTTGGTTGGACCTGTTATTTCAAGTTTAAAAACCTTTTTTAGGTTTATCATTGGTCGATTGGTTGGGTGGTATTATGCTTAATGATAACTAAAACCCTTTTAGGGTTCGGTTTAATTTTAGTTGCTGGTGCGTGATCTACATCAGTTCTGTGTTTACCCGTTCTAGGGTGTATTTTTTGACGGGATGTTCGATGATGATGTTATCTGAATATGTTTGTGGGTTAAGAGAGAGATGGAAGTTGGAAGTTGAAGTTTGTATGTTAGGGTTTGGTATAACCCTATTGATCGGTATATGGCAGTTCAGTTTTTCGAATTGAATGCTTTTCCGTTTGATACTAGCAATCGATCTGCGGTGGTTGCTGATTTTTGATGTTTTATGACACCCTATCTTGTAGGGTTTTTAATATGATTTGCTGTCGGTTGCTATTTAGATGTTGTACCGCCTGGTTGTTGTGATGATGGTAAACCCTTACTGGATTTTATCTTGGGTTTGTTCGTGTTTATTCACACTTCATGTGGTATATTTGATGGTGCAATTATGCTGGTCGTTAAACCTTTAATCTCTTGGGGTTTATTTTGGTTCCTTTGCTATTACAATATACACCTGTTTGTTGGTGGTTGGTTGCATTATAGCATGGGATGGTGCTTATTTACTGGCGTGGATGGCTGGGCGAAACCTTTTTGGTATTTACTATACGGATGTGGCGAGATTGTCGATCTTGTCCTCTTCATTGTTGTTGCACTATTCTATCGCTGGTGTCTTGTTTGTTGATTTTGGATGTTACTTGCTGGTCATGCTGTTGTGTATTTTTGCATACGCTTGGCTATCACTCCATTTTTTTGGAGTCGGTTAAAGTCAAATACATACGCACATAACATGACTAAGTTTGCTGGTGGCTCATGGCTTGTAAGTTGCAGGTCTACTGCATGGTTGTTACCATTCAAATTTGGATCTTGCCTTTGGTACATTCATGTCTACGCTGGTCTCTCTATGGTTAACGTATTGGTGTGGCTTGACTCTCTTTGACTGAATGGTTGATTTTTATACTTTCTATCGTATTGGTCTGACTTGTTGGCTTTATTTGTGGATATAATACGAAGGAATGGTAGGTTTTGTTTGTGATGGTATTTGCTACTACAAACAGATTGTATGGTGAAGATCGATTGAATGTTTATTCGTGGATTATTCATGGAAGTTATTATGGACCGCCATACTGGATTGATTGCGTTGCTACTGCTGTAGTTGTTTATGGGTTGGTGGTTTCATCCTATATGACATCAATTTCATGTTTGGATATAATGCTTACCTTGGGTCCTCGTGAATTGATGTATTGGAAGTTAGGGTTTCATAAATCCTATGTATTCGTCTATGATTTGATCATGATACACTGCATTACATTCTTGCTTGAGTTTCATTGCGTTGGAACTTAAAGTAGATGAGGTATTCGATGATGTCATAGTTTGGTGGTATATTTAGCCGTTTGTTTAAACCCTAAATCGTATTCTCTCTCTGGTGAAAAAAGGCGACCAACTTTTCCCTTCCAACCCTAAATCGTTTCTTCCAAATTCGTCCTGTTATCTTTTCTTTTCTGATTCCTCTTGTTAATCTAGTGATTTGCAGTCATGTTTATCATTGATTAATCTTGTTGGATGATTTAATTTTGAGATATAGGTTCGCTTTGGTAAGAATACGATTTAGGGTTGTGTCCTTTATATAATCGTTTTCATTCAATCTGCTCCAATCCATTGATTTCTTGGATCGAATTGTTTATCCTTGTGATTAAACGTTATGTTTATCATGAGTGTAACTCTAATCGTTGCTTGGATCTAAGTTTTGGTAAAGTTTTTGTGAATATCGATTTCTAAGGGATTCTGGTCGCCTTTAGGTTTAGGTTTTTTAAATCGATCTTTATTGTATTACTTTCCTTAAGTCGGTTTTGATTGGCTTTTTATTTAAGGTCGATTACTTTTTGATCTTCTCCGTTATTCTATCATTGATAACGATTTAAGGTTTATTCTTAAATCGGTTTTGTTAGGGTTGTTGGGCAGTCGGTTTGCTTCACTATTGATTTATCTTTTGATCGCTGCTGATTTGGGTGGTTTTAAGCTTCAAGATTATTATCTAACCGGGCTAGGGTTTTTGGTGCTGCTCGTTAATGCATATAACTAAACCTTTGGTTTGGTTTAACTTCTAAGTGCAAGTAACCCTTTTTAGGGTTTGATTGATTCGTATGAGTGCAACTAGTCATGTTGCTGTTTGTTTATTAGTATGTGGGTTTTGAGAGAGAGACTTGAGTTGATTCGATCATTGAATGTTAGGGTTTTATTCAAACTCTATTTACGTGATGAAACTACATGGAAGTTGGGCTCAAGTTGTTTATGTTGCTTATTGATTTCATGGGTTTTATCTTTAAAGTTGGTTGATTATTCATGAAAGTTAGGGTGTGCAACACCTTATTAGATGTCCTTTGTTCGTATTTCTTCCCTATCTGGTATGTTATGATGTTGCTGCTGTTTGGAGTATGGCTTGGGATGTGATATGTCAAGGTTGAAGTTTCTTGGTTGATTAAAGTACTTTGGTTAGCATTCTGAATTTGCTTGCTTTTGGCAGCTTTGGGGTACTTTAATCTTTGCCATTGTGTTTGTTGTGCTGGTGGCACATGGAAGTTAGGGTTTATCACCCTAGATTCGTTGTTTAGGGACCTCACTCATGGAGTTAGTGGCTGTCTTGAAGTGGGTGATCTTAACATATTCTTTGCTGATTTGCTACATGTTTTTTAAGGCTAGCTTGCTTGATACTTTGAAGTAGCTTTTGGCTTTATTTGGCATGTTGGAGACTCTCCATGGAAGTGTATGGACTGCTATAGTGATTAGAAGGCTCAAGTATGTCCTTGAGTAGTATTATAATTTTATTTCTTTGTCATTATGGTAGTTTCATCTTGTAAGTTATAAGAATGGTCTGTCATTCTTATATAGTTGGTTTTTGTTATTTTGTTAGTTGTTCGGCATGTAAGTGTCCTAAGGGACTGAGATGAGGGATACACCCTCATCCATTGTACTTCAATGTTTTTGGTGTAATATATTTTGCCAGGGTGAATTAACCCTTTTACCCAAAAAATATTTAGCCGTTTGTTTACGGCTTCTTGGGTATGTTCAGTTTCTATGTGGATGTTGACATGTCTTCTCGAAGAGGGTTACGTTTGCTGATGAAGCTGATGAAGTTGATGAAGTCTATGAGAACTATGATGATATTGCAAATTTTTTCAAGTTCAAGAATGGTTCTCCGAAAGATTTCCAGGTGCAAGGACGCAAGAAGAAATAGTTATATTTATTTCTATTGTTTTTGTGATTTTTGCTTGTTAAGTTGCTTTTGTTTAGCATGTTTGTTTGGTCAGTTGCACATGTTGTGCATGTTAGTTTTAAGAATGGTTTGTCATTCTTAGATACGTGTCTTGTAAGTGTCCTAAGGGACTGGGGGCGAGGGAAATCACCCTCGTCATTTTGTACTTCAACGTTTTTGGATAATGAATTTTACCAGGGTGCAGGATTACTCCCCTTTACCCAAAAAAAACCCTAACTTTGGTTGGGTTTCTTAGTTTTGGATCTGATTGGTGATGGGGTGATGGCTGGTGCTTCAACATTTTAATGGATCCCTTCTTTTGGGGTTCGTTTTAATTTTTATTATTGTCCGTGCTTATGTAAGTTTACCTGCTGAGTATACCCTTGTTCAGGGTATTGATTTACTACTGGTTTGTTCCATATGGATGCTGCTATTATGTACGTGGGTTATGGGAGATAGGATGCTACATTGGAAGTTAGGGTTTTGATAACCCTATGTGTTATATGATTATTTAAGACATATTTGTACTGGTTTATCTTTGTCTTTGTGATCGGATTGATGGAAGTTGGATGCGTAAGTCAAGTTTTGATTGGTTCTTGTTCAAAAACCACCTGCTGGAAGGCAACTAGATTAGATAATAAAAAAAACCCTAAAATTCTCTCTCCCTAGTGGAGAATTCCGGCCGCCACCCACCTACCCTTTTCCGGCCATTATCACCACCTAATTCGTCCTCTCTACTCTTTTTTGAAGGGTATGCAATACAATTAGGTTCTTGATATTCTTTTGAGGGTGGCTGGCAACGCTTTCAACTATATATCTAATCGGTTTTCTCCTTCACTTGGCGATTTAAGAACCCTTTTCTTATCTGTTTGGTAAATCGTTCTTTAGGGTTTTTTAAACCGCCATTGTTTTTTAATCGCACCCTTAATTCTATGTCGGTTCTAATATTTGTACATAAGGGTCGATCTCCTCCTAGTTGCACATTGGTTAATCAATTTTCTGGTTAACGTGATTCATTCCATTCGATACCCAATTAGGGTTTTGTTTTTAGTGTGCAGTATAGGTTTGGTTTTATTTTTAAAACCTTTGACGAGGGGTTTATTTCTGTTCGATCGTTTGGCTTTTCATGGTTCTATCAGTGATATACGATCTGGTGGTTATGCTTGGATTGACATGCTTTGTATGCTCATGTTTCTGGTCGATCCATATGTTGGGTGGGGTGTTACTGTGCGTGCATGCTTATGGAACCCTATATTAGGGTTTCGATTTTCCTAATGTTATATTATGGTGAATCTGGTCGGTTCTATGATGGTTAACCGTTTTGAGGTTTGATGATTGATGATTTACATCAGGGTCTATCATGATTTATCATGTTTATTTGGGTTTGATGGAGAGATGATTATGTCAATGGTCTATGGGGATGTTTGGGTTTCGTATACCCCTGTTCTAAAACCCATGGTGTCAATCTAAGACCTACTGCTTCTGTAGGCGGTCTTGGTATTGGGGGTGCTGTTCATCAGTCAGAGTCATGCTGCCAATCATATTGATATTGTCTTTTGAACGATGCTACTGGTTTTCTATGGATTTTTACCCTTGTTTTAGTCTATGGCAGATTATGCTACCATCAGTTTGCATTCTTATCTTGGTTGCATTGGGCAGCTTAGTGGTACTCTAAATCTTGTCATAGTGTTTATTGTGATCACATACGTATGGTGGGCAACTGATTTTTATTATTTCAGTTTTTGTGATCATGTGAGGTGTGCCATTGTGACTTGATCCTAGGTGTCTTCATGTGTTTCATTCGAATTGGTTTGAAGTTTGGTTCAAGTTATCATATGATGGCAGGTAGGGTTGATGTAAGTTAGGGTCGCTTGACCATGTTTACGCTTCAAATTCATTTGCTACGGATTGCACTCGTATTAGGTTATTAGATTATGCTTTGCATAATACTAATAGAAGACGCAATTTGTTGAGGCTGGAAGTTCGCTTGTTTATGATCTGGATCGCTAGGATGACTAAGAAGACTTCAATTTTATTAGAGTTGTGATGTATTGTATTTTTTATTACTAGTCATCGTTAGTTGTATTTAGATTTGGTAGTTATAAGAATGGCATGTCATTCTTATATAGTGGTAGTGGTAGTGTCCTTAGGGACTTCGATGAGAGACTCACTCTCTTCCATTGTACTTAAACGTTTTTATTAATGTATTTTACCGGGTGCAGGATTACTCCCCTTTAACCAAAAAAAAAACCACCTACTGGTTGTTAAACCCTATGATCTATACACGTTTATGGAATTATTGGATATTAGGGTTCTGATGACCTGTGTTCGATGGCTATGGTTGGTCGTTTCTGCATGCTCCTGCTGGTGGGTCCATTATTTGTTGCTTGTTGCTGTTGCGATCATTTATGGCATGTAGAAGTAGGGAAGTTAGGGGTTCTTGTACACCCTATGCATTGTGTTGATTGGATCGGCTGCATGTTGATGGATTATTTGTTCTATATGTTGCGGCATGGTCTATCTCATGATTTGTGAAACTTTGAGCCTCGTTTTGGTCCAAGATTTTCATTCGCATTGGGTTGGAGATGGTTCAAGGTTTCTTTGGTCTGCTATGCAAGTTCAGGTTCTATGTTGATTCAGACTATGTTTGCTACTTTTCTTGATCACATGGAAGTTGATTGATGTTCTATGATGACTATGTTCTTGGTGTTACCATAGTGAATCATGTGTTAATTCCTATTTTTTTGTTCACTTGTATAGTCATCGTAGGTAGTAAGTTTCATTATGTAAGTTATGAGAATGGCGTGTCATTCTTATAGGTGAGTCTGTAAGTGTCCTAAGGGACTGAGATGAGGGACTCACCCTCATCCTTTGTACTTCAATGTTTTTTGGTGTAATATATTTTGCTAGGGTGAAACATCCCTTTTACCAAAAAAAAGCATTAGGGACAACGGCTATCATCATGTAAAGGGCAATTGCTCTCATCAAGTGAGCAAAGTGTTTAGGGACAACGGCTCCCATAAATCAGGTACAATTGCTCTCAACAAGTGAGCCCCTAGGGACAACGGCTCTTATCATGGAAGAGACAAATTGCCCTTATAAAGGTAGCCTTGAGAGACAACGGATCTCATCATGTAAGTGACAATTGCTCTTATCAAGTGTGCAAGCATTAGGGACAACGGCTAAAATCATGTAAAGGGCAATTGCTCTCATCAAGTGAGCAAGCGTTTAGTGACAACGGCTCCTATAAAGTCAGGTACAACTGCTCTCAACAAGTGAGCCTTTAGGGACAACGATTCTTATCATGGAAGAGACAAATTGCACTTATAAAGGTAGCCTTTAGAGACAACGGATCTCACCATGTAAGTGACAATTGCTCTTATCAAGTGTGCAAGCATTAGGGACAACGACTATCATCATGTAAAGGGCAATTGCTCTCATCAACTGAGCAAGCGTTTAGGGACAACGGCTCCCGTAAAGTCAGGTACAATTGCTCTCAACAAGTGAGCCTTTAAGGACAATGGCTCTTATCATGGAAGAGACAAATTGCCCTTATAAAGGTAGCCTTAAGAGACAACGGATCTCATCGTGTAAGTGAAAATTACTTTTATCTAGTGTGGAAGCATTAGGGACAACGACTATCATCATGTAATGAGCAATTACTCTCATCAAGTGAGCAAGCGTTTAGGGACAACGGCTCCCATAAAGTAAGGTAGAATTGCTCTCAACAAATGAGCCTTTTGGGACAACGGCACTTATCATGTAAGGGACAAATCGCCCTCATAAACTTAGACTTTAGGGACAACGGATTTCATTATGCATGTGACAATTGCTCTTGTCAAGTGTGCAAGCATTAGGGACAACGGCTATCATCATGTAAAGGACAATTGCTCTCATCATGTAAGCAAGCGTTTCCTTTAGGGACAACGGCTCTTATCATGGAAGAGACAAAATTACACTTATAAAGTTATCCTTTAGAGACAACGGATCTCACCTTGTAAGTGACAATTGCTCTTATCAAGTGTACAAGCATTAGGGACAATGGCTATCATCATGTAAAGGGCAATTGCTCTCATCATGTGAGCAAGCGTTTAGGGACAACGGCTCCCATAAAGTCAGGTACAATTGCTCTCAACAAGTGAGCCTTTAAGGAAAACGGCTCTTATCATGGAAGAGACAAATTTTTTTGGGTAAAGGGGAGTAATCCTGCACCCTGGTAAAGAATAATAAAACCAAAAACATTGAAGTACAATGGATGAGAGTCAGTCCCTCATCTAAGTCCCTTAGGACACTTACCTAACCACTATATAAGAATGACATGCCATTCTTATAACTTACAAATCCAAATACAACTAACAATGACTAAATATAATAATACAAAACATCATAAACATAAATAAAAGACAAAGGATCTCACCATGTAAGTGACAACTGCTCTTATCAAGTATGGAAGCATTAGGGACAACGGCTATCATCATGTAAAGGGCATTTTCTCTCATCAAGTGAGCAAGCGTTTAGGGACAACGGCTCCCATAAAGTCAGGAACAATTGCTCTCAACAAGTGAGCCTTTAAGGACAACGACTCTTATCATGGAAGAGACAAATTGCACTTATAAAGGTAGCCTTTATAGACAACGGGTCTCATCATGTAAGTGACAATTGCTCTTATCAAGTGTGCAAGCATTAGGGACAATGGCTATCATCATGTAAAGGGCAATTGCTCTCATCAAGTGAGCAAGCGTTTAGGGACAACGGCTTGCATAAAGTCAGGTACAATTGCTCTCAACAAGTGAGCCTTTAGGGACAACGGCTCTTATCATGGAAGACACAAATTGCCCTTATAAAGGTAGCCTTTAGAGACAACGGATCTCATCATGTAAGTGACAATTGCTCATATCAAGTATGCAAGCATTAGGGACAACGGCTATCATCATGTAAAGGGCAATTGCTCTCATCAAGTGACCAAGCGTTTAGGGACAACGGCTCCCATAAATTCAGGTACAATTGCTCTCAACAAGTAAGCCTTTAAGGACAACGGCTCTTATCATGGATGAGACAAATTGCCCTTATAAAGGTAGCCTTTAGAGACAACGGATCTCATCATGTAAGTGACAATTGCTCTTATAAAGTGTGGAAGCATTAGGGACAACGGCTATTATCATGTAAAGGGCATTTGCTCTCATCAAGTGAGCAAGCGTTTAGGGACAACGGCTCCCATAAAGTCAGGAACAATTGCTCTCAACAATTGAGCCTTTAGGGACAACGGCTCTTATCATGGAAGAGACAAATTGCCCTTATAAATGTAGCCTTTAGAGACAACAGATCTCATCATGTAAATGACAATTGCTCTTATTAAGTGTGCAAGCATTAGGTACAATGGCTATCATCATGTAAAGGGCAATTGCTCTCATCAAGTCAGCAAGCGTTTAGGGACAACGGCTCCTATAAAGTCAGGTACAATTGCTCTCAACAAGTGAGCCTTTAGGGACAACGACTCTTATCATGGAAGAGACAAATTGCACTTATAAAGGTAGCCTTTAGAGACAACGGATCTCACCATGTAAGTGACAATTGCTCTTATCAAGTGTGCAAGCATTAGGGACAACGGCTATCATCATGTAAAGTTCAATTGCTCTCATCAACTGAGCAAGCGTTTAGGGACAACGGCTCCCGTAAAGTCAGGTACAATTGCTCTCAACAAGTGAGCCTTTAAGGACAACGGCTCTTATCATGGAAGAGACAAATTGCCCTTATAAAGGTAGCCTTTAAAGACAACGAATCTCATCCTGTAAGTGACAATTGCTCTTATCAAGTGTGGAAGCATTAGGGACAACGACTATCATCATGTAATGGGCAATTACTCTCATCAAGTGAGCAAGCGTTTAGGGACAACGGCTCCCATAAAGTAAGGTAGAATTACTCTCAACAAATGAGCCTTTAGAGACAACGACACTTATCATGTAAGGGACAAATCGCCCTCATAAACTTAGACTTTAGGAACAACGGATTTCATCATGCAAGTGACAATTGCACTTGTCAAGTGTGCAAAAAAACTCTCTTTTCTCTGGAGAAAATGGCGACTCCCTATCCCCTCAATATTCTGGTCGAATTCCTTCTACATCTTTGATTCCTATACCTTATAAAATTTATACTATTGTGGATTAATCTTTGTATTATTTCCCCTTAGTCGACTTTTTATTTGGTTGCAGTTTCTTGGAGATTAGGGTTTCGATTTATTTGTTAGGGAATCGTTTTTATTAGGGTTTTGATGCTATTTGGTGTTTAACGATTTAGGGTTTCGTTTTTCATCATTAGGGTTCAAGCGTACTATTCTTAATCTGTTTTGAATTGGTGGTATTATGGAAGTCGGTTAGTGTGATGATGGATTTGTAATCCTTTTTAAAGGGATGCGTTCTGGTTTTTAGTTTGTAATCGATCTTGTGTTAGGTTTTTTAGGGTTTTTTTCCGATCGCAAGGTAGGGTTTTTTTAGGGTTTTCTGATCGTAGGTTTTTATTGCTGCTGTTGTTTGTCTTTTTGCTGCTGTTATGGAGAAGAATTAATCGATTGGGGATAAGTCTCAGAAAGATGAAGCACATTCCGTCTCTTATGATCAGAATACGGCGGTTTCAAGCATGAATGTGGGTTCTAGTAACAAAGATAAGGTCAATGATCAGAATACGGTGGATGCTAGTAACAATGTGGGTTCGATCAACAAAGATAAGGCTGGTTTTACTCCTCCTCCGATTCTGAAATCTATTCTTAAGAATGCTGCTCGTAAGACGCAGGTTGGTGTTGCTTGTAATGTACCAATGGGTGTTCCTACTAAACTCCCTAGTGTTACACATGGTTCGAATGATAGTCAAGGTGGTACTCAATCAGCCCCAAATACTATGTCTTGTTCTCAACCATTACCGAATGAAAGTAATTCGTTTAATGAAGGTGTGTCACAATCAGCTCCAAAAGGTTCGTATGCTTCAATGTTTAAAACAAAGAGGGTGGCTAAATCTGTTAATCTATGTGAACTTCATAATGAGGAACGTGTGGAAGGGGCTCATGTCACTATTCCTTTAAAGGAGATTGATGATGTTTCAGCTAGGTTTACTAATACTCTTTATGGGTATTTTATTGGGAAGCGACTTGCGTTCCCTATTGTGGAGAATTATGTTAAGAATACATGGGCAAAGTTTGGTTTAGAGCGTGTTATGCTAAATAATGGGTTCTTTTTGTTTCAGTTTTCCACTAAGGATGGTATGGATCAAGTTTTAGAATCTGGTCCGTGGTTGATACGGTCGATGCCTATGTTTTTGAACATTTGGACTCCTAATACTACGCTTGCTAAGGAAGAGGTAACTTCAGCTCCCGTTTGGTTGAAATTACATAATGTGCCTATTGTTGCGTTTACGGAGGTTGGTTTAAGTCTGATTACTACTCAAATTGGTAAGCCTATCATGTTGGATTCGTATACTAGTACTATGTGTGTTAAGTCATGGGGTCGGAATACTTATGCTCGTGCTCTAGTTGAAGTGTCATCGCTTAAAGAGTTAATGGATCATGTAGTTGTGGCTATTCCATTCCCTAATGGTACAGGTCATTCTAAGGTTCGTATTGAAGTTGAGTACGAATGGGAGCCTCCTCGTTGTTCTTGTTGCAAAATTTTTGACCATAATGATGAGGCATGTCCTAAGATTGTTAAACAACCTAGTGTGAAGTCTAATGTTGATGCAGAGGGGTTTGTAGAAGTAACTAAGCGTAAGGGTAAAGGGAAGGCGCCAACTCATGAGAAGGTTATTGATGGGGTTCGTTTTGCTAAACCAAGGATCACAATTAACTATCGTTGGCAGCCGGTTTCAAATTATAAAAAGGGGGCTGATGGAGCTTCCTCTTCTAAGGGTAATGGCACAAGTAATGATGTTTCTGGTCCTAAGGAGGTAGGGGATAACAATGTCTCATATTCTAAGGCTCATGGCAAGCATAAGGGTGGTTTGGATGCTGGTCAAAATTCGTTGGATAAACAGGTCGATAAGGATGTGCATACTCCTAAAACGTTCATTCATGATGATTTAAGTGATATAGCCACTAAGAATGCTTTTGGAGCGCTTAGTGATGAGGTGGTTGGTTCTGAATCGGGGTTTGAGGATAGTTTGTCTCAAGGGGATCGAGAAGTCCAGGTAGAGGATATTGATAGTGATAACGAGGTCGATGAGTATATTGAGTTTGGCACGAATGCTAAAAATCATAAGGAAGCAAGCACTTCCTCTGTTGATGGTCCTCATGTATAGTATTGCTTCATGGAATATAAGGGGAATGAACCAATCCCCTAAACAAAATGAGGTTCGTCAGGTAATTGGAGAAAATAAACTTTCTATTTGTGCTATTTTAGAATCGCATGTTTCTAATTCTCGTCTTCAAGATTTATGTAAGAGGGTGTTTAAAGGCTGGGATTGGACTTCTAATGGTACGTTTTGTAGTAGTGGTTCTCGTATCATTTTAGGGTGGAATGTGGATGTGGTTGATTTGAATGTGGTTTCTATGAATGATCAGGTGCTCCATACTTTCATTCGTTTTAAAGCTGATAAAAAGGAGTTGTTTTGTTCTTTTGTTTATGCTCACAATAGATATATTCATCGAAGACCCCTTTGGAATAATCTTAGCCTTCATAAGCTGCTGGTTGGTAATCGCCCTTGGTGTGTGCTTGGGGACTTCAATTCGGCTCTTAATTTAGAAGATAAAGTAGAGGGCTCTTCGGTTATTGATATTGCGATGCGGGAATTTAAGGAGTGTGTGGATGCTAATGAGCTGGTTGATATAAATCGTTCGGGGTTGCAATTTACTTGGAACCAGAAACCGAGAGGTTTAGATGGTATTTTGAAGAAAATTGATCGTATTATGGCTAATATTGAGTTTCTAGATTTGTTTGCAGGTGCTCATGCTATATTTCAGCCGTACCGTGTTTCGGATCACTCCCCGGCTATTCTTCATATTCCTACCATGTGTAAGTTTAAACCTAGGCCGTTTAAATTCTCTAATATTTTGGTTCAGAATTCAAGGTTTAAACAGCAAGTTAAAGAGTGTTGGGATAGTTCGGTGAGTGGTTTCCATATGTTTAGAGTGGTTAGTAAATTAAAGGCGCTTAAAAAGCCGTTTCGTAAGATGCTGTTCCGAGAAGGTAATATTCATGATCGTGTTACTAAACTTCGTCATGAGTTGGATGAGGTTCAGCGTGCACTTGATTTGGATCCTTTTAATGTTGATTTGCGTGAGGATGAAGCGTGCTATCTTAACTCTTTTAATGAAGCTGTTTTGAAGGAAGAATGTTTTCTCAAGCAAAAAGCTAAGGTGGAATGGCTTCGTGTGGGGGATTCTAATTCTGCTTACTTTCATAAGGTTGTGAAGAGTATGCAAGCTAGGAGTCGGATTGATTCTATTTGTGATGGTAATGGAGTGCATCTGGTGGATGATCAGGTTCCAAATGCGTTTGTTTCATATTTTACTTCTTTTCTTGGTCAAGAGGGGTCTATTTTGCCTTTGGATGAATCTGATTTTATTACGTCAACTCTTGATCCTAACGTGGCTTTGTCTATGATTCGTGATATTATGCCTAGTGAGGTCAAGGATGCTATTTTTTCTATGGGTGATGATAAGGCTCCGGGTCCGGATGGCTATTCGGCTGCTTTTTTCAAGGGTGCTTGGGATATTGTTTCAGAGGATGTTACTAAGGCGGTTCAGGAATTCTTTGTTAATGGTAAGTTATTGAAAGAGATTAATCATACTACGATAGCTCTTTTACCTAAGATCAATTCTCCCACTCGTATTACTGATTTTAGGCCTATTTCATGTTGCAATGTGATTTTTAAGTGTATTAGTAAGATTATTGCCAACAGGATTAAGGATAGCCTTACCACTTTGGTTAGTCCGAATCAGTCCGCTTTTGTTCCTGGTCGTCGGATAGCAGATAACATTCTTCTTACTCAGGAGCTTATGCATAATTATCATCTCAATCGTGGGCCTTCTAGATGTGCTTTTAAGGTAGATATTCAGAAGGCGTATGATACGGTGAATTGGCAGTTTTTGAGATGCATTTTGATTCGGTTTGGTTTTCATGAGAGGATGGTTCAATGGATTATGGAGTGTGTGACTACAACGTCGTTTTCTATTAGTGTTAATGGTATTTTACATGGTTACTTCAAGGGAAAGCGAGGTTTAAGGCAAGGTGATCCGTTATCGCCTTATCTTTTTACGCTTGTTATGGAAGTCCTTACTCTTATTTTGAGACGTCGAGTTCGTGATTCGGAGTTATTTACTTTTCATCATAAATGTTCTCAACTTAACATTATTAACCTTTGTTTTGCTGATGATTTGTTCTTGTTTGCTCATGGTGATGCTCATTCGGCTGGTGTTATTATGGATTCTCTGGAGGAGTTTAAGGATGTTTCGGGGCTGTCTCCTAGTCTTCCCAAGAGTACTGCGTATTTTTGTAATGTTCTTAATCATATTAAAGTTGCTATTTTACAGATTCTTCCATTTGTTGAGGGGACTTTGCCGGTGAAGTATCTTGGAGTGCCTTTGGTTACTACGAGATTGATTTTTAGAGATTGTAAGGAATTGGTGGAGAAGCTGGCTAACCGAATCAATGATTGGAGGAATAAGTTCCTCTCGTTTGCTGGTCGTCTTCAGCTTATTCAGTCCGTTTTATCATCTATGCATATCTATTGGGCTTCGGTTTTTGTTCTTCCCGCTCGTATTATTTTTGATCTTGAGCAGCTTATGAGGGGTTTTCTTTGGAGTTCCAGGGCTGGTCAGAAAGGTGTCCCGAAAGTTGCTTGGGAGGTTGTGTGCTTGCCCAAACAGGAGGGTGGTCTTGGGATTCGTCGGCTAGAATCTTTTAATTCGGCCCTTATTGCTGCTCATATTTGGCGTTTATTTAACTCTATGGATTCTTTATGGGTGAGATGGATTCATACTTACAGGTTGCGGGGTCGCAATTTTTGGGATGTTCCTATGAGAGGTAATATGACTTGGAGTTGGCGGAAGATCCTTCAAATTAGGCCTCTTGTTCGGCAGTTTTTTTGGTATAATATTGGTAATGGTTTGAGAGCTTCTGCTTGGTTTGATAAGTGGTGTTCTATTGGTCCTCTTTCTCTCATTGTGTCCTCAAGGGATATTCACCGGGCTGGTTTTTCATCTAATTCTGTGGTGCGGGATATCGTTCATGAGGATTCTTGGGTGTGGCCGTCTACATGGGGCACCCGATATCCTATTCTTACATCTATTCTGGTTCCTATGATTAATAACGATCTGGATGATAGATTAGTATGGAGAACAGGGGATGGTCTTGTCAAGTCTTTTTCTGTTGCTTTAGTTTGGGAGAGCATTCGGGCGCGTGGTCCGATTGTTGATTGGTTTCAGCTTGTTTGGTTTTCTCACCGTATTCCTAGGCATGCTTTTCATTTGTGGCTGGTCTTAAGAAGGAGACTTCGTACTCAGGATAAGCTTCGCCCTACGGACCCTATTAGTGATGCTCTTGTGTGCCCATTGTGCAAGACTCAACCGGACTCTCATGATCACCTTTTCTTTGAGTGTTTGTTCTCGTTTCAGGTTTGGGATTCGTTGAAGGGTTTTGCTGGTCTTACGGATATTCCATCTTCTTTAGAGGATGTGGTACGTCACTTATGTCCTATCTCTGCTTCTCGGTCAGTTAGGAGTGTTGTTTCGAAGCTTCTGTTTGCGGCAACATCTTATTTTATATGGCAAGAAAGAAACAACAGAATTTTCAAGCAGAAATATAGGTCTGAAAGTCAATTGATTGATGTGATTAAATCTACGGTGCGTTTGAAGCTTCTTACGTGTCGATTTAAAAGGAGAGCTAATGTTCTTGGTTTGTTGCGGGTTTGGCGGTTGCCTGTGTCTCTTATGCATTCTTAATGGTGAGTTTTATCCGTGATGTTGTGGTTTGGTTGGGACACTATAGTTGGGACGTCATAGGTGGTACACCAGAGGCGGTACAACTATGGTTGGGACGTCATAGGTGGGACACCAAAGGCGGGACAACAGAAGTGGTACAACGGTTGGGACACTATAGTTGGGACGTCAAAGGTGGTACTCCAGAGGCGGGACAACAGTGGTTGGTACGTCATAGGTGGGACACCAGAGGCGGTACAACAGAAGTGGTACAACGTGGGTATTGGGTGCACGAGATTTCTTGTGAGTTTCTGGTTGGTGCTAATAGCGGTTGTAGGATTTCGTTGGAGATTCGGGTGAGTGCTGTACTCTTTTTCCCTACTCCAAGGTTTTCCCACTGGGTTTTTACTTGGAAAGGGTTTTTAAGGAGGCAGGCTTACCTGGTTCATCAATCTCCTTCGAAAAGATGGGCGGATGTTTGTGCTCTTTCATGTGTTTTTAAGTGGCTTTTTCCGATTGGTGTATTAGTTATTGTATGTACTTTTATTTGTAGCGCTTAGTGGCCTGTCACAAGCGAGTTTAGTTGGTTGTTCAAGCGTTGCTTGAGGTTAATGTGGTACTTCAGCCACATTCCATTGTACTTAAACGTTTTTTGGTGTAATATATTTTACCGGGCGAAATGCCCTTTACCCAAAAAAAAGAATTAGGGACAACTGCTATCATCATGTAAAGGACAATTGCTCTCATCAAGTGCGCAAGCGTTTAGGGACAACGGCGCCCATAATTGCTCTCAACAAGTGAGTCTTTAGGGACAACGACTCCCATAATTACTCTCAACAAGTGAGCCTTTAGGGACAACGACTCTTATCATGGAAGAGACAAATTGCACTTATAAAGGTAGCCTTTAGTGACAACGGATCTCACCATGTAAGTGACAATTGCTTTTATCAAGTGTGCAAGCATTAGGGACAACGGCTATCATCATGTTAAGGGCAATTGCTCTCATCAACTGAGCAAGCGTTTAGGGACAACGGCTCCCGTAAAGTCAGGTACAATTGCTCTCAACAAGTGAGCCTTTAAGGACAATGGCTCTTATCACAGAAGAGACAAATTGCCCTTATAAAGGTAGCCTTTAGAGACAACGGATCTCATCATGTAAGTGACAATTGCTCTTATCAAGTGTGGAAGCATTAGGGACAACGACCATCATCATGTAATGGGCAATTACTCTCATCAAGTGAGCAAGCGTTTAGGGACAACGGCTCCTATAAAGTAAGGTAGAATTGCTCTCAACAAATGAGCCTTTTGGGACAACGGCACTTATCATGTAAGGGACAAATTGCCCTCATAAACTTAGACTTTAGGGACAACGGATTTCATTATGCATGTGACAATTGCTCTTATAAAGTGTGGAAGCATTAGGGACAACGGCTATCATCATGTAAAGGACAATTGCTCTCATCATGTGAGCAAGCGTTTAGGGACAACGGCTCCCATAATTGCTCTCAACAAGTGAGCCTTTAGGGACAACGGCTCTTATCATGGAAGAGACAAAATTACACTTATAAAGTTAGCCTTTAGAGACAACGGATCTCACCTTGTAAGTGACAATTGCTCTTATCAAGTGTACAAGCATTAGGGACAATGGCTATCATCATGTAAAGGGCAATTGCTCTCATCATGTGAGCAAGCGTTTAGGGACAACGGCTCCTATAAAGTAAGGTAGAATTGCTCTCAACAAATGAGCCTTTTGGGACAACGGCACTTATCATGTAAGGGACAAATTGCCCTCATAAACTTAGACTTTAGGGACAACGGATTTCATTATGCATGTGACAATTGCTCTTATAAAGTGTGGAAGCATTAGGGACAACGGCTATCATCATGTAAAGGACAATTGCTCTCATCATGTGAGCAAGCGTTTAGGGACAACGGCTCCCATAATTGCTCTCAACAAGTGTGCCTTTAGGGACAACGGCTCTTATCATGGAAGAGACAAAATTACACTTATAAAGTTAGCCTTTAGAGACAACGGATCTCACCTTGTAAGTGACAATTGCTCTTATCAAGTGTACAAGCATTAGGGACAATGGCTATCATCATGTAAAGGGCAATTGCTCTCATCATGTGAGCAAGCGTTTAGGGACAACGGCTCCCATAAAGTCAGGTACAATTGCTCTCAACAAGTGAGCCTTTAAGGAAAACCGCTCTTATCATGGAAGAGACAAATTTTTTTGGGTAAAGGGGAGTAATCCTGCACCCTGGTAAAGTATAATAAAACCAAAAACATTGAAGTACAATGGATGAGAGTCAGTCCCTCATCTAAGTCCCTTAGGACACTTACCTAACCACTATATAAGAATGACATGCCATTCTTATAACTTACAAATCCAAATACAACTAACAATGACTAAATATAATAATACAAAACATCATAAACATAAATAAAAGACAACGGATCTCACCATGTAAGTGACAACTGCTCTTATCAAGTATGGAAGCATTAGGGACAACAGCTATCATCATGTAAAGGGTATTTTCTCTCATCAAGTGAGCAAGCGTTTAGGGACAACGGCTCCCATAAAGTCAGGAACAATTGCTCTCAACAAGTGAGCCTTTAAGGACAACGACTCTTATCATGGAAGAGACAAATTGCACTTATAAAGGTAGCCTTTATAGACAACGGGTCTCATCATGTAAGTGACAATTGCTCTTATCAAGTGTGCAAGCATTAGGGACAATGGCTATCATCATGTAAAGGGCAATTGCTCTCATCAAGTGAGCAAGCGTTTAGGGACAACGGCTCGCATAAAGTCAGGTACAATTGCTCTCAACAAGTGAGCCTTTAGGGACAACGGCTCTTATCATGGAAGAGACAAATTGCCCTTATAAAGGTAGCCTTTAGAGACAACGGATCTCATCATGTAAGTGACAATTGCTCATATCAAGTATGCAAGCATTAGGGACAACGGCTATCATCATGTAAAGGGCAATTGCTCTCATCAAGTGACCAAGCGTTTAGGGACAACGGCTCCCATAAATTCAGGAACAATTGCTCTCAACAAGTAAGCCTTTAAGGACAACGGCTCTTATCATGGATGAGACAAATTGCCCTTATAAAGGTAGCCTTTAGAGACAACGGATCTCATCATGTAAGTGACAATTGCTCTTATAAAGTGTGGAAGCATTAGGGACAACGGCTATTATCATGTAAAGGGCATTTGCTCTCATCAAGTGAGCAAGCGTTTAGGGACAACGGCTCCCATAAAGTCAGGAACAATTGCTCTCAACAATTGAGCCTTTAGGGACAACGGCTCTTATCATGGAAGAGACAAATTGCCCTTATAAATGTAGCCTTTAGAGACAACGGATCTCATCATGTAAATGACAATTGCTCTTATTAAGTGTGCAAGCATTAGGGACAATGGCTATCATCATGTAAAGGGCAATTGCTCTCATCAAGTCAGCAAGCGTTTAGGGACAACGGCTCCTATAAAGTCAGGTACAATTGCTCTCAACAAGTGAGCCTTTAGGGACAACGACTCTTATCATGGAAGAGACAAATTGCACTTATAAAGGTAGCCTTTAGAGACAACGGATCTCACCATGTAAGTGACAATTGCTCTTATCAAGTGTGCAAGCATTAGGGACAACGGCTATCATCATGTAAAGTTCAATTGCTCTCATCAACTGAGCAAGCGTTTAGGGACAACGGCTCCCGTAAAGTCAGGTACAATTGCTCTCAACAAGTGAGCCTTTAAGGACAACAGCTCTTATCATGGAAGAGACAAATTGCCCTTATAAAGGTAGCCTTTAAAGACAACGGCTCTCATCATGTAAGTGACAATTGCTCTTATCAAGTTTGGAAGCATTAGGGACAACGACTATCATCATGTAATGGGCAATTACTCTCATCAAGTGAGCAAGCGTTTAGGGACAACGGCTCCCATAAAGTAAGGTAGAATTGCTCTCAACAAATGAGCCTTTAGAGACAACGGCACTTATCATGTAAGGGACAAATCGCCCTCATAAACTTAGACTTTAGGAACAACGGATTTCATCATGCAAGTGACAATTGCTCTTGTCAAGTGTGCAAGAATTAGGGACAACTGCTATCATCATGTAAAGGACAATTGCTCTCATCAAGTGAGCAAGCGTTTAGGGACAACGGCGCCCATAATTGCTCTCAACAAGTGAGTCTTTAGGGACAACGACTCCCATAATTACTCTCAACAAGTGAGCCTTTAGGGACAACGACTCTTATCATGGAAGAGACAAATTGCACTTATAAAGGTAGCCTTTAGTGACAACGGATCTCACCATGTAAGTGACAATTGCTTTTATCAAGTGTGCAAGCATTAGGGACAACGGCTATCATCATGTTAAGGGCAATTGCTCCCATCAACTGAGCAAGCGTTTAGGGACAACGGCTCCCGTAAAGTCAGGTACAATAGCTCTCAACAAGTGAGCCTTTAAGGACAATGGCTCTTATCACAGAAGAGACAAATTGCCTTTATAAAGGTAGCCTTTAGAGACAACGGATCTCATCATGTAAGTGACAATTGCTCTTATCAAGTGTGGAAGCATTAGGGACAACGACCATCATCATGTAATGGGCAATTACTCTCATCAAGTGAGCAAGCGTTTAGGGACAACGGCTCCTATAAGGTAAGGTAGAATTGCTCTCAACAAATGAGCCTTTTGGGACAACGGCACTTATCATGTAAGGGACAAATTGCCCTCATAAACTTAGACTTTAGGGACAACGGATTTCATTATGCATGTGACAATTGCTCTTGTCAAGTTTGCAAGCATTAGGGACAACGGCTATCATCATGTAAAGGACAATTGCTCTCATCAAGTGAGCAAGCGTTTAGGGACAACGGCTCCCATAATTGTTCTCAACAAGTGAGTCTTTAGGGACAACGGCTCCCATAATTGCTCTCAACAAGTGAGCCTTTAGGGACAATGGCTCTTATCATGGAAGAGACAAATTACACTTATAAAGGTAGCCTTTAGAGACAACGGATCTCACCATGTAAGTGACAATTGCTCTTATCAAGTGTGCAAGCATTAGGGACAACGGCTATCATCATGTAAAGGGCAATTGCTCTCATCAAGTGAGCAAGCGTTTAGGGACAACGGCTCCCATAAAGTCAGGTACAATTGCTCTCAACAAGTGAGCCTTTAAGGACAACGGCTCTTATCATGGAAGAGACAATTTTTTTTGGGTAAAGGGGAGTAATCCTGTACCCTGGTAAAGTATAATAAAACCAAAAACATTGAAGTACAATGGATGAGAGTGAGTCCCTCATCTAACTCCCTTAGGACACTTACCTAACCATATAAGAATGACATGCCATTCTTATAACTTACAAATCCAAATACAACTAACAATGACTAAATATAATAATACAAAACATCATAAACATAAATAAAAGACAACGGATCTCACCATGTAAGTGACAATTGCTCTTATCAAGTGTGGAAGCATTAGGGACAACGGCTATCATCATGTAAAGGGCATTTGCTCTCATCAAGTGAGCAAGCGTTTAGGGACAACGGCTCCCATAAATTCAAGAACAATTGCACTCAACAAGTGAGCCTTTAGGGACAACGGCTCTTATCATGGAAGAGACAAATTGCCCTTATAAAGGTAGCCTTTATAGACAACGGGTCTCATCATGTAAGTGACAATTGCTCTTATAAAGTGTGGAAGCATTAGGGACAACGGCTATCATCATGTAAAGGGCAATTGCTCTCATCAAGTGAGCAAGCATTTAGGGACAACGGCTCCCATAAAGTCAGGAACAATTGCTCTCAACAATTGAGCGTTTAGGGACAACGGCTCTTATCATGGAAGAGACAAATTGCCCTTATAAAGGTAGCCTTTAGAGACAACAGATCTCATCATGTAAGTGACAATTACTCTTATCAAGTGTGCAAGCATTAGGGACAATGGCTATCATCATACAAAGGGCAATTGCTCTCATCAAGTGAGCAAGCGTTTAGGGACAACGGCTCCCATAAAGTCAGGTACAATTGCTCTCAACGAGTGAGCCTTTTGGGACAACGGCTCTTATCATGGAAGAGACAAATTGCCCTTATAAATGTAGCCTTTAGAGACAACGGATCTCATCATGTAAGTGACAATTGCTCTTATCAAGTGTGCAGACATTAGGGACAATGGCTATCATCATGTAAAGGGCAATTGCTCTCATCAAGTGAGCAAGCGTTTTGGGACAACGGCTCCCATAAAGTCAGGTGCAATTGCTCTCAACAAGTGAGCCTTTAAGGACAACGGCTCCTATCATGGAAGAGATAAATTGCCCATATAAAGGTAGCCTTTAGAGACAACGGATCTCATCATGTAAGTGACAATTACTCTTGTCAAGTGTGAAGCATTAGGGACAACGACTATCATCATGTTAAGGGCATTTGCTCTCATCAAATGAGCAAGCGTTTTGGGACAATGGCTCCCATAAATTCAGGAACAATTGCACTCAACAAGTGAGCCTTTAGGGATAACGGCTCTTATCATGGAAGAGACTAATTGCCCTTATAAAGGTAGCCTTTAGAGACAACGGATCTCACCATGTAAGTGACAATTTCTCTTATCAAGTGTGCAAGCATTAGGGACAAGGGCTATCATCATGTAGAGGGCAATTGCTCTCATCAACTGAGCAAGCGTTTAGGGACAACGGCTCCCGTAAAGTCTGGTACAATTGCTCTCAACAAGTGAGCCTTTAAGAACAACGGCTCTTATCATGGAAGAGACAAATTGCCCTTATAAAGGTAGCCTTTAGAGACAACGATCTCATCATGTAAGTGACAATTGCTCTTATCAAGTGTGGAAGCATTAGGGACAACGACTATCATCATGTAATGGGCAATTACTCTCATTAAGTGAGCAAGCGTTTAGGGACAACGGCTCCCATAAAGTAAGGTAGAATTGCTCTCAACAAATGAGCCTTTAGGGACAACGGCACTTATCATGTATGGGACAAATCGCCCACATAAACTTAGACTTTAGGGACAACGGATTTCATCATGCAAGTGACAATTGCTCTTGTCAAGTGTGCAAGCATTAGGGACAACTGCTATCATCATGTAAAGGACAATTGCTCTCATCAAGTGAGCAAGTGTTTAGGGACAACGGCTCCCATAATTGCTCTCAACAAGTGAGTCTTTAGGGACAACGGCTCTCATAATTGCTCTCAACAAGTGAGCCTTTAGGGACAATGGCTCTTATCATGGAAGAGACAAATTGCACTTATAAAGGAAGCCTTTAGAAACAACGGATCTCACCATGTAAGTGACAATTGCTCTTATCAAGTGTGCAAGCATTAGGGACAAAGGCTATCATCATGTAAAGGGCAATTGCTCTCATCAAGTGAGCAAGCGCTTAGGGACAACGGCTCCCATAAAGTCAGGAACAATTGCTCTCAACAATTGAGCCTTTAGGGACAACGGCTCCCATAAAGTCAGGTACAATTGCTCTCAACAAGTGAGCCTTTAGGGAAACTGACTCTTATTATATATGGGACAAATTGCCCTCATAAAGTTAGCCTTTAGGGACAACGGGTCACATCATGTAAGTGACAGACAAATTGCACTTATAAAAGTAGCCTTTAGAGACAACGGATCTCACCATGTAAGTGACAATTTCTCTTATCAAGTGTGCAAGCATTAGGGACAACGGCTATCATCATGTAAAGGGCAATTGCTCTCTTCAAGTGAGCAAGCGTTTAGGGACAACGGCACCCGTAAAGTCAGGTACAATTGCTCTCAACAAGTGAGCCTTTAAGGACAACGGCTCATATCATAGAAGAGACAAATTGCCCTTATAAAGGTAGCCTTTAGAGACAACGGATCTCATCATGTAAGTGACAATTGCTCTTATCAAGTGTGGATGCATTAGGGACAACGACTATCATCATGTAATGGGCAATTACTTTCATCAAGTGAGCAAGCTTTAAGGGACAACGGCTCCCATAAAGAAAGGTAGAATTTCTCTCAACAAATGAGCCTTTAGGGACAACGGCACTTATCATGTAAGGGACAAATCGCCCTCATAAACTTAGACTTTAGGGACAACGGCTATCATCATGTAAAGGACAATTGCTCTCATCAAGTGAGCAAGCGTTTAGGGACAACGGCTCCCATAATTGCTCTCAACAAGTGAGTCTTTAGGGACAACGGCTCCCATAATTGCTCTCAACAAGTGAGCCTTTAGGGACAACGGCTCTTTTCATGGAAGAGACAAATTGCACTTATAAAGGTAGCCATTAGAGACAACGGGTCTCACAATGTAAGTGACAATTGCTCCTATCAAGTGTGCAAGCATTAGGGACAACGGCTATCATCATGTAAAGGGCAATTGCTCTCATCAAGTGAGCAAGAGTTTAGGGACAACGGCTCCCATAAAGTCAGGAACAATTGCTCTCAACAATTGAGCCTTTAGGGAAAACGGCTCTTATCATGGAAGAGACAAATTACCCTTATAAAGGTAGCCTTTAGAGACAACGGATCTCATCATGTAAGTGACAATTACTCTTATCAAGTGCGCAAGCATTAGGGACAACGGCTATCTTCATACAAAGGGCAATTGCTCTCATCAAGTGAGCAAGCGTTTAGGGACAACGGCTTCCATAAAGTCAGGTACAATTGCTCTCAACAAGTGAGCCTTTAGGGAAACCGAATCTTATTATATAAGGGACAAATTGCCCTCATAAAGTTAGCCTTTAGGGACAACGGGTCTCATCATGTAAGTGACTATTGCTCTTATCAAGTATGCAAGCATTAGGGACAACGGCTATCATCATGTAAAGGGCAATTGCTCTCATGAAGTGAGTAAGCGTTTAGGGACAACGGCTCCCATAAAGTTAGGTACAATTTCTCTCAACAAGTGAGCCTTTTGGGACAACGGCTCTTATCATGGAAGAGACAAATTGCCCTTATAAAGGTAGCCTTTAGAGACAACGGATCTCATCATGTAAGTGACAATTGCTCTTATCAAGTGTGCAGGCATTAGGGACAATGGCTATCATCATGTAAAGGGCAATTGCTCTCATCAAGTGAGCAAGCGTTTAGGGACAACGGCTCCCATAAAGTCAGGCACAATTGCTCTCAACAAGTGAGCCTTTTGGGCCAACGGCTCTTATCATGGAAGAGACAAATTGCCCATATAAAGGTAGCCTTTAGAGACAACGGATCTCATCATGTAAGTGACAATTGCTCTTATCAAGTGTGCAGGTATTAGGGACAATGGCTATCATCATGTAAAGGGCAATTGCTCTCATCTAGTGTGCAAGCGTTTTGGGACAACGACTCCCATAAAGTCAGGTACAATTGCTCTCAACAAGTGAGCCTTTAAGGACAACGGCTCTTATCATGGAAGAGATAAATTGCCCATATAAAGGTAGCCTTTAGAGACAACGGATCTCATCATGTAAGTGACAATTGCTCTTATCAAGTGTGAAGCATTAGGGACAACGGCTATCATCATGTAAAGGGCATTTGCTCTCATCAAGTGAGCAAGCGTTTAGGGACAACGGCTCCCATAAATTCAGGAACAATTGCACTCAACAAGTGAGCCATTAGGGACAACGGCTCTTATCATAGAAGAGACAAATTGCCCTTATAAAGGTAGCCTTTAGAGACAACGGATCTCATCATGTAATTGATAATTGCTCTTATCAAGTGTGCAAGCATTAGGGACAACGGCTATCATCATGTAAAGGGCAATTGCTCTCATCAAGTGAGTAAGCGTTTAGGGACAATGGCTCCCATAAAGTCAGGTATAATTGCTCTCAACAAGTGTGCCTTTAGGGACAACGACTCTTATCAAGGAAGAGACAAATTGCACTTATAAAAGTAGCCTTTAGAGACAACGGATCTCACCATGTAAGTGAAAATTTCTCTTATCAAGTGTGCAAGCATTAGGGACAACGGCTATCATCATGTAAAGGGCAATTGCTCTCATCAAGTGAGCAAGCGTTTAGGGACAACGGCTCCCATAAAGTCAGGAACAATTGCTCTCAACAATTGAGCGTTTAGGGACAACGGCTCTTATCATGGAAGAGACAAATTGCCCTTATAAAGGTAGCCTTTAGAGACAACAGATCTCATCATGTAAGTGACAATTACTCTTATCAAGTGTGTAAGCATTAGGGACAATGGCTATCATCATACAAAGGGCAATTGCTCTCATCAAGTGAGCAAGCGTTTAGGGACAACGGCTCCCATAAAGTCAGGTACAATTGCTCTCAACAAGTGAGCCTTTTGGGACAACGGCTCTTATCATGGAAGAGACAAATTGCCCTTATAAATGTAGCCTTTAGAGACAACGGATCTCATCATGTAAGTGACAATTGCTCTTATCAAGTGTGCAGACATTAGGGACAATGGCTATCATCATGTAAAGGGCAATTGCTCTCATCAAGTGAGCAAGCGTTTTGGGACAACGGCTCCCATAAAGTCAGGTACAATTGCTCTCAACAAGTGAGCCTTTAAGGACAACGGCTCTTATCATGGAAGAGATAAATTGCCCATATAAAGGTAGCCTTTAGAGACAACGGATCTCATCATGTAAGTGACAATTACTCTTGTCAAGTGTGAAGCGTTAGGGACAACGACTATCATCATGTTAAGGGCATTTGCTCTCATCAAGTGAGCCAGCGTTTTGGGACAATGGCTCCCATAAATTCAGGAACAATTGCACTCAACAAGTGAGCCTTTAGGGATAACGGCTCTTATCAAGGAAGAGACAAATTGCCCTTATAAAGGTAGCCTTTAGAGACAACAGATCTCACCATGTAAGTGACAATTTCTCTTATCAAGTGTGCAAGCATTAGGGACAAGGGCTATCATCATGTAGAGGGCAATTGCTCTCATCAAGTGAGCAAGCGTTTACGGACAACGGCTCCCGTAAAGTCAGGTACAATTGCTCTCAACAAGTGAGCCTTTAAGAACAACGGCTCTTATCATGGAAGAGACAAATTGCCCTTATAAAGGTAGCCTTTAGAGACAACGGATCTCATCATGTAAGTGACAATTGCTCTTATCACGTGTGGAAGCATTAGGGACAACGACTATCATCATGTAATGGGCAATTACTCTCATTAAGTGAGCAAGCATTTAGGGACAACGGCTCCCATAAAGTAAGGTAGAATTGCTCTCAACAAATGAGCCTTTAGGGACAACGGCACTTATCATGTATGGGACAAATTGCCCACATAAACTTAGACTTTAGGGACAACGGATTTCATCATGCAAGTGACAATTGCTCTTGTCAAGTGTGCAAGCATTAGGGACAACTGCTATCATCATGTAAAGGACAATTGCTCTCATCAAGTGAGCAAGTGTTTAGGGACAACGGCTCCCGTAATTGCTCTCAACAATTGAGTCTTTAGGGACAACGGCTCTCATAATTGCTCTCAACAAGTGAGCCTTTAGGGACAATGGCTCTTATCATGGAAGAGACAAATTGCACTTATAAAGGAAGCCTTTAGAAACAACGGATCTCACCATGTAAGTGACAATTGCTCTTATCAAGTGTGCAAGCATTAGGGACAAAGGCTATCATCATGTAAAGGGCAATTGCTATCATCAAGTGAGCAAGCGTTTAGGGACAACGGCTCCCATAAAGTCAGGAACAATTGCTCTCAACAATTGAGCCTTTAGGGACAACGGCTCCCATAAAGTCAGGTACAATTGCTCTCAACAAGTGAGCCTTTAGGGAAACCGACTCTTATTATATATGGGACAAATTGCCCTCATAAAGTTAGCCTTTAGGGACAACGGGTCTCATCATGTAAGTGACAATTGCTCTTATCAAGTGTGCAAGCATTAGGGACAACGGCTATCAACATGTAAAGGGCAATTGCTCTCATCAAGTGAGTAAGCGTTTAGGGACAACGGCTCCCATAAAGTCAGGTACAATTGCTATCAACAAGTAAGCCTTTAAGGACAACAACTCTTATCATGGAAGAGACAAATTTCCCTTATAAAGGTAGCCTTTAGGGACAACGACTCTTATCAAGGAAGAGACAAATTCCACTTATAAAAGTAGCCTTTAGAGACAACGGATCTCACCATGTAAGTGACAATTTCTCTTATCAAGTGTGCAAGCATTAGGGACAACGGCTATCATCATGTAAAGGGCAATTGCTCTCTTCAAGTGAGCAAGCGTTTAGGGACAACGGCACCCGTAAAGTCAGGTACAATTGCTCTCAACAAGTGAGCCTTTAAGGACAACGGCTCATATCATAGAAGAGACAAATTGCCCTTATAAAAAAAACCCTAAAAGTTCTCTCACGGTTTGGCGAAAAAACGAATACCTCACTTTACGATTTCACCTTCTACGATTCTTATACTCATAATTATTTTATTGGTTTTCAAGATATCGTGGGTCAGTTGCATATTTTATTCGTTTTTTCATAGCCAATATTGTGTCTTTAAACGGCAGAAGTTGGATCTACATAGATAATTTATTCTTTTGTTTGTCGTTTGGTGCATGTGCTTCAATCTTAATCATTAACGAATTGTTAATATTCCTTGTTGTTGATTTCACGTGGGTCGGTGCAAGGGATATTCATAGGTCGGTGGTGTTTTATATTTATATTGATCTTAAGATTTCTGGTCGTTTTATTGAGTGCGCAAGTTTGCTGCTGTTACGCATTGATTTTCATTCATAAACGATTCTTGTTTTAGGGTTTCGTTTTTTCTTTCTATTGCGTACTGTTTGGATATTGGTGCTGAACGACAAAGCTAAACTCTTTTAGGGTTTGGAACATTCAATTTGCAAGTAACCCGTGCTTATTCAGTTTGGGTTTGTGTTAATACAAGTGCATTAATTTGCTGTAAGTCGATTGAAGGTTTAAGTGGGTATTGAGAGATGGAATCTGGTTCTTTGAATGTTAATAAGCCTTCTAAGGCTAAGGGGTTGGCTTCTAGGATTGGTAACATTGATGGTAAGATGCTTACTAATACAAGTAAGCCATTGAAGGTTATTTTGAAAAGTGCAGGTTTGGAAGGAAAAACGGGAAGTTTTGCTCTTCCTCGTGATCATGGTCCCGTTGTTTCTGATCCGAAGTTTGCTTTACAACAAGAGGTACGTTTGGCTAGTTCTAAATCTGATGTTCTTAAGTCTAGTAATGTTGTAGCATCTGATTCGTTGGGAGCTGCAATGGTTGGTACGTTTAAGGATTCTGGTGAAAGGCTAGCTGATGAGTGTAATATTGGAGGTTCTTGTGAGCCTAATGTACCTAGTGATTCACAATCTGATGAAGTTGATGAGGCTACTAGGTCGGGTTCAAGAGTGGTTATTCCAATGGCCGTTGTTGATGATATGTGCACTAAACTTACTAATTCATTATACGGTTATTTCATTGGGCAAAGAATTGCATTTCCTATTGTGGAAGACTATGTCAAGCATGCTTGGGCAAGGTTCGGCTTTGAACATGTTATATTGCGGAATGGTTTCTTCATTTTCAAGTTCTCTTCAAGTGAAGGTATGAATAAAGTTCTTAATGGTGGTCCTTGGTTTATTAGATCAACGCCTTTATTCTTACATATATGGGTACCTAATATGAGGCTTGAGAAGGAGAAGATTACTAAGGTACCGGTTTGGGTACGTATCCATAATATACCGTCCGTTGTATACTCTAAAGCCGGTATTAGTTTGATTGCAAAACAGTTGGGGCGGATAATACGGTTTGATGCGGGTACTAATGATATGTGTAAGAATCCTTGGGGACGTTATTCACATGCACGGGTACTTATTGAATTATCGGCTGATTTGGATGTTTTGGAATCAATTGAGGTTGAGATTCCTTTGCCTATGGGTAAGGGTCATTACATGGAAGTTCTTGATGTTGAGTATGAATGGTGGCCATCTTGGTGTTCTAAGTGTGTTTGTTTCGATCATGATGATGATGTGTGTCCTCTTAGACGTAAGCGGGTTACTAAGGGTTCGACTCAACAAGATTGTGATGTCAAGCGCAAGGTTCACTCTACTAAGGCTGGTCATACTAGTGATAAGGGTAAGAAAGGGGCTTGGGGGGTTTCAACTAAGCCTAAACTTTCGTACCAACCTGTTTCAAAACCGGCTACCAAGAAGAAGAACCGAGGACAACCTGATGTGAGGGCTGTTTTTAAGCCTACTAATGGTGATTCTAATTCGAGTGGTACATCTATTGATGCATTGAAGAGTGATTTTGGGGCTGCTCCTGTTGAGGATTGTCATACTCAACTTGAGCAGATGGTACGTGAGGATACTCATGCTTCTTTTGGGGGTGTGGAATCCGTGGGGTTAAGTGGTGTTAATGTGGTTCCATTGCATAGCACTACTGATGGTTTGTGGGAGCATGGTTCTCACAATGATGGTGCTTCTTCAAGTGTGCCCTATTCTGATTTTGATACATCTAGCTCGTTTACTACAAGTGATGTAGTGATGACTCCTAGGAAGAGGGTTACGTTTGCTGACGAAGTTGAAGAAGCTGATGAAGTTGATGAAGTCTATGAGAACTATGATGATATTGCAAATTATACCAAGTTCAAGAATGGTTCTCCGAAAGATTTCCAGGTGCAAGGACGCAAGAAGAAATAGTTATTTCTATTGTTTTTGTGTTGTTTGCTTGTTAAGTTGCTTTTGTTTAGCATGTTTGTTTGGTCAGTTGCACATGTTGTGCATGTTAGTTTTAAGAATGTTTTGTCATTCTTAGATACGTGTCTTGTAAGTGTCCTAAAGGACTGGGGGCGAGGGATTTCACCCTCGTCATTTTGTACTTCAACGTTTTTGGATAATAAATTTTACCAGGGTGCAGGATTACTCCCCTTTACCCAAAAAAACAAATTGCCCTTATAAAGGTAGCCTTTAGAGACAACGGATCTCATCATGTAAGTGACAATTGCTCTTATCAAGTGTGGATGCATTAGGGACAACGACTATCATCATGTAATGGGCAATTACTTTCATCAAGTGAGCAAGCTTTTAGGGACAACGGCTCCCATAAAGAAAGGTAGAATTTCTCTCAACAAATGAGCCTTTAGGGACAACGGCACTTATCATGTAAGGGACAAATCGCCCTCATAAACTTAGACTTTAGGGACAACGGCTATCATCATGTAAAGGACAATTGCTCTCATCAAGTGAGCAAGCGTTTAGGGACAACGGCTCCCATAATTGCTCTCAACAAGTGAGTCTTTAGGGACAACGGCTCCCATAATTGCTCTCAACAAGTGAGCCTTTAGGGACAACGGCTCTTTTCATGGAAGAGACAAATTGCACTTATAAAGGTAGCCATTAGAGACAACGGGTCTCACAATGTAAGTGACAATTGCTCCTATCAAGTGTGCAAGCATTAGGGACAACGGCTATCATCATGTAAAGGGCAATTGCTCTCATCAAGTGAGCAAGAGTTTAGGGACAACGGCTCCCATAAAGTCAGGAACAATTGCTCTCAACAATTGAGCCTTTAGGGAAAACGGCTCTTATCATGGAAGAGACAAATTACCCTTATAAAGGTAGCCTTTAGAGACAACGGATCTCATCATGTAAGTGACAATTACTCTTATCAAGTGCGCAAGCATTAGGGACAACGGCTATCTTCATACAAAGGGCAATTGCTCTCATCAAGTGAGCAAGCGTTTAGGGACAACGGCTTCCATAAAGTCAGGTACAATTGCTCTCAACAAGTGAGCCTTTAGGGAAACCGAATCTTATTATATAAGGGACAAATTGCCCTCATAAAGTTAGCCTTTAGGGACAACGGGTCTCATCATGTAAGTGACTATTGCTCTTATCAAGTATGCAAGCATTAGGGACAACGGCTATCATCATGTAAAGGGCAATTGCTCTCATCAAGTGAGTAAGCGTTTAGGGACAACGGCTCCCATAAAGTTAGGTACAATTTCTCTCAACAAGTGAGCCTTTTGGGACAACGGCTCTTATCATGGAAGAGACAAATTGCCCTTATAAAGGTAGCCTTTAGAGACAACGGATCTCATCATGTAAGTGACAATTGCTCTTATCAAGTGTGCAGGCATTAGGGACAATGGCTATCATCATGTAAAGGGCATTTGCTCTCATCAAGTGAGCAAGCGTTTAGGGACAACGGCTCCCATAAATTCAGGAACAATTGCACTCAACAAGTGAGCCTTTAGGGACAACGGCTCTTATCATAGAAGAGACAAATTGCCCTTATAAAGGTAGCCTTTAGAGACAACGGATCTCATCATGTAATTGATAATTGCTCTTATCAAGTGTGCAAGCATTAGGGACAACGGCTATCATCATGTAAAGGGCAATTGCTCTCATCAAGTGAGTAAGCGTTTAGGGACAACGGCTCCCATAAAGTTAGGTACAATTTCTCTCA
Source organism: Artemisia argyi (assembly GCA_030686995.1). Lineage (NCBI taxonomy): Eukaryota > Viridiplantae > Streptophyta > Magnoliopsida > Asterales > Asteraceae > Artemisia > Artemisia argyi. The sequence continues at coordinate 37,776 of JARVZY010001913.1, read as the reverse complement.
ACAAGTGAGCCTTTTGGGACAACGGCTCTTATCATGGAAGAGATAAATTGCCCATATAAAGGTAGCCTTTAGAGACAACGGATCTCATCATGTAAGTGACAATTGCTCTTATCAAGTGTGAAGCATTAGGGACAACGGCTATCATCATGTAAAGGGCATTTGCTCTCACCAAGTGAGCAAGCGTTTAGGGACAACGGCTCCCATAAATTCAGGAACAATTGCACTCAACAAGTGAGCCTTTAGGGACAACGGCTCTTATCATAGAAGAGACAAATTGCCCTTATAAAGGTAGCCTTTAGAGACAACGGATCTCATCATGTAATTGATAATTGCTCTTATCAAGTGTGCAAGCATTAGGGACAACGGCTATCATCATGTAAAGGGCAATTGCTCTCATCAAGTGAGTAAGCGTTTAGGGACAATGGCTCCCATAAAGTCAGGTATAATTGCTCTCAACAAGTGTGCCTTTAGGGACAACGACTCTTATCAAGGAAGAGACAAATTGCACTTATAAAAGTAGCCTTTAGAGACAACGGATCTCACCATGTAAGTGAAAATTTCTCTTATCAAGTGTGCAAGCATTAGGGACAACGGCTCCCGTAAAGTCAGGTACAATTGCTCTCAACAAGTAAGCCTTTAAGGACAACGGCTCTTATCATGGAAGAGACAAATTGCCCTTATAAAGGTAGCCTTTAGAGACAACGGATCTCATCATGTAAGTGACAATTGCTCTTATCAAGTATGAAAGCATTAGGGACAACGGCCATCATCATGTAAAGGGCAATTGCTCTCATCATGTGAGTAAGCGTTTAGGGACAACGGCTCCCATAAAGTCAGGTACAATTGTTCTCAACAAGTGAGCCTTTTGGGACAACGGCTCTTATCAAGGTAGAGACAAATTGCCCTTATAAAGGTAGCCTTTAGAGACAACGGATCTCATCATGTACTCGACAATTGCTCTTATAAAGTGTGTAGGCATTAGGGACAATGGCTATCATCATGTAAAGGGCAATTGCTCTCATCAAGTGAGCAAGCGTTTTGGGACAACGGCTCCCATAAAGTCAGGTACAATTGCTCTCAACAAGTGAGCCTTTAAGGACAACGGCTCTTATCATGGAAGAGACAATTGCTCTTATCAAGTGTGAAGCATTAGGGAAAATGGCTATCATCATGTAAAGGGTATTTGCTCTCATCATGTGAGCAAACGTTTAGGGACAACGACTCCCATAAATTCAGGAACAATTGCACTCAACAAGTGAGCCTTTAGGGACAACGGCTCTTATCATGAAAGAGACAAATTGCCCTTATAAAGGTAGCCTTTAGAGACAACGGATCTCATCATGTAAGTGACAATTGCTCTTATCAAGTGTGCAAGCATTAGGGAGAACGGCTATCATCATGTAAAGGGCAATTGCTCTCATCAGGTGAGCAAGCGTTTAGGGACAACGGCTCCCATAAAGTCAGGTACAATTGCTCTCAACAAGTGTGCCTTTAGGGACAACGACTCTTATCAAGGAAGAGACAAATTGCACTTATAAAAGTAGCCTTTAGAGACAACGGATCTCACCATGTAAGTGACAATTTCTCTTATCAAGTGTGCAAGCATTAGGGACAACGGCTATCATCATGTAAAGGGCAATTGCTCTCATCAAGTGACAACGGCTCCCGTAAAGTCAGGTACAATTGCTCTCAACAAGTGAGCCTTTAAGGACAACGGCTCTTATCATAGAAGAGACAAATTGCCCTTATAAAGGTAGACTTTAGAGACAACGGATCTCATCATGTAAGTGACAATTGCTCTTATCAAGTATGGATGCATTAGGGACAACGACTATCATCATGTAATGGGCAATTGCTTTCATCAAGTGAGCAAGCTTTTAGGGACAACGGCTCCCATAAAGAAAGGTAGAATTGCTCTCAACAAATAAGCCTTTAGGGACAACGGCACTTATCATGTAAGGGACAAATCGCCCTCATAAACTAAGACTTTAGGGACAACGCATTTCATCATGCAAGTGACAATTGCTCTTGTCAAGTGTGCAAGCATTAGGGACAACTGCAATCATCATGTAAAGGACAATTGCTCTCATCAAGTGAGCAAGTGTTTAGGGACAACGGCTCCCATAATTGCTCTCAACAAGTGAGTCTTTAGGGACAACGGCTCCCATAATTGCTCTCAACAAGTGAGCCTTTAGGGACAACGGCTCTTTTCATGGAAGAGACAAATTGCACTTATAAAGGTAGCCATTAGAGACAACGGGTCTCACAATGTAAGTGACAATTGCTCCTATCAAGTGTGCAAGCATTAGGGACAACGGCTATCATCATGTAAAGGGCAATTGCTCTCATCAAGTGAGCAAGCGTTTAGGGACAACGGCTCCCATAAAGTCAGGAACAATTGCTCTCAACAATTGAGCCTTTAGGGACAACGGCTCTTATCATGGAAGAGACAAATTACCCTTATAAAGGTAGCCTTTAGAGACAACGGATCTCATCATGTAAGTGACAATTACTCTTATCAAGTGCGCAAGCATTAGGGACAACGGCTATCATCATACAAAGGGCAATTGCTCTCAAAAAGTGAGCAAGCGTTTAGGGACAACGGCTTCCATAAAGTCAGGTACAATTGCTCTCAACAAGTGAGCCTTTAGGGAAACCGAATCTTATTATATAAGGGACAAATTGCCCTCATAAAGTTAGCCTTTAGGGACAACGGGTCTCATCATGTAAGTGACAATTGCTCTTATCAAGTATGCAAGCATTAGGGACAACGGCTATCATCATGTAAAGGGCAATTGCTCTCATCAAGTGAGTAAGCGTTTAGGGACAACGGCTCCCATAAAGTCAGGTACAATTGCTCTCAACAAGTGAGCCTTTTGGGACAACGGCTCTTATCATGGAAGAGACAAATTGCCCTTATAAAGGTAACCTTTAGAGACAACGGATCTCATCATGTAAGTGACAATTGCTCTTATCAAGTGTGCAGGCAATAGGGACAATGGCTATCATCATGTAAAGGGCAATTGCTCTCATCAAGTGAGCAAGCGTTTTGGGACAACGGCTCCTATAAAGTCAGGTACAATTGCTCTCAACAAGTGAGCCTTTAAAGACAACGGCTCTTATCATGGAAGTGATAAATTGCCCATATAAAGGTAGCCTTTAGAGACAACGGATCTCATCATGTAAGTGACAATTGCTCTTATCAAGCGTGAAGCATTAAGGACAACGGCTATCATCATGTAAAGGGCATTTGCTCTCATCACGTGAGCAACCGTTTAGGGACAATGGCTCCCATAAATTCAGGAACAATTGCACTCAACAAGTGAGCCTTTAGGGACAACGGCTCTTATCATGGAAGAAACAAATTGCCCATATAAAGGTAGCCTTTAGAGAAAACGGATCTCACCATGTAAGTGACAATTTCTCTTATCAAGTGTGCAAGCATTAGGGACAACGGCTATCATCATGTAAAGGGCAATTGCTCTCATCAAGTGAGCAAGCGTTTAGGGACAACGGCTCCCGTAAAGTCAGGTATAATTGCTCTCAACAAGTAAGCCTTTAAGGACAACGGCTCTTATCATGGAAGAGACAAATTGCCCTTATAAAGGTAGCCTTTAGAGACAACGGATCTCATCATGTAAGTGACAATTGCTCTTATCAAGTATGCAAGCATTAGGGACAACGGCTATCATCATGTAAAGGACAGTTGCTCTCATCAAGTGAGCAAGCGTTTAGGAACAACGGCTCCCATAAAGTCAGGTACAATTGCTCTCAACAAGTGAGCCTTTAAGGACAACGGCTCTTATTATGGAAGAGATAATTGCCATTATAAAGGTAGCCTTTAGAGACAACGGATCTCATCATGTAAGTGACAATTGCTCTTATCAATTGTGGAAGCATTAGGGACAACGGCTATCATCATGTAAAGGGCATTTGCTCTCACCAAGTGAGCAAGCGTTTAGGGACAACGGCTCCCATAAAGTCAGGAACAATTGCTCTCAACAAGTGAGCCTTTAGGAACAACGGCTCTTATCATGGAAGAGACAAATTGCCCTTATAAAGGTAGCCTTTGGAGACAACGGATCTCATCATGTAAGTGACAATTGCTCTTTTCAAGTGTGCAAGCATTAGGGACAACGGCTGTCATCATGTAAAGGGCAATTGCTCTCATCAAGTGAGCTAGCGTTTAGGGACAACGGCTCCCATAAAGTCAGGTACAATTGCTCTCAACAAGTGTGCCTTTAGGGACAACAACTCTTATCAAGGAAGAGACAAATTGCACTTATAAAAGTAGCCTTTAGAGACAACGGATCTCACCATGTAAGTGACAATTTCTCTTATCAAGTGTGCAAGCATTAGGGACAACGGCTATCATCATGTAAAGGGCAATTGCTCTCATCAAGTGAGCAAGCGTTTAGGGACAACGGCTCCCGTAAAGTCAGGTACAATTGCTCTCAACAAGTGAGCCTTTAAGGACAACGGCTCTTATCATGGAAGAGACAAATTGCCCTTATAAAGATAGCCTTTAGAGACAACGGATCTCATCATGTAAGTGACAATTGCTCTTATCAAGTGTGGAAGCATTAGGGACAACGACTATCATCATGTAATGGGCAATTACTTTCATCAAGTGAGCAAGCGTTTAGGGACAACGACTCCCATAAAGTAAGGTAGAATTGCTCTCAACAAATGAGCCTTTAGGGACAACGGCACTTATCATGTAAGGGACAAATCGCCCTCATAAACTTAGACTTTAGGGACAATGGATTTCATCATGCAAGTGACCTTGTGCAAGCTTAACACCATAGTTTTCTCTCTCCCTTGTGGAGATTTCTGGCCGCCACCCTCCTAACTATTCTGGCCAAAATTAATCCCTAATCCGTCCTCTCTAATCTTCTTTGAAGGTTATGCAATACGATTAGGTGATTAACAGTCTTTTGAGGGTGGTTGGTATTGATTTTCACTCTTTATTTATTCGGATCTCTCCATATATTGGTGATTGTTAAACCCTAATAATCGGTTTTCATCTTTGGTGAATCGTTATTTTTAGGGTTGTTTAATCACCATGTGTTTGTTATCGTACCCTTTAACACCTGATTCATATGTCGGTTCTTTTAGATCGACTATACATTAAAAGGGTCGATATCCTTGCTTGTACTCTAAACCCTAATCGTTTCTACTTGGTTTTAACCGAATCATTATTTAGGGTTTTTAGGGTTTCGTTTTTTTTGTTGGATCTGTGCGTTATTGTTCAAGTCGGTTTTGGATCAATTTGGTTATTTATCACGATCCTATGGTTTCTTCTCTAAGTCGGCTGTGATAATTATTCTATATCTTTTGTCAACTTAGGGTTTGGGGGTGCTGCTTGATGCGTTATCATGTTTATGAAACCTGCTTAGGGTTTCGACATTCTATTGGGTTTGTGATGATTATCGGCACGTTATTTTTCATGGTAGCCCTTCTAAGGGTTTGAATGTTGGTGGTGCGTTCTGTATAGATGAAGGTATTTGAACGTGGGTTAAGGGAGAGGTCTACGTGATCGTATCGGTATGTTAGGGTTTATTTAGCCCTATTTTCTGCTCGTGCATGCATTGTATGGTCCTTGCTGTTCAGAACTATGGTCTTGCTGACTTGGTGGTAGGTAGTAATGTTTTGGTACGAGCTTTGGTTGTTCAATGGGTTGTTTGCTGTTCGTGTTTTCTAGTGGATTGATCTTTATCTAAGTTCATTGTAACTTTTATGGTATCTGCTGCTGCTCGAATTTGTGATGTAAGTTAAGTTTAAGGGTCTTATTCAAAACCTTTTTATCATCGTTCATGGACATGGCATTGATTTATTTGATCATGTGATCGATGATGCTCTCTTTGATGTAAGTTAGGGTTGGCTAGCCCTATTTTCGTCTACAACTGATCAAGATTCATTGTTTTTCATTCTTAGCTTGAGTTTCCTTTGAAACTTGTAGTAGATGTGGTATTGGATCGAGTTGTAGTATTGGTTTGGTCCTGGTTGGATCAATGAAGACCGGTGTAGTTGGTGGATCTATTGTGTGGAGTGGCGCCTGTCTATTCTACCATGGTTTCGGCTGCATCGTTGTAGGTCATGAACTTCTATGACGACATGGGAAGATTCAAGTTGTTACTTGATGTTTTTATTTTTAAATCTTATAGTCGTTGTAGTTTTATGTTCATGTATTTGTTATAAGAGTTGTTTTCTCTTATAGGTAAGTTATAAGAATGGTTTGTCATTCTTATATTAGAGTCTGTAAGTGTCCTAAGGGACTGAGATAAGGGGTGTACGCCCTCATCTTTTGTACTTCAACGCTTTTGGTGTAATGTATTTTGCCAGGGTGTGTTATCCCTTTTACCCAAAAGATTTCATCATGCAAGTGACAATTGCTCTTGTCAAGTGTGCAAGCATTAGGGACAACTGCTATCATCATGTAAAGAACAATTGCTCTCATCAAGTGAGCAAGTGTTTAGGGACACGGCTCCCATAATTGCTCTCAACAAGTGAGTCTTTAGGGACAACGGCTCTCATAATTGCTCTCAACAAGTGAGCCTTTAGGGACAATGGCTCTTATCATGGAAGAGACAAATTGCACTTATAAAGGTAGCCTTTAGAGACAACGGATCTCACCATGTAAGTGACAATTGCTCTTATCAAGTGAGCAAGCATTAGGGACAAAGGCTATCATCATGTAAAGGGCAATTGCTCTCCTCAAGTGAGAAAGAGTTTAGGGACAACGGCTCCCATAAAGTCAGGAACAATTGCTCTCAACAATTGAGCCTTTAGGGACAACGGCTCTTATCATGGAAGAGACAAATTGCCCTTATAAAGGTAGCCTTTAGAGACAACGGAGCTCATCATGCAAGTGACAATTACTCTTATCAAGTGTGCAAGCATTAGGGACAACGGCTATCATCATACAAAGGGCAATTGCTCTCATCAAGTGAGCAAGCGTTTAGGGACAACGGCTCCCATAAATTCAGGTACAATTGCTCTCAACAAGTGAGCCTTTAGGGAAACCGACTCTTATTATATAAGGGACAAATTGTCCTCATAAAGTTAGCCTTTAGGGACAACGGGTCTCATCATGTAAGTGACAATTGCTCTTATCAAGTGTGCAAGCATCAGGGACAACGGCTATCCACATGTAAAGGGCAATTGCTCTCATCAAGTGAGTAAGCGTTTAGGGACAACGGCTCCCATAAAGTCAGGTACAATTGCTCTCAACAAGTGAGCCTTTAAGGACAACGGCTCTTATCATGGAAGAGATAAATTGCCCATATAAAGGTAGCCTTTAGAGACAACGGATCTCATCATGTAAGTGACAATTGTTCTTATCAAGTGTGAAGCATTAGGGACAACAGCTATCATCATGTAAAGGGCATTTGCTCTCATCAAGTGAGCAAGCGTTTAGGGACAACGGCTCCCATAAATTCAGGAACAATTGCACTCAACAAGTGAGCCTTTAGGGACAACGGCTCTTATCATGGAAGAGACAAATTGCCCTTATAAAGGTAGCCTTAAGAGACAACGGATCTCATCATGTAATTGACAATTGCTCTTATCAAGTGTGCAAGCATTAGGGACAACGGCTATCATCATGTAAAGGGCAATTGCTCTCATCAAGTGAGCAAGCGTTTAGGGACAACGGCTCCCATAAAGTCAGGTATAACTGCTCTCAACAAGTGTGCCTTTAGGGACAACGACTCTTATCAAGGAAGAGACAAATTGCACTTATAAAAGTAGCCTTTAGAGACAACGGATCTCACCATGTAAGTGAAAATTTCTCTTATCAAGTGTGCTAGCATTAGGGACAACGGCTATCATCATATAAAGGGAAATTGCTCTGATCAAGTGAGCAAGCGTTTAGGGACTACGGCTCCCGTAAAGTCAGGTACAATTGCTCTCAACAAGTAAGCCTTTAAGGACAACGGCTCTTATCATGGAAGAGACAAATTGCCCTTATAAAGGTAGCCTTTAGAGACAACGGATCTCATCATGTAAGTGACAATTGCTCTTATCAAGTATGCAAGCATTAGGGACAACGGCTATCATCATGTAAAGGGCAATTGCTCTCATCAAGTGAGCAAGCATTTAGGAACAACGGCTCCCATAAAGTCAGGTACAATTGCTCTCAACACGTGAGCCGTTAAGGACAACGGCTCTTATCATGGAAGAGACAAATTGCCTTTATAAAGGTAGCCTTTAGAGACAACGGATCTCATCATGTAAGTGACAATTTCTCTTATCAAGTGTGGAAGCATTAGGGACAATGGCTGTCATCATGTAAAGGGCATTTGCTCTCACCAAGTGAGCAAGCGTTTACGGACAACGGCTCCCATAAAGTCAGGAACAATTGCTCTCAACAAGTGAGCCTTTAGGAACAATGGCTCTTATCATCTAAGAGACAAATTGCCCTTATAAAGGTAGCCTTTAGAGACAACGGATCTAATCATGTAAGTGACAATTGCTCTTATCAAGTGTGCAAGCATTAGGGACAACGGCTGTCATAATTTAAAGGGCAATTGCTCTCATCAAGTGAGCAAGCGTTTAGGGACAACGGCTCCCATAAAGTCAGGTACAATTGCTCTCAACAAGTGTGCCATTAGGGACAACGACTCTTATCAAGGAAGAGACAAATTGCACTTATAAAAGTAGCCTTTAGAGACAATGGATCTCACCATGTAAGTGACAATTTCTCTTATCGTGTGCAAGCATTAGGGACAACGGCTATCATCATGTAAAGGGCAATTGCTCTCATCAAGTGAGAATGCGTTTAGGGACAACGGCTCCCGTAAAGTCAGGTACAATTGCTCTCAACAAGTGAGCCTTTAAGGACAACGGCTCTTATCATGGAAGAGACAAATTGCCCTTATAAAGATAGCCTTTAGAGACAACGGATGTCATCATGAACGTGACAATTGCTCTTATCAAGTGTGGAAGCATTAGGGACAACGACTATCATCATGTAATGGGCAATTACTTTCATTAAGTGAGCATGCGTTTAGGGACAACGGCTCCCATAAAGTATGGTAGAATTGCTCTCAACAAATGAGCCTTTAGGGACAACGGCACTTATCATGTAAGGGACAAATCGCCCTCATAAACTTAGACTTTAGGGACAACGGATTTCATCATGCAAGTGACAATTGCTCTTGTCAAGTGTGCAAGCATTAGGGACAACTGCTATCATAATGTAAAGAACAATTGCTCTTATCAAGTGAGCAAGTGTTTAGGGACACGGCTCCCATAATTGCTTTCAACAAGTGAGTCTTTAGGGACAACGGCTCTCATAATTGCTCTCAACAAGTGAGCCTTTAGGGACAATGGCTCTTATCATGGAAGAGACAAATTGCACTTATAAAGGTAGCCTTTAGAGACATCGGATCTCACCATGTAAGTGACAATTCCTCTTATCAAGTGTGCAAGCATTAGGGACAACGGCTATCATCATGTAATGGGCAATTGCTCTCATCAAGTGAGCAAGCGTTTAGGGACAACGGCTCCCATAAAGTCAGGAACAATTGCTCTCAACAATTGAACCTTTAGGGACAACGGCTCTTATCATGGAAGAGACAAATTTCCCTTATAAAGGTAGCCTTTAGAGACAACGGATCTCATCATGTAAGTGACAATTACTCTTATCAAGTGTGCAAGCATTAGGGACAACGGCTATCATCATACAAAGGGCAATTGCTCTCATCAAGTGAGCAAGCGTTTAGGTACAACGGCTCCCATAAAGTCAGGTACAATTGCTCTCAACAAGTGAGCCTTTAGGGAAACCGACTCTTATTATATAAGGGACAAATTGCCCTCATAAAGTTAGCCTTTAGGGACAACGGGTCTCAACATGTAAGTGACAATTGCTCTTATCAAGTGTGCAAGCATTAGGGACAACGGCTATCAACATGTAAAGGACAATTGCTCTCATCAAGTGAGTAAGCGTTTAGGGACAACGGCTCCCATAAAGTCAGGTACAATTGCTCTCAACAAGTAAGCCTTTTGGGCCAACGGCTCTTATCATGGAAGAGACAAATTGCCCTTATAAAGGTAGCCTTTAGAGACAACGGATCTCATCATGTAAGTGACAATTGCTCTTATCAAGTGTTCAGGCATTAGGGACAATGGCTATCATAATGTAAAGGGCAATTGCTCTCATCAAGTGAGCAAGTGTTTTAGGACAACGACTCCAATAAAGTCAGGTACAATTGCTCTCAACAAGTGAGCCTTTTAGGACAACGGCTCTTATCATGGAAGAGATAAATTGCCCATATAAAGGTAGCCTTTAGAGACAACGGATCTCATCATGTAAGTGACAATTGCTCTTATCAAGTGTGAAGCATTAAGGACAACGGCTATCATCATGTAAAGGGCATTTGCTCTCATCAAGTGAGCAAGCGTTTAGGGACAACGGCTCCCATAAATTCAGGAACAATTGCACTCAACAAGTGAGCCTTTAGGGACAACGACTCTTATCATGGAAGAGACAAATTGCCCTTATAAAGGTAGCCTTTAGAGACAACGGATCTCATCATGTAATTGACAATTGCTCTTATCAAGTGTGCAAGCATTAGGGACAACGGCTATCATCATGTAAAGGGCAATTGCTCTCATCAAGTGAGCAAGCGTTTAGGGACAACGGCTCCCGGAAAGTCAGGTACAATTGCTCTCAACAAGTAAGCCTTTAAGGACAACGGCTCTTATCATGGAAGAGACAAATTACCCTTATAAAGGTAGCCTTTAGAGACAACGGATCTCATCATGTAAGTGACAATTACTCTTATCAAGTGCGCAAGCATTAGGGACAACGGCTATCATCATACAATGGGCAATTGCTCTCATCAAGTGAGCAAGCGTTTAGGGACAACGGCTTCCATAAAGTCAGGTACAATTGCTCTCAACAAGTGAGCCTTTAGGAACAACGGCTCTTATCATGGAAGAGACAAATTGCCCTTATAAAGGTAGCCTTTAGAGACAACGGATCTCATCATGTAAGTGACAATTGCTCTTATCAAGTGTGGAAGCATTAGGGACAACGGCTATCATCATGTAAAGGGCATTTGCTCTCACCAAGTGAGCAAGCGTTTAGGGACAACGGCTCTCATAAAGTCAGGAACAATTGCTCTCAACAAGTGAGCCTTTAGGAACAACGGCTCTTATCATGGAAGAGACAAATTGCCCTTATAAAGGTAGCCTTTAGAGACAACGGATCTCATCATGTAAGTGACAATTGCTCTTATCAAGTGTGCAAGCATTAGAGACAACGGCTGTCATCATGTAAAGGGCAATTGCTCTCATCAAGTGAGCAAGCGTTTAGGGACAACGGCTCCCATAAAGTCAGGTACAATTGCTCTCAACAAGTGTGCCTTTAGGGACAACGACTCTTATCAAGGAAGAGACAAATTGCACTTATAAAAGTAGCCTTTAGAGACAACGGATCTCACCATGTAAGTGACAATTTCTCTTATCAAGTGTGCATTAGGGACAACGGCTATGATCATGTAAAAGGAATTTGCTCTCACCAAGTGAGCAAGCGTTTAGGGACAACGGCTCCCATAAAGTCAGGAACAATTGCTCTCAACAAGTGAGCCTTTAGGGACAACGGCTCTCATAATTGGTCTCAACAAGTGAGCCTTTAGAGACATCGGATCTCACCATGTAAGTGACAATTCCTGTTATCAAGTGTGCAAGCATTAGGGACAACGGCTATCATCATGTAAAGTGCAATTGCTCTCATCAAGTGAGCAAGCGTTTAGGGACAACGGCTCCCATAAAGTCAGGAACAATTGCTCTCAACAATTGAGCCTTTAGGGACAACGGCTCTTATCATGGAAGAGACAAATTGCCCTTATAAAGGTAGCCTTTAGAGACAACGGATCTCATCATGTAAGTGACAATTACTCTTATCAAGTGTGCAAGCATTAGGGACAACGGCTATCATCATACAAAGGGCAATTGCTCTCATCAAGTGAGCAAGCGTTTAGGGACAACGGCTCCCATAAAGTCAGGTACAATTGCTCTCAACAAGTGAGCCTTTAGGGAAACCGACTCTTATTATATAAGGGACAAATTGCCCTCATAAAGTTTTTTTTTTTTTGGGTAAAGGGGAATAATCCTGTACCCCGGTAAATCACATTAACCAAAAATCATTTAAGTACAATGGATATGGGTGAAATCCCATATCTAAGCCCGTTACATAGGCATAAACATTTCTTGGAAACAAGAAAAAAACCACTACCACATAGACAAAACATGACTACAATAAGACCAACTACTACCTAGTCCGACCTTGGAGCTTGAAATCATCATAATAGGCAGCCAAGTGTCTTGGTATCTCGTGTAGCTGATCCGTAAAGTCATCATACTCGTAGTACTCTTCCTGGTCCTGTCCACCACCCGTTGATGATAATGTACCCTTGGGCATATCAAATAAATTCATAGACTCATCATACGGATTCAGAACCTCATCCACCTCACCGTCAGAATCAATTACATCACCAACCTTAGAGAAAGGGTTACTTCTTTTAGTAGTAGAGTTAACAAGGGATAAGGATGAACTAGACGGACTAGCCTCCTTACCCTTATCCAAAAGTAAACTTCCAGGCGGCTCATGTAACGAAATATCATTAATGGAGGAGACAAAATTAGTATCCGCCATTACACAACCATTATTACCATCCTTAGGCACATCATCCTTAGGAATATCAATCACTTTATCATTCTCCATACGTTGATCAATATAACTCTTCAATTCAGCCATGTTGATGTCATCTTTGAAGTACTTTCCATCAGTTTTAGAGCTGTTGGAAACATCATTAGGCACCTTTGGAGTAGGATGTGGCTGTTCAGTGTCATTAGGCTTATCACAAACCAACTCCAATCCCTCCATAGAGAAAAGAGGGGATTTATCCTTCGGTATAGACGTAGTAGCCTGGATGTTGTTACTAGGCTTGGAAACGGGACGATATATCAATTTAGGCTTACCCGACACCCTCACCTTTTTAACACCCTTAGATTTACTCTTTGCAGCCCCGCCACCATCATCCACACGTAATGTACATTTAACTTCCTTCTCTTTTCTATGGCACTCCTTATCAACATGATCAAAAATTTTACATATAGAACATCGAGGCGGCTTATATTCAAACTCAATATCAATTCTAACCATACGATGCTCATTTGTCTTAGGAATAGGAACTGCCACAACAAGAGATTCCACATAATCATTATCAGCCGAAATCTCAACTAAAACACGAGCATACGAATTCATACCCCACGACTTGAGGCACATATTACTAGTGTGTTCATCATACATAATGATTCGTCCAAGTTTAGTCGCGATCAGATTCAGCCCCACCTTAGAATATGCCACCACCGGCACGTTATACATTTTAACCCAAACATGAACCTTCTTAATTTCATGTTTAATCAAATCAGAATTAGGGTTCCAAATGTGGAGAATGAGTGGAATAGACCTAATTCGCCAAGAACCATGATTAAGAACATTTTCCATACCTTCCCTACTTGAGAACTGAAACATGAAGAACCCTTGATGTATCATGACATGCATAAGCCCGAATTTCTTCCAAACGTTACGCACAAAGTTTTGGACAATAGGAAACGCAGGTCTTTGTCCAACAAAATAGCCATAAAGAGAATTATTAAATCGTGAGCAAATCGTTTCCACCTCTTCATGCGGTATTACAACATCAGCCAAAGCTAAATCAACCTTAGCATCATGATTAACAACCTTATCGACCCTCGTAATACCAGCAGCAACATGGCTATTTTCATCGATCAAAACAGAAGTAGATGTAGAGCATCCCACCTCACAACCGTCCATCTTAGAATCAATGACATTAACATCGACTTTAGCAGCTGCAAACATGAGGTTATCATCCTTAGAATCCATGTTAACAAATGCAGCTGTGTCATCATTCAAACCAATAGCAGGTTCACTAGTATTAACACAACGATATGGCAACCTAGGTTTACCATCTCTCCCCGAACCAGTACCATCAGATTTTTTAAACCGTTTAGACAACTCACTCAACACCGAACTACCATCAATCATCTTAGAAGCCCTATTCGAATTGTTGAGAAAACCTTTCTCCATCTCTCTCATAAACCCACTTCCAATCAATACTCAAAATAAGACCACGACACAAACCAGTCCCTAAGAATTAGGGTTTTGTACCACACTATCTTCCACGCAGAATTGATAAAACGTTACAGCACACAACCACAACTTGCACGCTTAATCACAAACCCTAAACCAGGGTATCGAATATGAATGGATACACAACAGCAGCAAGTAGCACCAATACACTTGTACACAATAGAAAAAAATGAAACCCTAACAAGAATCGTTAAACCTTTGAGCACTTAATCCTTAACAGAATGCCCTCATAAAGTTAGCCTTTAGGGACAACGGGTCTCATCATGTAAGTGACAATTGCTCTTATCAAGTGTGCAAGCATTAGGGACAACGGCTATCAACATGTAAAGGGCAATTGCTCTCATCAAGTGAGTAAGCGTTTAGGGACAATGGCTCCCATAAAGTCAGGTACAATTGCTCTCAACAAGTGAGACTTTTGGGCCAACGGCTCTTATCATGGAAGAGACAAATTGCCCTTATAAAGGTAGCCTTTAGAGACAACGGATCTCATCATGTAAGTGACAATTGCTCTTATCAAGTGTGCAGGCATTAGGGACAATGGCTATCAACATGTAAAGGGCAATTGCTCTCATCAAGTGAGCAAGTGTTTTGGGACAACGGCTCCCATAAAGTCAGGTACAATTGCTCTCAACAAGTGAGCCTTTAAGGACAACGGCTCTTATCATGGAAGAGATAAATTGCCCATATAAAGGTAGCCTTTAGAGACAACGGATCTCATCATGTTACTTGAGAATTGCTCTTATCAAGTATGAAGCATTAGGGACAACGGCTATCATTATGTAAAGGGCATTTGCTCTCATCAAGTGAGCAAGCGTTTAGGGACAACGGCTCCCATAAATTCAGGAACAATTGCACTCAACAAGTGAGCCTTTAGGGACAACGGCTCTTATCATGGAAGAGACAAATTGCCCTTATAAAGGTAGCCTTTAGAGACAACGGATCTCATCATGTAATTGACAATTGCTCTTATCAAGTGTGCAAGCATTAGGGACAACGGCTATCATAATGTAAAGGGCAATTGCTCTCATCAAGTGAGCAAGCGTTTAGGGACAACGACTCCCATAAAGTCAGGTATAATTGCTCTCAACAAGTGTGCCTTTAGGGACAACGACTCTTATCAAGGAAGAGAAAAATTGCACTTATAAAAGTAGCCTTTAGAGACAACGGATCTCACCATGTAAGTGAAAATTTCTCTTATCAAGTGTGCAAGCATTAGGGACAACGGCTATCATCATGTAAAGGGCAATTGCTCTCATCAAGTGAGCAAGCGTTTAGGGACAACGGCTCCCGTAAAGTCAGGTACAATTGCTCTCAACAAGTAAGCCTTTAAGGACAACGGCTCTTATCATGGAAGAGACAAATTGCCCTTATCAAGGTAGCCTTTAGAGACAACGGATCTCATCATGTAAGTGACAATTGCTCTTATCAAGTGTGGAAGCATTAGGGACAACTGCTATCATCATGTAAAGGGCATTTGCTCTCACCAATTGAGCAAGCGTTTAGGGACAACGGCTCCCATAAAGTCAGGAACAATTGCTCTCAACAAGTGAGCCTTTAGGAACAACGGCTCTTATCATGGAAGAGACAAATTGCCCTTATAAAGGTAGCCTTTAGAGACAACGGATCTCATCATGTAAGTGACAATTGCTCTTATCAAGTATGCAAGCATAAGCGACAACGGCTATCATCATGTAAAGGGCAATTGCTCTCATCAAGTGAGCAAGCGTTTAGGAACAACGGCTCCCATAAAGTCAGGTACAATTGCTCTCAACAAGTGAGCCTTTAAGGACAACGGCTCTTATCATGGAAGAGACAAATTGCCCTTATAAAGGTAGCCTTTAGAGACAACGGATCTCATCATGTAAGTGACAATTGCTCTTATCAAGTGTGGAAGCATTAGGGACAACGGCTATCATCATGTAAAGGGCATTTGCTCTCACCAATTGAGCAAGCGTTTAGGGACAACGGCTCCCATAATGTCAGGAACAATTGCTCTCAACAAGTGAGCCTTTAGGAACAACGGCTCTTATCATGGAAGAGACAAATTGCCCTTATAAAGGTATCCTTTAGAGACAACGGATCTCATCATGTAAGTGACAATTGCTCTTATCAAGTGTGCAAGCATTAGGGACAATGGCTGTCATCATGTAAAGGGCAATTGCTCTCATCAAGTGAGCAAGCGTTTAGGGACAACGGCTCCCATAAAGTCAGGTACAATTGCTCTCAACAAGTGTGCCTTTAGGGACAACGACTCTTATCAAGGAAGAGACAAATTGCACTTATAAAAGTTGCCTTTAGAGACAACGGATCTCACCATGTAAGTGACAATTTCTCTTATCAAATGTGCATTAGGGACAACGGCTATCATCATGTAAAGGGCATTTGCTCTCACCAAGTGAGCAAGCATTTAGGGACAACGGCTCCCATAAAGTCAGGAACAATTGCTCTCAACAAGTGAGCATTTAGGGACAACGGCTCTCATAATTGCTCTCAACAAGTGAGCCTTTAGGGACAATGGCTCTTATCATGGAAGAGACAAATTGCACTTATAAAGGTAGCCTTTAGAGACATCGGATCTCACCATGTAAGTGACAATTCCTCTTATCAAGTGTGCAAGCATTAGGGACAACAGCTATCATCATACAAAGGGCAATTGCTCTCATCAAGTGAGCAAGCGTTTAGGGACAACGGCTCCCATAAAGTCAGGTACAATTGCTCTCAACAAGTGAGCCTTTAGGAAACCGACTCTTATTATATAAGGGACAAATTGCCCTCATAAAGTTAGCCTTTAGGGACAACGGGTCTCATCATGTAAGTGACAATTGCTCTTATCAAGTGTGCAAGCATTAGGGACAACGGCTATCAACATGTAAAGGTTAATTGCTCTCATCAAGTGAGTAAGCGTTTTGGGACAACGGCTCCCATAAAGTCAGGTACAATTGCTCTCAACAAGTGAGCCTTTTGGGCCAACGGCTCTTATCATGGAAGAGACAAATTGCCCTTATAAAGGTAGCCTTTAGAGACAACGGATCTAATCATGTAAGTGACAATTGCTTTTATCAAGTGTGCAGGCATTAGGGACAATGGCTATCATCATGTAAAGGGCAATTGCTCTCATCAAGTGAGCAAGTGTTTTGGGACAACGGCTCCCATAAAGTCAGGCACAATTGCTCTCAACAAGTTAGCCTTTTGGGCCAACGGCTCTCATCATGTAAGTGACAATTGCTCTTATCAAGTGTGCAGGTATTAGGGACAATGGCTATCATCATGTAAAGGGCAATTGCTCTCATCTAGTGTGCAAGCGTTTTGGGACAACGACTCCCATAAAGTCAGGTACAATTGCTCTCAACAAGTGAGCCTTTAAGGACAACGGCTCTTATCATGGAAGAGATAAATTGCCCATATAAAGGTAGCCTTTAGAGACAACGGATCTCATCATGTAAGTGACAATTGCTCTTATCAAGTGTGAAGCATTAGGGACAACGGCTATCATCATGTAAAGGGCATTTGCTCTCATCAAGTGAGCAAGCGTTTAGGGACAACGGCTCCCATAAATTCAGGAACAATTGCACTCAACAAGTGAGCCTTTAGGGACAACGGCTCTTATCATAGAAGAGACAAATTGCCCTTATAAAGGTAGCCTTTAGAGACAACGGACCTCATCATGTAATTGATAATTGTTCTTATCAAGTGTGCAAGCGTTAGGGACAACGGCTATCATCATGTAAAGGGCAATTGCTCTTATCAAGTGAGTAAGCGTTTAGGGACAATGGCTCCCATAAAGTCAGGTATAATTGCTCTCAACAAGTGTGCCTTTAGGGACAACGACTCTTATCAAGGAAGAGACAAATTGCACTTATAAAAGTAGCCTTTAGAGACAACGGATCTCACCATGTAAGTGAAAATTTCTCTTATCAAGTGTGCAAGCATTAGGGACAACGGCTATCATCATGTAAAGGGCAATTGCTCTCATCAAGTGAGCAAGCGTTTAGGGACAACGGCTCCCGTAAAGTCAGGTACAATTGCTCTCAACAAGTAAGCCTTTAAGGACAACGGCTCTTATCATGGAAGAGACAAATTGCCCTTATAAAGGTAGCCTTTAGAGACAACGGATCTCATCATGTAAGTGACAATTGCTCTTATCAAGTATGAAAGCATTAGGGACAACGGCCATCATCATGTAAAGGGCAATTGCTCTCATCATGTGAGTAAGCGTTTAGGGACAACGGCTCCCATAAAGTCAAGTACAATTGTTCTCAACAAGTGAGCCTTTTGGGACAACGGCTCTTATCAAGGTAGAGACAAATTGCCCTTATAAAGGTAGCCTTTAGAGACAACGGATCTCATCATGTACTCGACAATTGCTCTTACAAAGTGTGTAGGCATTAGGGACAATGGCTATCATCATGTAAAGGGCAATTGCTCTCATCAAGTGAGCAAGCGTTTTGGGACAACGGCTCCCATAAAGTCAGGTACAATTGCTCTCAACAAGTGAGCCTTTTAGGACAACGGCTCTTATCATGGAAGAGATAAATTGCCCATATAAAGGTAGCCTTTAGAGACAACGGATCTCATCATGTAAGTGACAATTGCTCTTATCAAGTGTGCAGGCATTAGGGACAATGGCTATCAACATGTAAAGGGCAATTGCTCTCATCAAGTGAGCAAGTGTTTTGGGACAACGGCTCCCATAAAGTCAGGTACAATTGCTCTCAACAAGTGAGCCTTTAAGGACAACGGCTCTTATCATGGAAGAGACAATTGCTCTTATCAAGTGTGAAGCATTAGGGAAAATGGCTATCATCATGTAAAGGGTATTTGCTCTCATCATGTGAGCAAACGTTTAGGGACAACGACTCCCATAAATTCAGGAACAATTGCACTCAACAAGTGAGCCTTTAGGGACAACGGCTCTTATCATGAAAGAGACAAATTGCCCTTATAAAGGTAGCCTTTAGAGACAACGGATCTCATCATGTAAGTGACAATTGCTCTTATCAAGTGTGCAAGCATTAGGGAGAACGGCTATCATCATGTAAAGGGCAATTGCTCTCATCAAGTGAGCAAGCGTTTAGGGACAACGGCTCCCATAAAGTCAGGTACAATTGCTCTCAACAAGTGTGCCTTTAGGGACAACGACTCTTATCAAGGAAGAGACAAATTGCACTTATAAAAGTAGCCTTTAGAGACAACGGATCTCACCATGTAAGTGACAATTTCTCTTATCAAGTGTGCAAGCATTAGGGACAACGGCTATCATCATGTAAAGGGCAATTGCTCTCATCAAGTGAGCAAGCGTTTAGGGACAACGGCTCCCGTAAAGTCAGGTACAATTGCTCTCAACAAGTGAGCCTTTAAGGACAACGGCTCTTATCATAGAAGAGACAAATTGCCCTTATAAAGGTAGACTTTAGAGACAACGGATCTCATCATGTAAGTGACAATTGCTCTTATCAAGTATGGATGCATTAGGGACAACGACTATCATCATGTAATGGGCAATTGCTTTCATCAAGTGAGCAAGCTTTTAGGGACAACGGCTCCCATAAAGAAAGGTAGAATTGCTCTCAACAAATAAGCCTTTAGGGACAACGGCACTTATCATGTAAGGGACAAATCGCCCTCATAAACTAAGACTTTAGGGACAACGCATTTCATCATGCAAGTGACAATTGCTCTTGTCAAGTGTGCAAGCATTAGGGACAACTGCAATCATCATGTAAAGGACAATTGCTCTCATCAAGTGAGCAAGTGTTTAGGGACAACGGCTCCCATAATTGCTCTCAACAAGTGAGTCTTTAGGGACAACGGCTCCCATAATTGCTCTCAACAAGTGAGCCTTTAGGGACAACGGCTCTTTTCATGGAAGAGACAAATTGCACTTATAAAGGTAGCCATTAGAGACAACGGGTCTCACAATGTAAGTGACAATTGCTCCTATCAAGTGTGCAAGCATTAGGGACAACGGCTATCATCATGTAAAGGGCAATTGCTCTCATCAAGTGAGCAAGCGTTTAGGGACAACGGCTCCCATAAAGTCAGGAACAATTGCTCTCAACAATTGAGCCTTTAGGGACAACGGCTCTTACCATGGAAGAGACAAATTACCCTTATAAAGGTAGCCTTTAGAGACAACGGATCTCATCATGTAAGTGACAATTACTCTTATCAAGTGCGCAAGCATTAGGGACAACGGCTATCATCATACAAAGGGCAATTGCTCTCATCAAGTGAGCAAGCGTTTAGGGACAACGGCTTCCATAAAGTCAGGTACAATTGCTCTCAACAAGTGAGCCTTTAGGGAAACCGAATCTTATTATATAAGGGACAAATTGCCCTCATAAAGTTAGCCTTTAGGGACAACGGGTCTCATCATGTAAGTGACAATTGCTCTTATCAAGTATGCAAGCATTAGGGACAACGGCTATCATCATGTAAAGGGCAATTGCTCTCATCAAGTGAGTAAGCGTTTAGGGACAACGGCTCCCATAAAGTCAGGTACAATTGCTCTCAACAAGTGAGCCTTTTGGGACAACGGCCCTTATCATGGAAGAGACAAATTGCCCTTATAAAGGTAACCTTTAGAGACAACGGATCTCATCATGTAAGTGACAATTGCTCTTATCAAGTGTGCAGGCATTAGGGACAATGGCTATCATCATGTAAAGGGCAATTACTCTCATCAAGTGAGCAAGCGTTTTGGGACAACGGCTCCCATAAAGTCAGGTACAATTGCTCTCAACAAGTGAGCCTTTAAAGACAACGGCTCTTATCATGGAAGTGATAAATTGCCCATATAAAGGTAGCCTTTAGAGACAACGGATCTCATCATGTAAGTGACAATTGCTCTTATCAAGCGTGAAGCATTAGGGACAACGGCTATCATCATGTAAAGGGCATTTGCTCTCATCACGTGAGCAACCGTTTAGGGACAATGGCTCCCATAAATTCAGGAACAATTGCACTCAACAAGTGAGCCTTTAGGGACAACGGCTCTTATCATGGAAGAAACAAATTGCTCATATAAAGGTAGCCTTTAGAGAAAACGGATCTCACCATGTAAGTGACAATTTCTCTTATCAAGTGTGCAAGCATTAGGGACAACGGCTATCATCATGTAAAGGGCAATTGCTCTCATCAAGTGAGCAAGCGTTTAGGGACAACGGCTCCCGTAAAGTCAGGTATAATTGCTCTCAACAAGTAAGCCTTTAAGGACAACGGCTCTTATCATGGAAGAGACAAATTGCCCTTATAAAGGTAGCCTTTAGAGACAACGGATCTCATCATGTAAGTGACAATTGCTCTTATCAAGTATGCAAGCATTAGGGACAACGGCTATCATCATGTAAAGGACAGTTGCTCTCATCAAGTGAGCAAGCGTTTAGGAACAACGGCTCCCATAAAGTCAGGTACAATTGCTCTCAACAAGTGAGCCTTTAAGGACAACGGCTCTTATTATGGAAGAGATAATTGCCATTATAAAGGTAGCCTTTAGAGACAACGGATCTCATCATGTAAGTGACAATTGCTCTTATCAATTGTGGAAGCATTAGGGACAACGGCTATCATCATGTAAAGGGCATTTGCTCTCACCAAGTGAGCAAGCGTTTAGGGACAACGGCTCCCATAAAGTCAGGAACAATTGCTCTCAACAAGTGAGCCTTTAGGAACAACGGCTCTTATCATGGAAGAGACAAATTGCCCTTATAAAGGTAGCCTTTGGAGACAACGGATCTCATCATGTAAGTGACAATTGCTCTTTTCAAGTGTGCAAGCATTAGGGACAACGGCTGTCATCATGTAAAGGGCAATTGCTCTCATCAAGTGAGCTAGCGTTTAGGGACAACGGCTCCCATAAAGTCAGGTACAATTGCTCTCAACAAGTGTGCCTTTAGGGACAACAACTCTTATCAAGGAAGAGACAAATTGCACTTATAAAAGTAGCCTTTAGAGACAACGGATCTCACCATGTAAGCGACAATTTCTCTTATCAAGTGTGCAAGCATTAGGGACAACGGCTATCATCATGTAAAGGGCAATTGCTCTCATCAAGTGAGCAAGCGTTTAGGGACAACGGCTCCCGTAAAGTCAGGTACAATTGCTCTCAACAAGTGAGCCTTTAAGGACAACGGCTCTTATCATGGAAGAGACAAATTGCCCTTATAAAGATAGCCTTTAGAGACAACGGATCTCATCATGTAAGTGACAATTGCTCTTATCAAGTGTGGAAGCATTAGGGACAACGACTATCATCATGTAATGGGCAATTACTTTCATCAAGTGAGCAAGCGTTTAGGGACAACGACTCCCATAAAGTAAGGTAGAATTGCTCTCAACAAATGAGCCTTTAGGGACAACGGCACTTATCATGTAAGGGACAAATCGCCCTCATAAACTTAGACTTTAGGGACAACGGATTTCATCATGCAAGTGACCTTGTGCAAGCTTAACACCATAGTTTTCTCTCTCCCTTGTGGAGATTTCCGGCCGCCACCCTCCTAACTATTCTGGCCAAAATTAATCCCTAATCCGTCCTCTCTAATCTTCTTTGAAGGTTATGCAATACGATTAGGTGATTAACAGTCTTTTGAGGGTGGTTGGTATTGATTTTCACTCTTTATTTATTCGGATCTCTCCATATATTGGTGATTGTTAAACCCTAATAATCGGTTTTCATCTTTGGTGAATCGTTATTTTTAGGGTTGTTTAATCACCATGTGTTTGTTATCGTACCCTTTAACACCTGATTCATATGTCGGTTCTTTTAGATCGACTATACATTAAAAGGGTCGATATCCTTGCTTGTACTCTAAACCCTAATCGTTTCTACTTGGTTTTAACCGAATCATTATTTAGGGTTTTTAGGGTTTCGTTTTTTTTGTTGGATCTGTGCGTTATTGTTCAAGTCGGTTTTGGATCAATTTGGTTATTTATCACGATCCTATGGTTTCTTCTCTAAGTCGGCTGTGATAATTATTCTATATCTTTTGTCAACTTAGGGTTTGGGGGTGCTGCTTGATGCGTTATCATGTTTATGAAACCTGCTTAGGGTTTCGACATTCTATTGGGTTTGTGATGATTATCGGCACGTTATTTTTCATGGTAGCCCTTCTAAGGGTTTGAATGTTGGTGGTGCGTTCTGTATAGATGAAGGTATTTGAACGTGGGTTAAGGGAGAGGTCTACGTGATCGTATCGGTATGTTAGGGTTTATTTAGCCCTATTTTCTGCTCGTGCATGCATTGTATGGTCCTTGCTGTTCAGAACTATGGTCTTGCTGACTTGGTGGTAGGTAGTAATGTTTTGGTACGAGCTTTGGTTGTTCAATGGGTTGTTTGCTGTTCGTGTTTTCTAGTGGATTGATCTTTATCTAAGTTCATTGTAACTTTTATGGTATCTGCTGCTGCTCGAATTTGTGATGTAAGTTAAGTTTAAGGGTCTTATTCAAAACCTTTTTATCATCGTTCATGGACATGGCATTGATTTATTTGATCATGTGATCGATGATGCTCTCTTTGATGTAAGTTAGGGTTGGCTAGCCCTATTTTCGTCTACAACTGATCAAGATTCATTGTTTTTCATTCTTAGCTTGAGTTTCCTTTGAAACTTGTAGTAGATGTGGTATTGGATCGAGTTGTAGTATTGGTTTGGTCCTGGTTGGATCAATGAAGACCGGTGTAGTTGGTGGATCTATTGTGTGGAGTGGCGCCTGTCTATTCTACCATGGTTTCGGCTGCATCGTTGTAGGTCATGAACTTCTATGACGACATGGGAAGATTCAAGTTGTTACTTGATGTTTTTATTTTTAAATCTTATAGTCGTTGTAGTTTTATGTTCATGTATTTGTTATAAGAGTTGTTTTCTCTTATAGGTAAGTTATAAGAATGGTTTGTCATTCTTATATTAGAGTCTGTAAGTGTCCTAAGGGACTGAGATAAGGGGTGTACGCCCTCATCTTTTGTACTTCAACGCTTTTGGTGTAATGTATTTTGCCAGGGTGTGTTATCCCTTTTACCCAAAAGATTTCATCATGCAAGTGACAATTGCTCTTGTCAAGTGTGCAAGCATTAGGGACAACTGCTATCATCATGTAAAGAACAATTGCTCTCATCAAGTGAGCAAGTGTTTAGGGACACGGCTCCCATAATTGCTCTCAACAAGTGAGTCTTTAGGGACAACGGCTCTCATAATTGCTCTCAACAAGTGAGCCTTTAGGGACAATGGCTCTTATCATGGAAGAGACAAATTGCACTTATAAAGGTAGCCTTTAGAGACAACGGATCTCACCATGTAAGTGACAATTGCTCTTATCAAGTGTGCAAGCATTAGGGACAAAGGCTATCATCATGTAAAGGGCAATTGCTCTCCTCAAGTGAGAAAGAGTTTAGGGACAACGGCTCCCATAAAGTCAGGAACAATTGCTCTCAACAATTGAGCCTTTAGGGACAACGGCTCTTATCATGGAAGAGACAAATTGCCCTTATAAAGGTAGCCTTTAGAGACAACGGAGCTCATCATGCAAGTGACAATTACTCTTATCAAGTGTGCAAGCATTAGGGACAACGGCTATCATCATACAAAGGGCAATTGCTCTCATCAAGTGAGCAAGCGTTTAGGGACAACGGCTCCCATAAATTCAGGTACAATTGCTCTCAACAAGTGAGCCTTTAGGGAAACCGACTCTTATTATATAAGGGACAAATTGTCCTCATAAAGTTAGCCTTTAGGGACAACGGGTCTCATCATGTAAGTGACAATTGCTCTTATCAAGTGTGCAAGCATCAGGGACAACGGCTATCAACATGTAAAGGGCAATTGCTCTCATCAAGTGAGTAAGCGTTTAGGGACAACGGCTCCCATAAAGTCAGGTACAATTGCTCTCAACAAGTGAGCCTTTAAGGACAACGGCTCTTATCATGGAAGAGATAAATTGCCCATATAAAGGTAGCCTTTAGAGACAACGGATCTCATCATGTAAGTGACAATTGTTCTTATCAAGTGTGAAGCATTAGGGACAACAGCTATCATCATGTAAAGGGCATTTGCTCTCATCAAGTGAGCAAGCGTTTAGGGACAACGGCTCCCATAAATTCAGGAACAATTGCACTCAACAAGTGAGCCTTTAGGGACAACGGCTCTTATCATGGAAGAGACAAATTGCCCTTATAAAGGTAGCCTTAAGAGACAACGGATCTCATCATGTAATTGACAATTGCTCTTATCAAGTGTGCAAGCATTAGGGACAACGGCTATCATCATGTAAAGGGCAATTGCTCTCATCAAGTGAGCAAGCGTTTAGGGACAACGGCTCCCATAAAGTCAGGTATAACTGCTCTCAACAAGTGTGCCTTTAGGGACAACGACTCTTATCAAGGAAGAGACAAATTGCACTTATAAAAGTAGCCTTTAGAGACAACGGATCTCACCATGTAAGTGAAAATTTCTCTTATCAAGTGTGCTAGCATTAGGGACAACGGCTATCATCATATAAAGGGAAATTGCTCTGATCAAGTGAGCAAGCGTTTAGGGACTACGGCTCCCGTAAAGTCAGGTACAATTGCTCTCAACAAGTAAGCCTTTAAGGACAACGGCTCTTATCATGGAAGAGACAAATTGCCCTTATAAAGGTAGCCTTTAGAGACAACGGATCTCATCATGTAAGTGACAATTGCTCTTATCAAGTATGCAAGCATTAGGGACAACGGCTATCATCATGTAAAGGGCAATTGCTCTCATCAAGTGAGCAAGCATTTAGGAACAACGGCTCCCATAAAGTCAGGTACAATTGCTCTCAACACGTGAGCCGTTAAGGACAACGGCTCTTATCATGGAAGAGACAAATTGCCTTTATAAAGGTAGCCTTTAGAGACAACGGATCTCATCATGTAAGTGACAATTTCTCTTATCAAGTGTTGAAGCATTAGGGACAATGGCTGTCATCATGTAAAGGGCATTTGCTCTCACCAAGTGAGCAAGCGTTTACGGACAACGGCTCCCATAAAGTCAGGAACAATTGCTCTCAACAAGTGAGCCTTTAGGAACAATGGCTCTTATCATCTAAGAGACAAATTGCCCTTATAAAGGTAGCCTTTAGAGACAACGGATCTAATCATGTAAGTGACAATTGCTCTTATCAAGTGTGCAAGCATTAGGGACAACGGCTGTCATAATGTAAAGGGCAATTGCTCTCATCAAGTGAGCAAGCGTTTAGGGACAACGGCTCCCATAAAGTCAGGTACAATTGCTCTCAACAAGTGTGCCATTAGGGACAACGACTCTTATCAAGGAAGAGACAAATTGCACTTATAAAAGTAGCCTTTAGAGACAACGGATCTCACCATGTAAGTGACAATTTCTCTTATCAAGTGTGCATTAGGGACAACGGCTATGATCATGTAAAAGGAATTTGCTCTCACCAAGTGAGCAAGCGTTTAGGGACAACGGCTCCCATAAAGTCAGGAACAATTGCTCTCAACAAGTGAGCCTTTAGGGACAACGGCTCTCATAATTGGTCTCAACAAGTGAGCCTTTAGGGACAATGGCTCTTATCATGGAAGAGACAAATTGCACTTATAAAGGTAGCCTTTAGAGACATCGGATCTCACCATGTAAGTGACAATTCCTCTTATCAAGTGTGCAAGCATTAGGGACAACGGCTATCATCATGTAAAGTGCAATTGCTCTCATCAAGTGAGCAAGCGTTTAGGGACAACGGCTCCCATAAAGTCAGGAACAATTGCTCTCAACAATTGAGCCTTTAGGGACAACGGCTCTTATCATGGAAGAGACAAATTGCCCTTATAAAGGTAGCCTTTAGAGACAACGGATCTCATCATGTAAGTGACAATTACTCTTATCAAGTGTGCAAGCATTAGGGACAACGGCTATCATCATACAAAGGGCAATTGCTCTCATCAAGTGAGCAAGCGTTTAGGGACAACGGCTCCCATAAAGTCAGGTACAATTGCTCTCAACAAGTGAGCCTTTAGGGAAACCGACTCTTATTATATAAGGGACAAATTGCCCTCATAAAGTTTTTTTTTTTTGGGTAAAGGGGAATAATCCTGTACCCCGGTAAATCACATTAACCAAAAATCATTTAAGTACAATGGATATGGGTGAAATCCCATATCTAAGCCCGTTACATAGGCATAAACATTTCTTGGAAACAAGAAAAAAACCACTACCACATAGACAAAACATGACTACAATAAGACCAACTACTACCTAGTCCGACCTTGGAGCTTGAAATCATCATAATAGGCAGCCAAGTGTCTTGGTATCTCATGTAGCTGATCCGTAAAGTCATCATACTCGTAGTACTCTTCCTGGTCCTGTCCACCACCCGTTGATGATAATGTACCCTTGGGCATATCAAATAAATTCATAGACTCATCATACGGATTCAGAACCTCATCCACCTCACCGTCAGAATCAATTACATCACCAACCTTAGAGAAAGGGTTACTTCTTTTAGTAGTAGAGTTAACAAGGGATAAGGATGAACTAGACGGACTAGCCTCCTTACCCTTATCCAAAAGTAAACTTCCAGGCGGCTCATGTAACGAAATATCATTAATGGAGGAGACAAAATTAGTATCCGCCATTACACAACCATTATTACCATCCTTAGGCACATCATCCTTAGGAATATCAATCACTTTATCATTCTCCATACGTTGATCAATATAACTCTTCAATTCAGCCATGTTGATGTCATCTTTGAAGTACTTTCCATCAGTTTTAGAGCTGTTGGAAACATCATTAGGCACCTTTGGAGTAGGATGTGGCTGTTCAGTGTCATTAGGCTTATCACAAACCAACTCCAATCCCTCCATAGAGAAAAGAGGGGATTTATCCTTCGGTATAGACGTAGTAGCCTGGATGTTGTTACTAGGCTTGGAAACGGGACGATATATCAATTTAGGCTTACCCGACACCCTCACCTTTTTAACACCCTTAGATTTACTCTTTGCAGCCCCGCCACCATCATCCACACGTAATGTACATTTAACTTCCTTCTCTTTTCTATGGCACTCCTTATCAACATGATCAAAAATTTTACATATAGAACATCGAGGCGGCTTATATTCAAACTCAATATCAATTCTAACCATACGATGCTCATTTGTCTTAGGAATAGGAACTGCCACAACAAGAGATTCCACATAATCATTATCAGCCGAAATCTCAACTAAAACACGAGCATACGAATTCATACCCCACGACTTGAGGCACATATTACTAGTGTGTTCATCATACATAATGATTCGTCCAAGTTTAGTCGCGATCAGATTCAGCCCCACCTTAGAATATGCCACCACCGGCACGTTATACATTTTAACCCAAACATGAACCTTCTTAATTTCATGTTTAATCAAATCAGAATTAGGGTTCCAAATGTGGAGAATGAGTGGAATAGACCTAATTCGCCAAGAACCATGATTAAGAACATTTTCCATACCTTCCCTACTTGAGAACTGAAACATGAAGAACCCTTGATGTATCATGACATGCATAAGCCCGAATTTCTTCCAAACGTTACGCACAAAGTTTTGGACAATAGGAAACGCAGGTCTTTGTCCAACAAAATAGCCATAAAGAGAATTATTAAATCGTGAGCAAATCGTTTCCACCTCTTCATGCGGTATTACAACATCAGCCAAAGCTAAATCAACCTTAGCATCATGATTAACAACCTTATCGACCCTCGTAATACCAGCAGCAACATGGCTATTTTCATCGATCAAAACAGAAGTAGATGTAGAGCATCCCACCTCACAACCGTCCATCTTAGACTCAATGACATTAACATCGACTTTAGCAGCTGCAAACATGAGGTTATCATCCTTAGAATCCATGTTAACAAATGCAGCTGTGTCATCATTCAAACCAATGGCAGGTTCACTAGTATTAACACAACGATATGGCAACCTAGGTTTACCATCTCTCCCCGAACCAGTACCATCAGATTTTTTAAACCGTTTAGACAACTCACTCAACACCGAACTACCATCAATCATCTTAGAAGCCCTATTCGAATTGTTGAGAAAACCTTTCTCCATCTCTCTCATAAACCCACTTCCAATCAATACTCAAAATAAGACCACGACACAAACCAGTCCCTAAGAATTAGGGTTTTGTACCACACTATCTTCCACGCAGAATTGATAAAACGTTACAGCACACAACCACAACTTGCACGCTTAATCACAAACCCTAAACCAGGGTATCGAATATGAATGGATACACAACAGCAGCAAGTAGCACCAATACACTTGTACACAATAGAAAAAAATGAAACCCTAACAAGAATCGTTAAACCTTTGAGCACTTAATCCTTAACAGAATGCCCTCATAAAGTTAGCCTTTAGGGACAACGGGTCTCATCATGTAAGTGACAATTGCTCTTATCAAGTGTGCAAGCATTAGGGACAACGGCTATCAACATGTAAAGGGCAATTGCTCTCATCAAGTGAGTAAGCGTTTAGGGACAATGGCTCCCATAAAGTCAGGTACAATTGCTCTCAACAAGTGAGACTTTTGGGCCAACGGCTCTTATCATGGAAGAGACAAATTGCCCTTATAAAGGTAGCCTTTAGAGACAACGGATCTCATCATGTAAGTGACAATTGCTCTTATCAAGTGTGCAGGCATTAGGGACAATGGCTATCAACATGTAAAGGGCAATTGCTCTCATCAAGTGAGCAAGTGTTTTGGGACAACGGCTCCCATAAAGTCAGGTACAATTGCTCTCAACAAGTGAGCCTTTAAGGACAACGGCTCTTATCATGGAAGAGATAAATTGCCCATATAAAGGTAGCCTTTAGAGACAACGGATCTCATCATGTTACTTGACAATTGCTCTTATCAAGTATGAAGCATTAGGGACAACGGCTATCATTATGTAAAGGGCATTTGCTCTCATCAAGTGAGCAAGCGTTTAGGGACAACGGCTCCCATAAATTCAGGAACAATTGCACTCAACAAGTGAGCCTTTAGGGACAACGGCTCTTATCATGGAAGAGACAAATTGCCCTTATAAAGGTAGCCTTTAGAGACAACGGATCTCATCATGTAATTGACAATTGCTCTTATCAAGTGTGCAAGCATTAGGGACAACGGCTATCATAATGTAAAGGGCAATTGCTCTCATCAAGTGAGCAAGCGTTTAGGGACAACGACTCCCATAAAGTCAGGTATAATTGCTCTCAACAAGTGTGCCTTTAGGGACAACGACTCTTATCAAGGAAGAGAAAAATTGCACTTATAAAAGTAGCCTTTAGAGACAACGGATCTCACCATGTAAGTGAAAATTTCTCTTATCAAGTGTGCAAGCATTAGGGACAACGGCTATCATCATGTAAAGGGCAATTGCTCTCATCAAGTGAGCAAGCGTTTAGGGACAACGGCTCCCGTAAAGTCAGGTACAATTGCTCTCAACAAGTAAGCCTTTAAGGACAACGGCTCTTATCATGGAAGAGACAAATTGCCCTTATGAAGGTAGCCTTTAGAGACAACGGATCTCATCATGTAAGTGACAATTGCTCTTATCAAGTGTGGAAGCATTAGGGACAGCTGCTATCATCATGTAAAGGGCATTTGCTCTCACCAATTGAGCAAGCGTTTAGGGACAACGGCTCCCATAAAGTCAGGAACAATTGCTCTCAACAAGTGAGCCTTTAGGAACAACGGCTCTTATCATGGAAGAGACAAATTGCCCTTATAAAGGTAGCCTTTAGAGACAACGGATCTCATCATGTAAGTGACAATTGCTCTTATCAAGTATGCAAGCATAAGCGACAACGGCTATCATCATGTAAAGGGCAATTGCTCTCATCAAGTGAGCAAGCGTTTAGGAACAACGGCTCCCATAAAGTCAGGTACAATTGCTCTCAACAAGTGAGCCTTTAAGGACAACGGCTCTTATCATGGAAGAGACAAATTGCCCTTATAAAGGTAGCCTTTAGAGACAACGGATCTCATCATGTAAGTGACAATTGCTCTTATCAAGTGTGGAAGCATTAGGGACAACGGCTATCATCATGTAAAGGGCATTTGCTCTCACCAATTGAGCAAGCGTTTATGGACAACGGCTCCCATAATGTCAGGAACAATTGCTCTCAACAAGTGAGCCTTTAGGAACAACGGCTCTTATCATGGAAGAGACAAATTGCCCTTATAAAGGTATCCTTTAGAGACAACGGATCTCATCATGTAAGTGACAATTGCTCTTATCAAGTGTGCAAGCATTAGGGACAATGGCTGTCATCATGTAAAGGGCAATTGCTCTCATCAAGTGAGCAAGCGTTTAGGGACAACGGCTCCCATAAAGTCAGGTACAATTGCTCTCAACAAGTGTGCCTTTAGGGACAACGACTCTTATCAAGGAAGAGACAAATTGCACTTATAAAAGTTGCCTTTAGAGACAACGGATCTCACCATGTAAGTGACAATTTCTCTTATCAAGTGTGCATTAGGGACAACGGCTATCATCATGTAAAGGGCATTTGCTCTCACCAAGTGAGCAAGCGTTTAGGGACAACGGCTCCCATAAAGTCAGGAACAATTGCTCTCAACAAGTGAGCATTTAGGGACAACGGCTCTCATAATTGCTCTCAACAAGTGAGCCTTTAGGGACAATGGCTCTTATCATGGAAGAGACAAATTGCACTTATAAAGGTAGCCTTTAGAGACATCGGATCTCACCATGTAATTGACAATTCCTCTTATCAAGTGTGCAAGCATTAGGGACAACAGCTATCATCATACAAAGGGCAATTGCTCTCATCAAGTGAGCAAGCGTTTAGGGACAACGGCTCCCATAAAGTCAGGTACAATTGCTCTCAACAAGTGAGCCTTTAGGAAACCGACTCTTATTATATAAGGGACAAATTGCCCTCATAAAGTTAGCCTTTAGGGACAACGGGTCTCATCATGTAAGTGACAATTGCTCTTATCAAGTGTGCAAGCATTAGGGACAACGGCTATCAACATGTAAAGGTTAATTGCTCTCATCAAGTGAGTAAGCGTTTTGGGACAACGGCTCCCATAAAGTCAGGTACAATTGCTCTCAACAAGTGAGCCTTTTGGGCCAACGGCTCTTATCATGGAAGAGACAAATTGCCCTTATAAAGGTAGCCTTTAGAGACAACGGATCTAATCATGTAAGTGACAATTGCTCTTATCAAGTGTGAAGCATTAGGGACAACGGCTATCATCATGTAAAGGGCATTTGCTCTCATCAAGTGAGCAAGCGTTTAGGGACAACGGCTCCCATAAATTCAAGAACAATTGCACTCAACAAGTGAGCCTTAAGGGACAACGGCTCTTATCATGGAAGAGACAAATTGCCCTTATAAAGGTAGCCTTTAGAGATAACGGATCTCATCATGTAATTGACAATTGCTCTTATCAAGTGTGCAAGCATTAGGGACAACGCCTATCATCATGTAAAGGGCAATTGTTCTCATCAAGTGAGCAAGCGTTTAGGGACAACGGCTCCCATAAAGTCAGGTATAATTGCTCTCAACAAGTGTGCCTTTAGGGACAACGGCTCTTATCAAGGAAGAGACAAATTGCACTTATAAAAGTAGCCTTTAGAGACAACGGATCTCACCATGTAAGTGAAAATTTCTCTTATCAAGTGTGCAAGCATTAGGGACAACGGCTATCATCATGTAAAGGGCAATTGCTCTCATCAAGTGAGCAAGCGTTTAGGGACAACGGCTCCCGTAAAGTCAGGTACAATTGCTCTCAACAAGTATGCCTTTAAGAACAACGGCTCTTATCATGGAAGAGACAAATTGCCCTTATAAAGGTAGCCTTTAGAGACAACGGATCTCATCATGTAAGTGACAATTGCTCTTATCAAGTGTGGAAGCATTAGGGACAACAGCTATCATCATGTAAAGGGCATTTGCTCTCACCAATTGAGCAAGCGTTTAGGGACAACGGCTCCCATAATGTCAGGAACAATTGCTCTCAACAAGTGAGCCTTTAGGAACAACGGCTCTTATCATGGAAGAGACAAATTGCCCTTATAAAGGTATCCTTTAGAGACAACGGATCTCATCATGTAAGTGACAATTGCTCTTATCAAGTGTGCAAGCATTAGGGACAACGGCTGTCATCATGTAAAGGGCAATTGCTCTCATCAAGTGAGCAAGCGTTTAGGGACAACGGCTCCCATAAAGTCAGGTACAATTGCTCTCAACAAGTGTGCCTTTAGGGACAACGACTCTTATCAAGGAAGAGACAAATTGCACTTATAAAAGTTGCCTTTAGAGACAACGGATCTCACCATGTAAGTGACAATTTCTCTTATCAAGTGTGCATTAGGGACAACGGCTATCATCATGTAAAGGGCATTTGCTCTCACCAAGTGAGCAAGCGTTTAGGGACAACGGCTCCCATAAAGTCAGGAACAATTGCTCTCAACAAGTGAGCCTTTAGGGACAACGGCTCTTATCATGGAAGAGACAAATTGCCCTTATAAAGGTAGCCTTTAGAGACAACGGATCTCATCATGTAAGTGACAATTGCTCTTATCAAGTATGCAAGCATTAGGGACAACGGCTATCATCATGTAAAGGGCAATTGCTCTCATCAAGTGAGCAAGCGTTTAGGGACAACGGCTCCCATAAAGTCAGGTACAATTGCTCTCAACAAGTGAGCCTTTAAGGACAACGGCTCTTATCATGGAAGAGACAAATTGCCCTTATAAAGGTAGCCTTTAGAGACAACGGATCTCATCATGTAAGTGACAGTTGCTCTTATCAGGTGTGGAAGCATTAGGGACAACGGCTATCATCATGTAAAGGGCATTTGCTCTCACCAAGTGAGCAAGCGTTTAGGGACAACGGCTCCCAAAAAGTCAGGAATAATTGCTCCCAACAAGTGAGCCTTTAGGGACAACGGCTCTTATCATGGAAGAGACAAATTGCCCTTATAAAGGTAGCCTTTAGAGACAACGGATCACATCATTTAAGTGACAATTATTCTTATCAAGTGTGCAAGCATTAGGAACAACGGCTATCATCATGCAAAGGGCAATTGCTCTCATCAAGTGAGCAAGCGTTTAGGGACAACGGCTCCCATAAAGTCAGGTACAATTGCTCTCAACAAGTGAGCCTTTAGGGAAACCGACTCTTATCATATAAGGGACAAATTGCCCTCATAAAGTTATCCTTTAGGGACAACGGGTCTCATCATGTAAGTGACAATTGCTCTTATCAAGTGTGCAAGCATTAGGGACAACGGCTATCATCATGTAAAGGGCAATTGCTCTCATCAAGTGAGCAAGCGTTTAGGGACAACAGCTCTTATCATGGAAGAGACAAATTGCCCTTATAAAGGTAGCCTTTAGAGACAACGGATCTCATCATGTAAGTGACAATTGCTCTTATCAAGTGTACAAGCATTAACAATTGCTCTTATCAAGTGTACAAGCATTAGGGACAACGGCTATCATCATATAAAGGACAATTGCTCTCATCAACTGAGCAAGTGTTTAGGGACAACGGCTACCATAAAGTAAGGTACAATTGCTCTCAACAAGTGAGTCTTTAGGGACAGTGGCTCGTATCATATAAGGGACAAATTGCCCTCATAAAGTTAGCCTTTAGGGACAACGGGTCTCATCATGTAAGTGACAATTGCTCTTATCAAGTGTACAAGCATTAGGGAGAAGCGAAATCCGGCCACCCCTCCCCTATCCTTAACATCAAAAAACTGCCATGAATTCCGCCTCTCTATTATTCTTATGAATGATATGCAATCGGTTCTAGGGTAGTTTTCTTCTGGGTAGGGGTGTGCCATCGATTTTCAATCATTTTACTCTGATTTCGTTGCCTATTACTAAACCCTAATCGACTTTCTTGTAGTCGGTTTGTTAATCGACTCTTTTCTTAAGGGTTTAGTGTTTTGATTATTTATATACTTGGCGATCTAAACCCTAACTATTCTTTTTATCTTATCGTTCCTTGTTTTGAGGAGTTGATTCTTTTTTTTAGGGTTTCGCTGTTGATGGTTGGATCGATCCCTATCTATTCATTATTTTAATTCGATTCCCTTTAAGTCTTCTTTTCTAAGATGTTTTTAGGGTATCGCTTTTTCTCATTAGGGTTCTGATTCATTGGTTGACCTTGGGATCTGATGTGCTTTGATTTTCTAAACCCTAACTTTGGTTGGGTTTCTTAGTTTTGGATCTGATTGGTGATGGGGTGATGGCTGGTGCTTCAACGTTTTAATGGATCCCTTCTTTAGGGGTTCGTTTTAATTTTTATTATTGTCTGTGCTTATGTAAGTTTACCTGCTGCCCTTGTTCAGGGTATTGATTTACTGCTGGTTTGTTTCATATGGATGCTGCTATTATGTACGTGGGTTATGGGAGATAGGATGTTACATTGGAAGTTAGGGTTTTGATAACCCTATGTGTTATATGATTATTTAAGACATATTTGTATTGGTTTATCTTTGTCTTTGTGATCGGATTGATGGAAGTTGGACGGGTAAGTCAAGTTTTGATTGGTTCTTGTTCAAATACCACCTACTGGTTGTTAAACCCTATGATCTATACACGTTTATGGAATTATTGGATATTAGGGTTCTGATGACCTGTGTTCGATGGCTATGGTTGGTCGTTTCTGGATGCTCCTGCTGGTGGGTCCATTATTTGATGCTTGTTGCTGTTGTGATCATTTATGGCATGTAGAAGTGGGGAAGTTAGGGGTTCTTGTACACCCTATGCATTGTGTTGATTGGATCGGATGCATGTTGCTAGATTATTTGTTCTATACGTTGCGGCATGGTCTATCTCATGATTTGTGAAACTCTGAGCCTCGTTTTGCTCTAGGATTTTCATTCGCATTGGGTTGGAGATGGTTCAAGGTTTCTTTTGTCTGCTATGCAAGTTCAGGTTCTATGTTGATTCAGACTATGTTTGCTGCTTTTCTTGATCACATGGAAGTTGATTGATGTTCTACGATGACTATATTCTTAGTGTTACCATAGTGAATCATGAGTTAATTCCTATTTTTTGTTCACTTGTATAGTCATTGTAGGTAGTAAGTTTCATTATGTAAGTTATAAGAATGGCGTGTCATTCTTATAGGTGAGTCTGTAAGTGTCCTAAGGGACTGAGTTGAGGGAGTCACCCTCATCCTTTGTATTTCAATGTTTTTTGGTGTAATATATTTTGCCAGGGTGAAACATCCCTTTTACCAAAAAAAAAAAAAAAAAAAAAAAAAAAACATTAGGGACAACGGCTATCATCATGTAAAGGGCAATTGCTCTCATCAAGTGAGCAAGCGTTTAGGGACAATGGCTCCCATAAAGTCAGGTACAATTGCTCTCAACAAGTGAGCCCCTAGGGACAATGGCTCTTATCATGGAAGAGACAAATTGCCCTTATAAAGGTAGCCTTTAGAGACAACGGATCTCATCATGTAAGTGAAAAATTGCTCTTATCAGCATTAGGGACAACGACTATCATCATGTAAAGGGCATTTGCTCTCATCAAGTGAGCAAGCGTTTAGGGACAACGGCTCCCATAAAGTCAAGAACAATTGCACTCAACAAGTGAGCCTTTAGGGACAACGGCTCTTATCAAGGAAGAGACAAATTGCCCTTATAAAGGTAGCCTTTAAAGACAACGGATCTCATCATGTAAGTGACAATTGCTCTTATCAAGTGTGCAAGCATTAGGGACAACGGCTATCATCATGTAAAGGGCAATTGCTCTCATCAAGTGAGCAAGCGTTTAGGGACAACGGCTCCCATAAAGTCAGGTACAATTGCTCTCAACAAGTGAGCCTTTAGGGACAACGACTCTTATCTAGGAAGAGACAAATTCCACTTATAAAGGTAGCCTTTAGAGACAACGGATCTCATCATGTAAGTGACAATTGCTCTTATCAAGTGTGCAGGCATTAGGGACAACGGCTATCATCATGTAAAGGGCAATTGCTCTCATCAAGTGAGCAATCGTTTAGGGACAACGACTCCCATAAAGTCAGGTACAATTGGTCTCAATAAGCGAGCCTTTAAGGACAACGGCTCTTATCATGGAAGAGATAAATTGCCCATATAAAGGTAGCCTTTAGAGACAACGGATCTCATCATGTAAGTGAAAACTTGCTCTTATCAAGTGTGAAGCATTAGGGACAACGGCTATCATCATGTAAAGGGCATTTGCTCTCATCAAGTGAGCAAGCGTTTAGGGACAACGGCTCCAATAAAGTCAGGAACAATTGCACTCAACAAGTGAGCCTTTAGGGACAACGGCTCTTATCAAGGAAGAGACAAATTACCCTTATAAAGGTAGCCTTTAAAGACAACGGATCTCATCATGTAAGTGACAATTGCTCTTATCAAGTGTGCAAGCATTAGGGATAATGGCTATCATCATGTAAAGGGCAATTGCTCTCATCAAGTGAGCAAGCGTTTAGGGACAACGGCTCCCATAAAGTCAGGTACAATTGCTCTCAACAAGTGAGCCTTTAGGGACAACGACTCTTATCTAGGAAGAGACAAATTCCACTTATAAAGGTAGCCTTTAGAGACAATGGATCTTACCATGTAAGTGACAAT